>CM036546.1:26411346-26916346 GCA_020745685.1 Tautogolabrus adspersus
CTAATCCCGCCACATGTTGTTGTGGCTCAGCTCATGCCTCTCTCCCCCCCTTCTACATAAGCTAAGGGGGAGCTTAGGATCACTCGTGTCTCGATAGGCGAGGAGGCAGGTGGAATTTGCTGAGGGATGGAGGGAAGGAAGGATGCGAAGTGGTGGGGTGTTTGTGCAAGTGAGGGATAAGCAGGCCTGGAGACGTGACAAGAAACGGGATCAATGGGAGGAAAGAAAGAGATAGGGAGGAGGAAAATCCGAAACCCTAAGAAGAGACAGATGCTTCACAGCCAGCAGTGCTCCACCTCCAACACAAACATGGATGAAGGATGAGGGGAAGAGGGGAGGGAGGGTGGAGGGTTTGCTAAAGAGACAGACTGTATGGTGTGAGAGCTGCCCTGAGTGAGTTGTTGTCCATTATCAGAAAAAAGCTCGAGCACTCTTCGTTTTTTTCTTCTTCTTTGTACAAGACCATTCACTCGCAAAGCACATTGGCCATTTCAGGTCGTTATAAAAGAAGCAAAAATAATACCCCAATTACCTCGGTGAAAGAGTTTTTTTAAGGAGTGGGCTGGAAGGCCGGCGAGGAGATAAAAAGACAGAACAAAGTCTATTAAAGCCTTGAGTCATGAAGTTTAATGAGCACATGGTAGCTTTGTTTTAGTTTTTCGATAACTAAAGGTTTGTTTACTTCCAATTGTCCTCCAGCACTGTAGCACTAATAAGCAGACACACACTCATATACTGATGTGATCTGGTTAATTTTTTTATGTCTGGCACACTGTGTCCCCGCCAGTTTGAGAGATATAATACACTTACACAGCTACGTTTCAAAAAGTAGCACATCAAGGTAACAATTTCCTATTTAGCTACACATACTGTTGTGATTATATGTAAGGTTGTCAAACTATTCGATGCTTTGTGACTTTTAAAAACCGCATGTTTTAACATCCTCCATTATTCAAATGATTGATATGATCAAAAAGTACAGAAGCTTTAAAAATAACTCAAACTGTCTCGTAGGACCGCTGAGTAGGAGAGGAATCAGACCATTGCAAGAAAACTCCTGCACGCTGTCTAAATTGAAAAAAACAAACAAGCATTGGAAACATTCATCAAGTTTGTGTGCAATTTAGACAACAAGAAATTACTCAGTATTGAGTGCATATGACTTCTATTTCTGTTGCTGTGGTCTCACAACAGGTAGTGGTGTTTTTTGGATTATTACTACAATTGCCCCCCCACCGTGCAGCCCCACGGTGCATGGTGGTGCAGTGATTAGCGCTGTTGCCTCACAGCGAGCAGGTTCCTGGTTCCTGGTTCTGTGTGGAGTTTGCATGTTCTCCCCGTGCATGCGTGGCGTCTCTCCGGGTACTCTGGCTTCCTCCCACAGTTCAAAGACATGCTGGTTAGGTTAATTGGTGACTCTAAATTGCCCGTAGGTTTGAATGTGTGTGTGGCTGATTGTCTGTCTCCATGTGTCGGCCTTGTGATTGACCGGCGAACAGTCCAGGGTGTAACCACGCCTCTCGCCCAATTACAGCTGGGATCGGCTCCAGCACCCTGCGACCCCAAACGGGAAAAGCGGTATAGATAATGGATGGATTACTACAATTGTATCAAAATTTTAAATTCTGGTAGTGTGCCAATCTCAGTTTTTTGTATGCAAATTATCAGCATAACAGGACTACATTTGCTTTTATTCCATACCTGCTGAGCCATTGACTAAGACGCTGGAAATAACAGTGATTTGTTAGATAAAAGAGTCACTTAACATGAGCACAGAAAGTCTTCACAGCTGAACAGACGGAAAA
Source organism: Tautogolabrus adspersus (assembly GCA_020745685.1). Taxonomy (NCBI): domain Eukaryota; kingdom Metazoa; phylum Chordata; class Actinopteri; order Labriformes; family Labridae; genus Tautogolabrus; species Tautogolabrus adspersus. The sequence goes on from CM036546.1 coordinate 26,413,152, forward strand.
AGACAAAGAAAGAAATCCACTTTGCCCCAAAGGGGTGAATCAACAACAACTCTTCTGGACATGTAAGAGAGCTGGGTGCTGGATAAACGCTACGTTTCCATTATCAACACACTTTTTTTTTCTTCAATCTGGCGAAATCTCATCGCTTAGAGGAAACGCCCGTCATCGCCTTCTGTTTCTGCTGCATGACCACTTCCTTTGCAATTTTACAGATAGCTCCATCTGAGAGAAAAGCCAGGGAGCGCAAATAAGGAGATGACAAATGGCTTCAAGCTTCATGATCGCATCTCTCCAACAGAAAATCTCGTTTGTGTGACTAAAGATGTCCTGCTGGAGGTTTTTCTTTGTGACCATGTTTTGAACAGCAAACAAAAACATTCTCCTGTGGCTCGTGAATGGTTTTGTAACAAGATTTTCATCAGCCTAATGTGGCTGCTTCTATAAAAGGCAGTGACAGACTTTTTTTAATATCGATACTGTCAGGAGATATCACACTTAAGCTGTGACATGCACTTCAGTGGCAACCCATGGTCCTGTTTAACTCATCGAGGTGGTTTGTTTGACAAGCCGTTATCTGTGTGCAGAATTGAATGGACTGCTGTTCACTAAAATGAAGCAAACAGTAATTTGGATGTACTGGTCACAGATGATGACTTATTGATAAAGCCATTACGCTGTCTTCCATTAGTCGGGGTTTGTATGTTTATGATAAACGACATGATGCCAAATTGGCGCAGCCTGTCTTTGGCTAAATGATGAATGACAGGACACATCTTCTGTCCAATGTGTCTGGTTATCTGCTGAATCGATGCTCTCACATTATCCGGAGGCTCTGCCATGTTTTTTGAGCTCGTAATTTGGAAACATCTCCACCACCGCCGCCACCGCTGTCAATTTGATCTGAAGCATGGATTCATTTTCACAAGTGGTTTCAAAGAGTTCCTCTGCCACGGGATTCTGAAAATATCTAAATGCCTGCATGTCTATGAATATTTATGAGTACTGTATGACTAACACACGATGATGAAATTAGTCACCATACTCCATTCATATTTAATAGTAGAAGCTTAACGTGAAACAGAAATATTCCTTTTGTCATGTCATTCAGCTTACAGGATATTACCTTCTTCTTTTTTTAAATAGAGCTCAGGTTGAATTGGCAGGGCTTTGAGAACAGCCAATTCTAAAGTGAATGCTGCACTCCAAAATAATCAACTAAGATCATAAAGGTAACTGTGTCAAAACTATGGTGCATTAAGGCACAATGCCAAAGAACATCTGGCAAAGGGACTGCTGATGAAAATTCGGGTACATTTACATCCGTGTGAATGTTGAGTAATGTACACTGTCCCTTTTCAAATAAATAAATAAGAAAGAGACAGCACACAAATGTCCTTTAGGTTTCCTTTATCCGGGTACGACAGCAAAACAACAACAGCAATGGGCGCGTTTCGGCACTAGGCATCATCAGCGAAACCTAAAGGACATTTGTGTGCTGACTTTTCGGTCTCTTTCTAGTCTTATGGCGGTCGTGCAACTTTTACTGTGTTTACTGTGGAGTGTGCTCCTTTTTTGTTGTTTTCAAATAAATAAATAAAACATAAAAAAAACGACAGTGGGCTTCTAATTAGTGTGGGGCACCATCGGCCAGCTATAGCAAATGTGCTTTTTTTTAACCAAGGGTGTACAGCTAAAGTTGTATTAAAAGTTCCCCAACACAATCAAGTTCTGTTTTTTAATTGTTACACAGTTCTTTAAGTCTTGAAGACTAGAAAAAATATTTCAATACTTCTGTTTTCCTGCAGAAAGAGTAAACTTTTTATGCATATACTTCTAATATTTCCAAGAACTCAAGATGCCCTTCTTCAACAACTCAAAGCAAAGCACGCTGAAATCTCTGGTGGAACCAAGTTCATTCATTACTGGATCTTTCACTTGGCACAGCCGACATCTTGGGCGGCGAACCAGCCATCGAGAACTTTGAGTCGTTTTGATATAGAACGATGAAAGTCCTCCGAGCCTTGTTAAAGTGGGATGTATTGGCAACCTAATAAAGGGAATATTTCACGGAGTGTGAAATATGATGTGGGGCTCGCTGCCTAATAGCACTTTACTTCTGCTAAAGGTGTTCAGAGACCTGAGGATTGCTCAGCTTCCTCATTCCCAATGTCCTCTTGGGGGAAGTTGAGTGTTCTTTGGTTTCATCTATTTTAACGGGGAAAACTGCATATGATGTTAAATGTGTGATGTGCCATGAGTCTGACTAAAGGGGGAAAAACACATGCTTGGTAATTCAAAAGAATTCAAATCAGGACCTAAGACAGGATCAAATATACCAGCGCAGTAACTGCAACAGATTTAAAGCGCTATCAGTGTTGACCAGTGTGACCAATGCAGCGTCCAAGACAGGTTACCACTAATTTAAACTGTGTTACATCATAAAATGATGGAAAAATAAACTCCTGCGCTGAAAAATGATGCAAGCTGCAAACGCTGACTGACTCTGGAAAGGGTCTCATCTCAAAATAGCCTGGCGGGATAATTAGTGAGTGATTTATGAGTTGCTGAAGGTGTGAGATATACAGCAGCGGTGTAAACTGTCGCGGCATCCTCCTCAACAATTTATGATGAGTAACACATCCAGCAAACTGCATTGCACCAGGGTGACGACACGAGCGTATGTTCTCGCCCTGCAACACATTTCAGAGGAACAGCATGATGGCGTGGGAGAGAGGGCTAGCTTTGCTTCTATGAGTGCTGAAGCCTCTTCTGTTGTTGCATGATTCCTGATGAAGATTAAAACCAGCAACAAGACACAAAGTACCGAGGAAAGGACTGTGTTTATGCCAGAAGCCTTGTGTGTCTGTCTGAATCCCAACAGAAGTGGCAACAGTCCAACCGGAGCAGCAGAGCAGTACCCGCTGCACCAATGAATGCACTGATAAGAGTCTTTCACCGAGACAATCGAGTTTCTTCTTCACTCACTTTTGCTTCCAGGGGACACTGGAGTTCATGTAACAGGTCACAGAACCATCCAGGGAGCTAAAGCTCTGTAGCAGCCCAGATAATTATACAGGCAGAAATGAGCTTTTTAAGTGGATAAAGAGAGCGTTTAGATTTCTGATAAGTTTGCTGCTGAATTTCTGAGTCTGTACCACAAACTGTATGTGGGAATGAATAATTGCATTATGCTAGCAGTGATTTGAATTGATGCTGCTCAAGCTCAGGTTCTTGATTGCCTGAGCTTGCGGCCCATAGCGCAAACAAAAGGTGACATTTCTGCAGAGGTCCATCAATACTGATAAACTGATTATTTGTCAGGTGCAGAAACTTGAGCAGGCTACAAACAAACCTTCAGATAAACTAAACTTATTTGGTGGATGATAATCTTTATAACTGATTTCTGCATTTTGATGCAGAATCTGAAGGTAAGGGACTCAATCATTGGGCGTCAGAAGCTTTCTGGTTTCCATGTGTAGTCTGAATAATATCTTTCGCTTGCATTTCAGCAGTCTCAAGTTGTATGCAGCAAAACTGTCCAATTGGAGAGCAAACGAGATGGGAGGCAACAGCTGTAATGCAATCCTGGAAATATTGGCTGTCCGAAGATGACTCCCACAGAGTTTGGCACAAAATGACTTTGTATCTGTGATGGTGGAGGTGGCTACTGGGAGGGGAGGGTTTGACTATTGAAAATACTAAAAAACATTTCCATATTTATATTACATTAGGCTATCTTTTAATATAACAGCATTCTTAAAAAAAAACTTGATATTTCGTAACCACAACAGGTGATACTCGACGGAACATACAGAACGATCCAAAACTAAAAGTGCTGAATGACATCGGATCTGCACCACATGTTGACTTTGACTTTAAGTTTGACAAAAGCACAGTTTTTCCCAGGCTTCCACATAGTGAAGTCAGCAAAGGATCAGCAGTTTCATGTGACGAGACTGTCATGTGTGTCCACTGGTCAATTTCCATTCCTTGGCAATCCACGCATATCTCCCTTTCCTCATCCCTCATATCCAAGGTTAATCGGTTTGAGGCCAGAGTCGCTGAAATGGTGAGTATGCAGCATTGTGACCAAGGAGGGATGATAAACAGTGTCTCTATAGATGATCTAGGAAAGCTGAAGCCACAGCAGGAATACTAATGCTGCCTGACTGTGCTGCTCAACTGAAAAACATTTCAATTCTCAGAAAGACTAATTTTATTTCCAATGTGTTGCCACCTCTGCTCTTCTCCAAGATGTCAAATCATCCTCAGTACATGAACAAATGGTGAATACTGATTTAACTCAGATTGTTTACGACTTCCAGAAGCCTATTTTCTTTGGAACAACATATTTGTGATGTTTCTGCTGAGGATCTGAATGTAAGGCACAGTTCTGCCTTGTTTCTGGAATACAGCCTATAGTTATAAAAGATTACAAATGAGAAGTGGGCCTTCCCGAGGGATCCGCCTGGCTGTGGGGGGTGGGTGTGATGTGGGTGTCTTGACACTTGACATTCCTAAGGCAAACACAAGCATCGCCCGGGTGAATCTACAGTACATCTCTGCTCTCCGTCCCTGCTGGGCCTCTCCTCCATAAAAATGAGACAACTGCCTCCATGACAGACTGGGAAGAAACACGAGTAGCTTCCTGTCGTGACGAGGGCGTGTTATTCACCCTTGGATGCTGTCAAACAACAACCGAGTTTATCACTTCCTTCCAGGGTCCTCTTGGGCCACCTCACACGTGTGTTTTTTCCCTGAAGAACAGATTTGCAAACTAAATTCTTAAATTAAAATACTGCATAAGAAATAGAAACATTTTGTATCGCCAACTGGATCATATTCAAGTGTTAGCCAAAGACGCAAGGGCAGGCAAAAGGATGAGCGCTTTGTGAAAATAAACTCATTAGCAGACAGGATGATAATCTGTGATCACTGTGCTCCCGGCTTGGCCTAAGGCATGCATATTAAGTGATTATCACAGCCTGGGACCCTGAACCCAAAGGGAAACCTTTAATACATTGTAACAGGGCTCCATTTATTACAATGCCTCCCTCACAGGGGTTACTATTTTACCCACTGTCAATAGCAGTTGTGTAACACAGGGAAATGAGCAGCTCTAGAAAGAGAAGGGGTTGGAGTGACAAATCAATTCTTCCAAGAGGAGTCCTACTTGTGATGCAAGTCTTTCTGGTCTCTGAATGCAGACAATTAAGATTGCACAAGTTTTCAGCCATGCCCCTACCTTCCCAAACAACTGGAATCAAAAGTAAGAGTACAGAGCCTGTGTTGCATGCATATCGGAGTTGTTGTTTTGCCTGTTTGTGGGATGGTTTGCAAGGTGAGTTCGGGGAATTATTTATGAGTACGTTTGTCCATATCAGCCATATACTCAACAAACCGTAAAAGGCATGGAGAAATGGAAAAAATATTGATTGGCTACAAAAAAAGCTTGCACCGATGATGGAGCTCATCTGTCTGCTTGTTTATTGACCAGAAAACATTAGTTGTGTAACCTCTACTGTACACAGGAGCCGGGTATTCATAATTGTCTGTAGTCTTTTGGTTGTTCTTTATCCACCACTGAGTACCTCATCCCTCCCAGCCCTTGTTTTGCTGAGAGCACTGTTTAATCTTCTCTATATCGTTCATATTTATCAGCAAAATAGCCCTATACTTTCTCTGAAAACCATTTCATCCTGTGCATGCTGAAGGGATTACTCTCCTCAACAAACATCTTTCTTATTAAGGCAATTGTAAACGGATGAGCTGTCGCTAGAAGTAAAATGCATGGTGGATGACGAACACAAGTGACACGTGAACAACAAATAAATTACAGTTTAAAGGAAGGGTGCTGCCATCAAGGACAAAGCGAGGCCGGGGGTAACACAATCAGTCAATGACTATGTAATACATCTCGTGGTGCGATGTTGTCAAGGCAATATGTTTGGATTTAAACACAGCACCATGAGCCAGCTACACAAGGGCTAGAGAAATGATGAATTCACAGATCTCATATTGCAACGCAAATGTAAGCTGTTCTTTTCTGCAAAAGAAAATAGAGAACATGACAAAAGATCACAAGCATGTCCGATCTGATTTAAATGAGGCCTCACTATTTTCCGCCCCAGAGAGCTTATTAAAATATTGTTTCACATCATTTATCTTTGTGCATTACACACATTTCATGATAACTTGGGATGTCAGTGCCAAGCATCTTTGTACAGTTTCTTACAGTCCAATCTTTTATGCCCTCAAAACTAGAATACATTTCCTCTTTAATTAAAGGAAGCTACCATGACAGAGATCTCTTCCACATAACAGAGAAGTCATAAGGGAAACCACTGTTGTGCAAATTATATCCTTATTCTGCAAATGAGCCAGTGACTGGCAGAACTGTTGCAAAACATTAATCAATGGAAAAATGTAAACACAATGTGAACAGAGGAACAGAAGTTATTCTGTAGTCAATGAAAAGTAAAGAGAAACTGGCATTATTCTTTTTGGAGGTTAACAATCTGTCCTGGTTTGGAATATCAAGTGATGCAGCAATCCTAATGCTAAACACAAGATGGCATGCCGGACACTTGGAGGTAGTCTGATCTTAGTTAGCACAACACTGGAGCAGAGATGGCTTCTAAGCTAACTTGTAATGTTTCCAAATAACCTGTGAAATCAACTACCAACCTGACAGATAACATTATTCTGTGCATTACGAGAAATGATTCACAGCCACCTGTTGTGACCCAGACAGTTTTTTCTTTCCTCTGTTGCCAAGTGCTTGCTCATTGGTGGATGCAGTTGGGTCTCTGTAAATATTATCACAACCATAGACTGTATAAAACGTGGATTTGTCAGGAAGTAACCCATTGGATACTCAAGAGGCGTTATGAAGCCCGAAGATGGCGGTCACCATATTGGAAATGCTATATCCACCAAACTTTCAATCAATTTCGAAATAAGCAAAGAGATGGAGCTGAGGTGGGTCTTAAGCCTCTTGGCAAACAGCTACACCTGTCAGCTAACTCAACCCATGCCCCTAATTATGCAAATTAAGTTTAATAAAACACAACTGTTGAGTTATCATACATTAACTACTGCTCTGTGTATCATTAAAGAAATTACCTATTGATACCAAATTAGTTTTTTTTTACCAGGCTAAACATTTGTATTCCTGCTGTAAATGTGCATTTTAATTTGGGCTCTATGGGGGATTCCTTGGGTTTTGTAGCCAGTCCCAGGTGGACACTGGAGGAACTGCAGCTTTTTTGCACTTCTGTATTGGCTGATTTGTCAAAGGGACATGAGAAATATTTTATTGCAATTTTGGCAGACATTGTTTTTATTTATTTATCAAGAATTAGATTAAAAAACGTTCTAATGGATTGAACTCTTAAATGTGGCATGTGGCTGTCTGGTTGCATACCGTTTCATTTCATTCATGGTTTCACTTTGTAAATACAAGCACAACCCAATTAGACACATCTTGCAATGTCTTCAGTGCCAGCCCTGCAGTCTTGTCAGGGTAAAATAAATAAGTTCTGAATTGGGAGCTGAGTGAAGTCCCTGAGGTGGTGATAAGAAAGCTGGAGATGGCAAAAGTTTTCACAGCTTTTTCTCTTTTGGCACTCTCCCTAACTTTCCCTTCATTTGCAACCCATTGGGTTGTTGCATATTCATTGCATAAAAAACAGGGGCACAGAATGCAGTTTCAGATGGACTGCTGGAAGTTTTCCTGTAAAAAAAAAAAACCCTGCCTGGTTTATTTGATTGGCAAACATAAGGCAGACATGTGGTGATCAAGAAAAGGCGCCCATCAGCCAAGTTAAAAAACTTGTTTTCAACCTCCAAAGGGAAGGCAATTGTTACAGCTGCAAGCAGCGATAGCAACATATGACAGCAAAATATGTTGAAGTAGAGACACACAGAACAAATGGAGCTTTGATTTACTTCCAATGTTTTATGGTTACAGCTTGAAAACTGAAAATAAGTAACATACTGTAGTAGTCCACTTTCGGGTATTTTGCTGGTGCCTGTGGTTTCACTAGAACTATTGGCTGTATTTATTGTTTAACTCCTACAAAGGATATATAAAGAAATGACTTAGTTCACTTATAATGCTGTTTCATCAGTAATGTTTAAGATTAAGCAACATCATAAAAAGGTTTTCTTGAATTGCAATCATATCTTGCTGTGATGTGATGTGTCTTTTCCAACACATGGTTTTTTAAACAATTATAGTGTTCTAGGCTTTTCCCCATTCAAAGTGAGCTTCTGTTAGAAAGCCACCTCATATGCACTCATTCGGTCATTCAGAGACCACTATTATTAATGACTCAGACGGTTCTTCATACAGGTTTCACTTATGCAAATGCACATAGCAGAATGATGAGAGCACCGGCTCTGGCTGAAAGGTTTGGCCACTTGCGGTAACCACGTGGAGTCCTCAGATTTCCAGAGTGCACTCATTTTTCCTCTATGACTGGAAAAGCCGACACAGCATAAAGAAGAAGAGGGAAAATTCTGAGCAAAGATGAGGTATTCCAGATGTTATTTCTCCTATGCTTCTTCTCTGGCCTCAAAGATTATTGTCCAATACAGGTTTTAGCCCTTCATTGAGAGTGCTGCTAGCAAATACACTTTCAGAATTCAATATCTGTGTAAAAGCAAACCTGAATAAGCCATTCAAAATGACAATATTGTCTGGTTTCTATGCCACAGAGCTCTTCAAAGTTTCCTGAAAACGCCCTGGGTAGAAACATAGGGACAAGTAAATACAGCAGTTTCCTTGAGTGTTTCCCTAATTTCCTGAGAACTCAATACAAACTCAGTCAGACAATATTTTGACTGGAACCAAAAGAGTTGTTTCGAGGCATGAAAGATTCATTTGTCTTTGTAGCAGGGACGTGGAGATGAAGTCTTTGTAAACTCAAACAGAAAATCAATTAACTAAAAGAAGACATTGACTCAACTTTGGTTATATTGTAAGGTATGCTATTCAAAACAAGCCAGACCAATTACACTGAACATGTGTGTGCTTTAGAGTGGAGCAGGATACTCTGAAACAGTTTCAAGGCCTCAGGCATTTGTAGCTTTTGGGTTACAGATACAAGCTCGTGATTGGATTAGTATGGGGTTGGGGTTAGGGTAAGCAAAGTCCCAATTTTTTTATGGTTCTAAAGATTATCTTGAGAGATTGTCCTGTGAAGGGAGGTGTGTTAAGAGTGATCTTATCTGATCTTATCTGATCTGATTGGAAAGAAGTCAGGGGCACCCAATTTCAAATTGTAAATATGTATATATTTCAAAGATCCTTTTTGGGCTTTTGGGCCTTTATTAGTGACATAGGATAGTGTATAGTATCCGAAATCAGGGAGAGAGTGACGTGTGGTAAAGGAGCCATTGATCAGATTTGAATCCTGGGACGCCTGCTGTAAAGCCTCTGTACACGGGGCGTGAACCACTATTCCACTGGCGCCAATCTAAATGCATTAAAAATGTTCATTTAACAATCTTATATCCTGTTGTGTGGGTAGAGACCCAAGGGCAGCCAAACATGCACTCCTTTGATTGTCACGTGGACATAACGATAGCCAATTGGGAAGCGAGCTGACTGAAGAAGACTGTTGTAAATCAATTTTTAGTGGGAATCCTTCCACACGTAATTCTGATGCCTGCTGGTCTCCATTCTGCCTGTCACATCAGATCAAGAGACGTCTAATTTTGACATCTCGTTTATCAGCAAAGATCCAGCTTTGGTCTGTTAAAATATTATAGTACGAGGTTCTGTCACTGAGTCCGTCCTGAAGTTGTAAACTATTCATATGGGACAGAGTCAATTTATCTTCATTTGTATTGTGTACAGAATCTCATTACTCTATACACTTCAAGAATTGTGACACCCAAAGTTAGTAGGCATGCCCTCACCTTGTGACCTAAGCAGTTTCGGTTTAACTTAAGTAGGCATTAGCCTTGAGGTTGCAAATCAGAAACCTATTCCTTGGAAATAAATGACCTAGTCTGCCTTTTTAGTATGTCAGAGAATACACTCACATTTTAACAGCCTGAATCAAGCTGTTGCTCTGCCCCAGAGAACAGTGTGAGAAAGTGTTGAGTCAGCATGGTTACTTCAACACCCCTAATGAATTGAATCTTTAAAGTGAAATACTGTGCCTCCTAATCAGCAGTGACTAAGCACTTTGTCTAGAGGGAGCGGTCCTTAGCCTTTCTTTTGCTTTTGGCACCCTTTGATGTCTGAATCACAGACTGCCTATGAGTGTGTAGCTACAGTAACTGAAGTCAGCTTGCAGGATTACCTGCTATTACTTCTTACTGTGGGGCCACAAGCATGCAGAGCTGGCAAATGCAGCTGTTGGTTTCCATCCTGGAATCAGCTTATAACAGCAGTCATGGAGGGAAAATTGGTAATGTGAGACTTGGTAGAGTCATACCCTATCACCCCTAAATACCTCCATTTCATTCTGTGCATGTCCTCCTGAGCATGGCTCTACATTTTTATTTGACCCGGTGCTAGTGTGGTTGCAAAACTTCCTTATAGCGCATTATTTTCGGATAAAAGTTATCTCAGAACTTGAGTTGAATTAACTGTTGGTGTTATTGGACTTTAAACTGCATCAGACTCTTACTCTTTACTTGTTTCATAAAAGTGATCAACTTGGTACAAAGAGTGGTCTTAAGTTGTCTAGCATGACCTCCTTTATCTTTCCTCTGCCATCCTTACAATGACTGTAACTCCCTTCCAGTTTTGGCCTGGTGTCCATGGTCGCTAATATCTGCTATCTGTAACTGTTAAGTTTATCATGAGGGTATAAGTTGACTAATTCATTATTTTCACATGACATCACACACCAATGGAAGCACCCACCCAGTGGGCAAGAAAGGCTTCATACTGCTGCCGGCTACAGAGACGTTGTAAGACTCAGTTGCCAAGTACGTGTTTTAAACTATGTAATTTGATATATTTTAATTGAAAACAGTTGTTCTTCAATTAATTGCACAAATTGACAATGATACAAGCCTAGGTTGTGCTTCTACAGAATCCCATCTCAGATTGAAAACAATCTTGCTATCAGACACTTCGCTGTCCATTGAGGAAACAAAAGAACAGACTTCCACTAAGCCTGTGTTGACTAAATATTACTGCCTGTTAGTGAACTACAATACTGCCCCTGAACACTGACTGATCCTGTCACTATTGTTAGCTTACATTTGATAGATAACATTATCTAATTAGCACTCACCTATGCTTTGATGATGAAGAAGTTATTGCCCTTCACTTCTCAAGCAGCAGCATTATTGACCCAGCCATGTCAAGAATACATAAAGCTGAAGTGGTTTGGCAAGGACTTTGCCATTTTGAGCAATTGAAATGCCTGTGCTGCAGCTCCACAGTATGTTCAATGGTTTCCGCCACTTTCCTAAACTCCTTTTGCACTGCAAGCCTCAAGTGACTAAAAACTCTGAATGGGCCAGTTAAGAATGTCAGAAGAGGTTGAAATCTCTAGAAAGGAACTCAAGTCTTTAGATTTGATGCAGGGTATACTGTTATTTTAACAGAATTTCTACAAAATTCAACAAAGATAGATAGATAGATAGATAGATAGATAGATAGATAGATAGATAGATAGATAGATAGATAGATAGATAGATAGATAGATAGATAGATAGATAGATAGATAGATAGATAGATAGATAGATAGATAGATAGATAGATAGATAGATAGATAGATAGATACTTCCAAGGTGTACCAAACAACTGGAAATACTAGGTAAAACAACATTCAACCATGGTTATATGTGATTGTTGTGATGTGGCTGTTCATGGCTGCCTTGGAGAATAGCAAGGCTTTCTGTGAGTTTCTAAAACCTGAGATGAGACACTGAACCAAGATAAACAGGGAATAAGGCAAAGACAGCCCTTGGATTCTTGAGGGGCACCAGATATGGCAAATAAACACACCTCACATGGACTTCATGTGTTCTTAGCAGCAGGAAACAAAGACGATCCAACCCACTCTGAAAAATAAATGGTGCTGGGAAACATACACAAACACAAAACACGCACACAGACCTAGGTACTTTTCCCAGCCAATGAGTACCATTCTCTGTCTTTGGGATTAGAGTCCACTCAAATCGCAGGGCTAAGTTTAAGGAGCTTGCCCCCTCAGATTTCACGAACCGTTTGTTTCTAATTAAGGGGATCTGTTTTTATAATTTGTGGGCATTGAGGCAACAGAAGTCTGGAGTAGAAAAGAATCTTCCAGAACTGTATTTTAACAGATGGCTGCATTAAATTGGTATTTTCATCTCCTGCTGCAGTGGTAACCAAAGTGGAGCCTAAGGAGCTCTGGTGGTCTTTGACACAGTTCCAATGGTTCACTAGCATAATTTCAATTGGTTTAATATTTATTGAATCCTTTTGAAGACACCATGTGAAGAGTTGTTGTTGGTGGAACCCAAAGTATACTCAATGGGCCTTATTCAGGAAGATCTTCTTAAGATTTTTCTTAAATTTGCTCTTACAGTTTCTAAGAAAAACCAACGTTGGATTCGTGACGTGTTCTTAAACTGCAGAAATGTTCTCACCTGTGTTTTTAATTTGATAAAAGCCAGTTCCTCGTAAACTGGAAGCTCTTGATTATTTTTTCGTAAAAAGCATAGAAAAATGCCTCTTTTATGACCATATACGGGCATGAGACTGCAGGACATGCAGAGGTTGCACTGGACTGAAAATAGAGGTCGCGAGACGTCATGAATGCGCATATTTCAATCTTCAAGCGATTGCACACTGGACGCCAGGTATAAGAAATACTTAAGCAATCTCAAAGAGGATGTAGTGCTGCTTCATACTGAACTCAAACAGACTGTACTTGGTAGTGTCAGTAGTGAAAAAAATGACTGGAAACAATAGAGAGGAACTGGCCAACACACGTTCTAAAAGCTGTAAAATGATTTGTCATTTCAATGTGTGAAGGTTGGTTTTTATTGTTGTGAAAAAGTGTTTAACCAAAATCCTTTTTTGTGTGTAGATAGGAGAACTGAAGAGAGACTGAAAACATCGGGGGGAGGGTGGGGGATGACATGCAGCAAAGGGCTGAGGCCGCTGCGATGAGGACCCAGAGCCTCTGTACATGGGACGTGCGACAAAACCTCTAGGCTATCCGGTGCCCCCAACCAAAATCATTTTAACTGCAATTTAACTTACAACATTGCAGTTAACATCAAACATTACATAAATCATGTATAAATGCATGTATTTTAATAATATAAAAGTGTTGTAATGTGAAAAACAACGTTCCCTCGCATATCAGCACACAAAAAATCCTGACACTGTAATGTTCCCCACATATCTAAAATAAAAGAAAAATCTCTAGCGGGCTTTCCTGGAACAAATCCTTAACCAAAGCAGGTTGTGATGTTTAAAGCTTATCTTAACAGAGGTCTTTCATGTGGAAACGTTTTTGAAAAAAGTCTTTCCTGAAGCTCTATGTGACTGGAACGTGAGTACAAGCCCCAGAAACGGTAAGAGAACAGTGAACATGACGCCTTTTTATCGCACCAGATCACTGAAATGCAGCGTAGATGAACTGGTGGGCCCCCATTTGTGCTCATTTCAGCGACAAACTTTAATTGAGACCTGGGGGTGGGGTATGGTGGTGTTTTTTTTTTTGGGGGGGGGAGAGATAACCGTGATTTCACAGCTGATGAACAGAGGATGTGTGCAGACGCAGCTTGCTCTGGTGGATCCAGTCTGCGAGCTCTCCTCTTTTTTCCCAGGACGGCTCATCAAGCCAACATTAGAGGCTGATTTTTCCCATTGTCAGCAAATGCCAGCACGCATTTGCATCAGCACACTGCCTCTGAAAAGACACCCAGACTTCTTCAATGCCACCATGTAGCAGTGTGCTGGGATTGGGAAATGAAGAGCTGCTTCTATAAATTGATGCTCAACCCTCACGCAGCAAAAGCACTAATTAGAGAGTCCTTTGAAAAGTCTTAATTTCATCATATAAAGTATAGAGTTGACACTCAGTGTACAGTTATAAGTAAAGGTTTTTAATGTGGCATACTACTCAGTGAGTCTAATATATTTGAGAGGCTGTTGATCCGTACCAAAACAACTAACACCACAGTTTCCTGTTTGGAACTTTGCATTGGAAAAAAGTAATCCTATCCATGCAGTTTCAGATTCAGACAAAAGTAGCAGAGTCACGTAGAAATTAAATATATTTGCGGTGAATAGAAATGGGGTGGCTGTGGCTCATTGGTAGGGTCGGTTGTCTCTCAACCGGAAGGTTTGGGTTCGATCTCCGGCTCCTGCAGCCACTTGTCCAATGTGTCCTTAAAGACACATAAAACCCAAGTTGCTCCCGCTGCTTCCTCGGCAGCATGTGAATATGTATGAATTGTATTAGTTCATAAGGATGGACCTTTACATAGCAGACTCTGCCATCAGTGTGTGAATGTGTAGGTGTGACCTGCGGTGTTACAGCGCTTTGAGTAGTCAGAGGACTAGAAAGAGGCTATACAAGCTGAAGTCCATTGACTTTTAGCGGCCACACCTGCAGCCCACACGTGGAAGTGAGTCAGGCAGCCAAGACCGGAAGTATGGACGGTGTTGTATAAGGGACAAAATAACAAGCTACAAGTTCATTTGGCAAGTTTATGATGAAACACGTCGCTCCTCCTGTTCTCAGTCCACATGTTGTCACTACTTCGCTGTGCCTGTGTGTCAGAGACGCTGCAAGAGGGCTGGACCCATTGTGTGATAAAACAATTGCAATGTCCATTTTCCAATATTGATCAACCCTGAAGCATTTGCAAGCTTTGGCTGCAATTGGCAATCTAACGTTCTATGTCACGCGTTGAAGCACTACACTGCAATTTGGGAGGTTTAATTAAATAATTGTGACAAGATCACAACAGGTGCTCTGCAAAAAGGCAGAGGCAACACGATTCTGATTTCTTTCAAAAAGGGTCTGATTTACCAAAAGATAAAAAGGATGCAAATGTGTTTATGTAATGTGTGACAAAGCATCACATAATACACGGTAAAGATCTAACGGCTCAATAAAAGAGCTTATGATTGCAGAGAGAAATGTCAGGAAAGACATTAAATACCCTTTTCCCTTGGGGCAATGCAATGTGCTTCTATTGGAAACACCTGCGAAAAAGATATAGTCTAACGATATAAAAGTACACAGACTTTATCATGTTGTGCTGAACTGCCAGACACATTGCTGGAAACAAGCATTTCATTCCGTGGCTGGAAGGGAAGAAATTCGAGGAAGGATATTGCTCCCCTTCGTTTCACATAAATCAGAAACAATATTCACTTTGGCAGCTATCTTTCATCTGGGTATTTTGGGGATTCCCCCCCCTAGACTCACGAGAAGACAACATCCGTGGGCAAACATTTTAGAAGGCACCAAATGCAGCCTTGAAATGCAGAAGAGGCTTATGAATGTAACTCTGCCTCACACACAGGAGCATGAATGGAGTGGACCAGTATTTCTTATGCAG
Source organism: Tautogolabrus adspersus (assembly GCA_020745685.1). NCBI lineage: Eukaryota > Metazoa > Chordata > Actinopteri > Labriformes > Labridae > Tautogolabrus > Tautogolabrus adspersus. The sequence goes on from CM036546.1 coordinate 26,428,695, forward strand.
GATCTAACAGCATGAGATGGTTTCTTCTTATTCAAAGTGATGCAGAAGCCAAGCTCAGTGCTTTACTAGTTTATTTATTGACTAATGAAAAAGAAGTTTTCTTTTTTAACTTTTTGGGACTGACAAACAAACAAAGTGACTGGGCAAGCCAAATAAGTACACTGGGTTTACTGGTTAAAGCTATCTGCCATTGCTTGACTTGTAGCTTTGATCTTTGTAATTCTTTGAATGATCTTTTCCTGTCAGACCACAGACGTCTTTCTACATCTGAGATGTTAAATACTGTTTGTAAAGACGAGGAGCTTGAACTGTTGACCAAGCAGCAACCTCCGGTGTTGAAAAATGAAGCCAATGCGAAAGTGTAAAATCCTGCAGTTCATCGAGTGTCTGCTTGAGGCTGGCTCCAGGAACACCGGAAGTCACATACACACCACATCAGAAAAAGCCGTATCTACAGCATAAATGAACATGTTTACAGCCTGGTACAAAAAACAAAATAGGTGTGTTAGGTATTATCATCAATGGCACACACTGTACGGGGGGTGATTTTTTTAAACAGCTCCGGTTTGATTTTATAAACGATACGTGTTATCCATAGTTAGGCGCGTAGCTGACAGGATTGACAGGTGGGCGCTATGTAATGGTTCGTCAAGAGGCTTAAAACCCGCCTCAGCTCCAGCTCTCAGCCTGTCGTTAGGTTGACTGAAAGTTAGGTTGAGACAGGATTTCCAGCATGGCGGCTGCTGCCGATGAGCCTCCGGAGCCCCCTGCAGGAACAGATGGCTGACGTCACTCAGGCTTCATCCTTTAATATTTACAGTCTATACTGTTGACAGTGAATACAATATTTAAAGTTCATTTAAAAAAATAACAACATGATGAAAAAGCTTTACAGTAGCTTCCTTATTCATATGTCATGTCATTTGTGTTATATTTAACGAGAATTGCATGATCTTGTCCTTTTTCTCCGGTATCACTGAATGCTAGGCACTGCAAGCTTTATGGCACCCCTTTTTTATAACCCAGGTTAATTTAGCATCACTGCCTTAGAGGCTATGATGAACTTTAAGAAATACTGACTTTTGGGGGACATTCCCATTTCGTCAAATATACTGGTTTCCCCTTTTGGATGAATTCAGACGTCTACACAAGACCAAAATGCAACCATGGATTCCTTAGACATTTTAACAAATGGTTATATACTTAAAGCCTTCTCTGACTATACAAAAGCAGGTGTTTGTCTAGGGGTTATGCATAAGTAATAACCAGGATGCACAGGCCTCAGGGGCAAGTAGAAATGAAACAGATGAATGTGTAAATACATACTATACAAGGCTTTGTGTTAACAACATTAACAGCTCAAGCATTCAGACTTTTAACTTGAGCAGTCCATCAGGGGTACTGGGTCTTCTATTAAGCCTCCAGCTAAAGCTGCCTGAACCAACAAGCAGCACTGTTTTGCCATGGGCATAGTCCATGGTGATAACAGAAGGAAGCAAAAATAAGTACAATTATGCAAAGACCTCCTGACCTTTAATAATTGATTTACAGAGTTGGAAACCTACGCAAAGCAAGCTGATATGCAGGGAGAGCTTGTGAGAGGAGACGATGTTAAAGGTCTCTCGTTAACAAAAACAGTAAATGTCCCTAATATATCTGCAACAAAACTCTTAATTGCATCAAAACAATTTATGAGCCTCTGCCTGAATGTATGGGAAATTAAACCATTTATTCTTCATATGATAAATAAAAGCAGAACAATGAGTAAAACACTCATTCTGCATTGCAGCACACCAGTATCTTCCCAGAACTTTTAACCAGCAGGTCCCAATGGATAGTGTGCAGCACTTACATTCAACTTACTAAAGTAAAGCAGAACAAACTGGACATGGGCCTTGTGTGCAGAGCCGATAACATCCATGGCAAAGACAGTTTACATGCTGAAGGTTTCCTCTACATCTTATTAGTCCCCGATGGGCAGGATTAAATTGCTGCTGTCAGATTCCCCCGTAGCCGAGCACAGCTGATAAAAAAACCCAGAATAAATAACTTTTAATATGATCGCCTCGAAGTTGCCTGTAGATACAGCTGTCAAAGTTTTCCTGCTGTCCAAAAGAACCACGAAACATCTTTCACTATTCTCAGGATAAATCCATCCAAAGCTCTTAGTGGGCATCAAACGTATGTACTCACTGTCAAATGTTCTGCTGCTCACTGCCTGGAGGCCTTAAAAGAGAAGTGCCAGCCTTTGTGTGGTTTCGTTTTGATGCTTGGTAGGGATTGTGAAAAAAACATTTTGGCTTGCTGCCACTATAAAACTTGAAACTGTGAAAGGTGGCGAAGTCTATGGTTATACAATTGCCTAGTTTGATAATAGTATACTATTTATGTTCCCCTTAAATATTCATGTAAAGATAGAGCATATCGCTGAAGTGCCAATCCCTGCTGGCGCAGTGGAGTACCCTAGAAATAGAAACTTGCAAAACCCTCTTAAGGACAAAAAAACACAAAACGGGGCCTGTTTTCTATCACTCCCATAATACAGCACTTAGCTACATCAATGGTGTGTCCTCCTTTTTTTCAAAGATGTGAGGAGTGGTGTGCACCACTTTCTATCCTCAAAAGGCTCACTGCTTCCTCCCTCCCTTGGGCAGTGTATCACATTACTAATCAGATTATCTCCACTGTTCAAGAAACTCACCACCCCCTGAAACTCCTCATTGAACAGGCTGGATAACAGGGGCTGGCGTTCCTTCCTTTTGTACTAATGACAAGTACTTCTGCATTATGAAGCTGTAGATGGACAGTGAATGGCGAAAGGCCTGAAACCCCTCTTATCCAGCACTGTATTCTTATTGTGTATTCCAAATGCAGGTGCCTCATTAGGGGTCCTATTTGAACCTAATTCCCCAAATGAAAGCTTTTGATTGGGAATGAAAAGTCACATAGCCGAGATTACTGCTAGGTTAGAATGGAAAATGTCGAAGGATTAGTGAAATAACTAAGGATGTTCATAGCGACCAATTCCACAGTTGAATAAACACAAATTTAAATTCAGCCAAGTTGATTAGTCTGAAGTTAAAAGACACTCACACAACAGTCAAAATTAAGCACATATTATTTAACTCAGCTAACCTGATGATCACAGCGTCTGCTGGTAAACAATGTCAGATTTGTTTCCCGTGTGAGGCTAACGTTAGCAGTGCTAGCACCAGCGGCCTTCGCTCCCCCTTGCAGGTTAACGACCACATGCCTGTGCTGGTTATGCATTGCTCCAGTCGAGTGGTTTTATGACCTGACATAAGACTCCACACAATCTTATCTCCATTTTCTTGATCAAAGTACTCCACTTATGAGATGCTATCTGTCCACTGTGCTGGTTTACATCCCGGCAGTAGAGCGAGGAGAGTAGGCCCATTAACCAGAGCCACAGCCACAGCTAGTGGAAGATATTATGAATATAATTATTAGTTTCCCCAACTAGTAATTCTGTTTCCGATGTTTGATCGTTCAGTGGGCCAATCGTGCACATCCTATTCACAACTTTGTGAATGGTAACACCATGTAAATCCACCACAGGAACGACACACAACATGGTTACCATTTGTACTTTCTTAAAAGACTCTTTAATCTAATTCCTCCAGTATAAGGTAGAGAAATATGGTACAATCTGAGAGAATCTGAACAATTGAAAGGTGGCCTTAAATGTAAGAAAATCATTTTCACACATACAGTAAGTAAACAATGCTGACAGGGCCGAGCACTGGAGCGCACTGGTCAGGGCATTTTGGTTCAAAGTCTTGGGTGGGCTGCTGGGTTCAGAGGTTCCATAGCATCCTAAGTTTATCTTGGGACACATCTAACATACTGTACCAAATTATGGTTTTAAGAATTGCTGTAGCTGCCAGATATATTTGAGGAGTGTGTCCTGAAGCTAGGACTGCTCCAGATTTGAAGCCAGGGTCGATGCAACAGCAAAGAAAACATCCCATGAATGCTTGGGGGAATCAAATGTGGTCTGATTGTCTCTGTGGAATTGTTTTAAGATCTATGTCAACACTTTAAATGGGCCTGCGTTTCTCTGAGTCCCTGATGTTATCTCATGTTGTGTGTTTGTGTCCTCAAGAGAACACAAAAACATGTTTTGGTGCTGTTAACCAGGCCATCGGAATTAAAACAATTGACTATTAGAGAAATTCAATTGGATGATGAGTCACCAGTGTAGCTTATTATGGTTATATAATGGCTATCACAACAGGCTTTTTATCAAAGTATTTCTAAGCCTTAGACTGTGTAAAACACTCTTCAGTTTCTCTGCATAAAACCATTTTAAACAATCATGAAGCGCACTGCATCAAAAGGGTCTCCATCAAAAGCTATTTCTCAACTCATGAGACAGTGTTTGCACAATGTTGCACACAATATTCCAGATAATTGTTGGAAAATGAGTTACGGGAAGACACCTTCAGCAGCTATTATTCTTTGAGTAGTGGAAATTCAAAACAGTGACGACTGTTGAAGCTATTTTTACTGCCTGTCTAAGCAAAAAGAAGCTCGTTATGATGAAGATTTTGCGTGACTGTTGGTGTGAAATTTTCAAACTTTTTGAAGATTATCCGACTGTGTTAGTGCTGTTCTGAGGAATTGTGTGCAGTTAATTAAACCAGAATGGTAGCTGCGCTTAAACAAATGTTTTCTGTCTGAGCTTTGTGATGCACAAGTTATTCATCTCTCAGACTTTTTAGGACCAATCTGTCGCTAAAGTAAAGCCAGCTTTATTGATTTCTCTTTCAATTGTTCACAGCCATTTTTATCGGTTCAGTGTTTTAATAAAACATCACCAGAGTGTAGTTCAAATTAAACTGCTTTTTTAGGTCCTTTACCGCTAGTTGGGTGTGTACGTGGGTAACTTTATTTAAGAGGTTGTTTTTCTCAATGTTTCACACAGCATGATTGTCTTTTTATACAACTTTGTTTTCCTGTGGCTTTCTGGGATCCTAATAAAAAAAGGGTGCACGCCACAGCTGAAATCCTGTACAGTTTCTGGTTCCTTGCTTGAATGTTAAAAAGCCTTTTCACAGAGGCGGTTTTTCTGTTTGTCAAAGAGATGTCCACCCCCCAACCTTCACTGTCGTGGTCCTCAGAGGGGAATTAAACCAAATATCTTGTAATTAACTAAGTGGCTGTAGCCGCTGCCTATTGTTTTGCAGCTCGCCCATCTGTGACCATGCAGCCGTCCAATCTCCATGCTGTTGCTAATGGAAAAATATTGATCCTGGCTGTTCCATATTCAGAGAGAGAGAAAAAAAAACTCACATGAGAGAGTGAGAGGTAGAACAGAGTCAATACTGGCCGCATTTGCAGCCCTGCTTTTGTTGCAGTGACAGATGGAGGTATTGATGTGATGTACAGTTTGGGTCTATAGGAGGGGGAGCTGCAAAATATTTTAGGCTAAAGGTTTATTGGGAAAGTCCACTGTTTGATGTTAGAGCTGAAACATTACAAAATGTTTTATTCAGTGGCTGAACTTGATGACATCCGAGTGAACTCTGATTTGTATAGAGAGTTGTATAGCGAGCTCAGAGGGAGAAATCCTTGGAGGAAAAAAAAATAGGGAGACCGAAGCTGCGATCTCTGAAGTTAAAAAATGAAGCCAATGCTGAAGTGCAAAAAAACTGCAGTTCTATAAGTGTCCACTTGAGGCTGGCTCCAAAAGCCAAGGAATCCAGATTAGGTCCCACGATGAAATGCTGATTTTAACAGCAGAAATAAACATGTTTGCAGCCTGGTGCAAAAACAGTTTAATTTATTGTTAAAAACTCAACAGGGTATTTTTTTGTAATAACACGTTCCTTTTCATTACATTAAGGCTAAGAGTTATTCATGTATTGAAACAATTAGGGGTGTGGTGGAGTTTGTTGACAGCCAAGTTGGTTTGTTGTAGCCACTTGCAAGGAGGCTTAAGGACAGCATCAGCCACATCTCCTGGCCTAGATTGGTCAAAAGGAAGTTGGAGAAAGCATTTCCAATGTGGAAACTGCCATCGTTGGACATCAAAACGCTTCATCAGAAGCCAATGGGCTAGACTATGCTGATGTCACACAGACTACGTCCATGTTTATACAGTCTATGGGGAGAAAACAATGTTGTAAAAGTAAAATCTACCCAGAGTGAACAGAAATAACAAATGCAATTTCACAAAGAGAGGAACTAAAGAAAGAATTTAGAAAGTCTTTGCAGGATTCTGATGGGGGTGCTACAGAATAACTTTTCATTCAGCTTCATATCTTTACTGCGGCTTCCATAAAACAGAATTTCTAAGCCAAACAATGAAGTTGTTATTTCTCTTCATATTACCCTTGAAGACCTGAGCAGGTATTGTGATTCTTGAACCTCGGTTCAATTCTTAAGACTGGATTCAAGGTTCAATAAGAACGTGTGTCCTTTAAATAGAGAACAACCCTGAGCAGGCAGGTAGTTTATTGAGTCAAAATGAATGTTTAACCTTGCCTGTTTTTGTAATCCTGCTTTCAGACTGTCCTCTTCTGACCTCGGCACAAGTGTCACAACAACAAGTTCTCTACCATGTCCTGAGATTGTTGTTTTCCAGAGTCACTTTGTCATGTCAAGTGTAACCTTTTTCAAAGAGCAGCAGAAGCACGCAGGAGCGAGTGCATGCTAATCGATGCAGCAGCAGCAGCTGAATCATCAATAAATGCACTGTTTACCTGCAATATGTGTGTCCTGTACGGCTTGTTTGACTGAATGGCAGGCATTGCTTTAATCTCAAATATAAAATCATTCACAAACCAAACCCCCCACAGCTCTGCCGTGCTCCCCGTGTAGCAGCCCCACTCTGACACCTCTCCATTAAATGCAAGTCCATAGGTCCTGTTTTTGCATGCGTGTAGCTCGGCCTATGTGTGGGAAAAGCAGGTCGCTCAATAACAGAGTGTAAAACCAGTAAATCCCCTCTGGGATTAATAAATTATGTAATAAAATGGAAAACAAATGACTTCTTTAAGACATGAAAAGTGTTTTTAAGTGTGTTGTTCATGTCTTGAAATGTTATTTCTTTGCCTGTATCATCAGTTGCTGCAGTGGCTGTGAGATTTCAAATAGCTACCATAGCGACCAGAGCCAAACGCATTGGACGCATTAAAAAGTATGGAGTGTCAATTAAAAGTAAAAGCACTGGAAGGAGTCGAAGTGTAAGTGGTACAGTAAAAGAAACTGACATGTCAAGTTAGTGTCGACACTGAAGAGAGCGTAAAGTATGTTTCAGATGAAGTGTTTTTACAAATAATCTAGTCCTGAATTATTTAGCCTTAGAGAAGCTGTAGATTTATATTTTTAGACTAGTCAGTCAAATCAAATGTTGATCGGTCTGTTGGGGCTGTCTGAGCCCAGCTCTTGAGTTTTTATGAGCAGACTTAAAGCTGTCTCTGAATAATCACGAGTAAGCACTATGTTTGAGTATTTTCCTTTTTAATCAGTTTGTAGACCGAGTGCCTGTTATCTCATCTAATCCAACTTTAATGAAATAAGAGAAAATGCTCCAAATGTATCTGAAGTGTTTATTCCTTTGCAAAACAAATAGTTATAACCATGTCACCCAAGATGACATTTTGTGGCGCGACCTTGTGTACAGTGATGCAATTATGGATTATTAGAGTCTCATCATGATATCATCCAACATCCTGTATATACAGTTGCTATGCGGAACACATCCCCGGTTGCCAAATGGACTCGGTCCAACTGAACCTTCTGTCTGGAGCCCATGTGTGACCCACTCAGAGGCTCCTGCTCTTGAGCTACACAAGCAGCCAAATGACAATGGGGATAAACTCAGCTCATCGTATCTCGTGTTTATCCAGCAGAAAAACAAGGTGCTCTCTGGGCGAGACTCTCGCACAAATGACGAGTCTTCTAGAGGCCACATCAGGACACTGACTGAACAAAGTGTGACCAAAAAATATCAACATTATTCTCCAGTTTTCTCTACGTCAACCTGAGCCGGATGGGACTCATACAATACTTTTGTTGTATTTGGTCTGTGACAATATTTATCTGTACTGTTAAAAAATAAATGAGGCTGTATGAATGGAAAATAAAGTTTGTTTGCCATCATCTATCTGACCCGAGTCTGCTGAATAAAGTCTTTATTTAAACATGGTTTGGCCAAATCCTGCCATCTGTCTCTTCCATCTTGAGTAACAATAACAATTGATACAGACACAGTTCGACTATTTATCCAGATGGCATATCGTAGTTTTTTCAGCCTTTATCTCATTATTATTTCAGGTTTTTGAAGAAAGATATCTGATTCATTCAGCCAGCGAATCCGTCCCTATTTTGGAAATGTTTGCGCACAGAAAGAGATTTGATTTCTAGAACGATAGGAGCTGAAATGATTTACAGCTCCAAGTGAGGTAGCCTTTATCAGTGGGGACCAAAACAGGTGGCATTTCCAGGGTGGGAAAACTCTTGGTATTGTTCAAACAATGCTGAGGAAAAAATGAAGGTTGAAAAGTTGTGTGTTGGCATATGGTGTTTGGTGGTGTTTTGCACAAATAAAATGATTGTTTTGAGTTGAACATGGCCACATTGAAATAGTTCTGCATACATAATACTTGAATAGTCCTTGTCATTGTAGAAACATGAAAATGTAGTATGGCCATCTTGTTTTGCACCATCAATTCAGACCCGAGCTGGACTATGTGAATGGTAAATGGCCTCCAGCTTGTAAAGCGCTTTTCTAGTCTTCTGACTACTCAAAGCACGTTTACAGTAACAACTGATCCCATTTATACACATTCATACGCCACCGACAAAGCAGCGGGAGCAACTTGGGGTTAAGGGTCTTGCCCAAGGACACATCGACATGTGGCTGCAGGAGCTGGGGATCGAACCCATGACCTCCCAGTTGAAAGATGACAGACTCTACCTGCTGAGCCACAGCCGCCCCTGTGAATCGGGTCACTCTGTTGTTTTCCTATGGATTCCATTGGCTATAAATATATGATATACATCAGACCACCTGTGGTCATAAATTGTACCACTATTACTGTGAAAACTACTTTTCCACCATTTTATATTAAGACTTTAATTGAATAGGCTTTAACATAATTTCTCATCAATCAAAGAACTACTGGGTAATGTGGTGAGGAAATGCAATTATCTACATAGCTGGAAGATAATGATTTGGTTTACACTGAGCAAGACAGATCAAGTTATACATTCTGCAAATGCATCTGTCTGTGTCATCATCTCCCCACAGGATTGGTCAGATCACAGGAGGTTATCCACTTCCAGGCGTTTCACACGTATCATGCATAATGGGGGCGTAAAAGTAGACAGTAATCAAGCTCGAGAGCACTTGAAGTAATTGCTCGGTATTTTGAATTTTGTGAGAGGGAAAAGTTTCAGCGTGTGTCCTGCTGTTTCTCTAAAAGGACTTTGCAGCTTTTGTTACTGATCCCTGCTGAAAAACACTGAAATTCAAATGTCAAGGTATCTCTTCAAGTTGTGATCAGACAAGGTTTCAAAAGGATGAGAATATCCATACAGAATTCAAAAGCAGCCTTGATCCAAAGCTCATTTGAATGGTTTCCCACACACACACTCCGGCCCCCTGGGGCTCAAAAATTGGAAGGCCATAGGGTGTGTGTGGGCGTACTGTATGTGTGTGCTTGCGTGTGGATGGATGATGATCAGCGCAGTTTTGCTATCGAATCAGCAGCTATTGATTCATCTGACAGAGCGGATAAATAAAGCTGGCCATTCGTGAGGTGCGTGTGTGTGCGTGCAAGCCCAGAAAAGTGTTTCACAGTAGCTTGAAGCTGCGGTGATCCACTAATGGGCTTGTGCTGCCTTGTTCCTCATTGATCCAGGCATTGGAGGGCTCGCCAATGGCTTATGAGCCATATCCTGCAACCCTAGACACCGGCATTTACGCCAGCCCATTAAACCTCCTAACACCCCAAAATGACCCCAATGGGAACATCTTAATTATTACAACATCGAGGTACTGGATCCACTTCTATGTTATTTACGTTTTAATCATTCGCCCTAATCAACAACTCCACCACAATTCCTCTCATGCAATTACAATACAACATATTGTAGGGTTCAATTTCCTTGCATTATTAATCAGAAAACAATATTAAATGTGACCAACACCAGATGTCCTTCTGCTTAACAGAGCGCCATATTGCATTAAGCCTGTGTTGTATGGCAGTCACAAACCACTGAGCAATGAGCAGCCGAGGCAGAAAAGCTTTCTGGTGACTGATTTAACACATGGGCAGTCATGAGCAGTATTAACAAGCGTATTATATCCACACTGTATTGTGTTCACACGTTTAGAGCTTGATTTACTCGCTCACCTCTAAAAATGTCCACGCCTGGTGCATATTTTTCTCTTACAAGAGTGTTAAATGAAGCAAGCACAAACTAGTTCCAGCTTCGACTCGTGAAAAGGTTAGAGTCTGTCTGGAAAGATAAATGACAGCGTTAATCCAATGTTCAATTGGCTAGAACAATCTATGTTTCCTTGACAAGGACCTCTAGAGGGGATGTGAATGATGGCTTGTATCTGTAGGAAATAAAGGAGGAAGTGTCCTAATGTTCGAAGGAAGTTGAGGTGGATGAAAGGGTCAAAACAGTGAGCCACTTTGACACCGGAGACCACTGAGCCCTACTTTTATTGACTGTCAACTTTGGTTTGTTTGAAGCAAGGCTTCCCTAAAAGGACCTCCAGAATGGAATTGTTGTGCATAAAGAGTGGTTTCTCAGTCATGAACATCTGCACCTTAAATGTTAGTAGAGTGTAAACTCTGTGCTAAAGTAGAAATTACATTCAAACTAGGCTGCGTTTGTAACTTACACATAGCTTGTGCAACCCAGTGCAGGTTTCAACTCTCCTGTGAATACAGAAGTTAATGTTCTGTTGTTGTTCTAACCTACCCGTGTTTTTCCTAACCTTAACAATGTTGTTGTTTTTTATCCTCCATCTAACCACACAGACAGTTTTACCACTTTTGACAGGAAGAAGACAGGGCTTCCATGTGCTGACAGGTAAAAGGATACTTGTTTCTTCTAAGTGAAACACCAAAAGATGTATGACGTACAGTATTTGTTATTCTGACCCCAAACAGGTCAATTGAGCTCAGTTATCTTGATGCACCGTGGCTACATTCACACAGGCTCAGTGTTGAAATAGCTCTCATATTGCACCTTGTTATTAACTTAAAAAGAACAGAAGAAAGGGCTATTGATCTAACCCGTGTTTCTCTAGCTGTGAGGCCATAGAGGTGCTAAGTACTCTTGTGTTATCGGGCATTAGGTGCACAAATGTCCACAAACACTCCAGTCTACTTCTGTCTGTTTGCTGTACTTCTTAGATCTGCAATGTTTTTTGTGCAATCACACAGTACAGTAAAGCTTTATCCATGATCCCAGTAAAGACCACAAGGACTGCAAACGTTTGAAAAAAACACGTAAAAAGGGATTTTAATTTGGCCAATTGATTTGTATTCTGAAGAATTGTAACCAGGAAGGTTTTAACACAGAGAACTGGGAGAAACAAATAGCCCTTCTTGGTGTGTTTTACATTGTGATCTAAACTGATTTTTATTAATATGGCCTCAGCCTGAACCTTCCTTGATTACTTGTATATCCAGTTTTCACAATCAAATGCAACTCAAGATATAAATTGAGATTTGTACATTTTAATATAGATTAGTGATGTTAAAAAGATCTTATTGGCCCTCTAAGTGTACGCTGCATGTCGCCATGTTTATGTTCATATACCCTCAGATTAATTACACACTGTTTGGTGACAACCTATTGAAGCCTTACCCTGTTGTCATGTTGCGTCCCGTAACCCCTCCCTCCTCTGCAACAACAGAATTTCAAGGCTGGGGGAGCAGTAAATGTAAACTGTATTTGCTATTGTAGTTATAGAAAAAACTATCTGGGAGAAGTGGGCTGTGTCACACAGCCATCAGTCTCTAAACCCACAAAGTGTCACAAGGGAAGCCAGGTGAAGAATTGCATCCAGAGAGCAGCAGAATGTCTCACCTGTTGTACCGCACGAGGAAGGAATGCAGAGACGCGAGTGGAAGTATGAATTTCCCTAACTCCCCACCTATTGCCTATCACCATTTCTGTCATTTTAACAAGCAAGAACTCCTTAAAAGGCCTCAACTTTGAATAATAGTAATCATTTGCATGAGGTTTCATTTCAGTAAACCTGGATTAAATGAAATGTCATGAGAGAGAGTTGTTAAAATGAAACTCAGCTTTATCATTGTGAAAATGTATAGATAAAGTTACCATGGAAACACCAGGCCTCAAATCTGAATACCATTTCTTGGAATGGACTGAAACATGAACAACATATCAAAGGTTGTGATTACAATCTAAAAGACAACTTGTTCTATTGGAAACATTTTGATTGAAAAGCAGCATTTATGAAATGCTGTTGGTTTGTGGATCTTAAAGCTCCTGTGAGGATCATTTTTCTGTTCATAAAACAAACTGAAGTTATTGATAAGTCTTTACGAGCTCTGAAAGCAAACAAGACCACCAGAAACACGACTTATAATTTCTTTAAAGTTATTTTCAATGCCTGACACCACTGCCGCAGGGTAGGTGTCAGATGAAGTTATTGACAGTGGCAAAGAATCTTGATGTTAGATATGTTTGATTGCAAAAAGACAGCGAGATGAAGTTGACTTTTTACTTGCATGTCGAGGACAGGATCAGCAAAGAGATAACCGTATCGTTCCTGTAAGTTCCTCACAGAAGCTTTAAGTACATAGTTGTTCATCAGTAAGTGCTTACACATTATGCAAATGTCTTGTCTTTAATTCAAGCGATATTCATGGATGAAATTCAATAAAGAATTCATACAAACAAATCATTTAGACTTTTGCAGACTAAATTTCCCATATATGGAGGCTATGGTCCCTAACGCGGGCGGCCCAGGTTCGAATCCAACCTGTGGCTCCTGTCCCGCATGTCAATCCCGACTCTCTCTCCCTGATTTCCATCTCTATCCACTGTCTCCAATAAAAGCCCAAAAATAAATCTTTAAAAAAATAATAAAAAAACTTGATTTGGGCTCTACAGCTCAAATCTAACCCCAACACTTTGCTCTGAGTCAAAACATGTTGTTTGATAAATATTTCACATTTCTTATTTTTCAGGAAGAACTGTTTTACTCTCCTGCTCACACACATGTTTTTTATCTCACTTGTTTGTAGCTTAAACGGGGCCCAAATATTTGGTTTGTATCTTGCTGGCTCAGCGTAAGTCTAGAAGCATTACTGTCCGTGACATCAGGACAAGACAAATGAAGAAACATTTAAGCTTCTGCTAATTGCTGCAGACAACGCAAATCAAAACTAAAAACTAATACAAAGGCAATCCATTTGCTGATTCTTTCTAGGGAACTGTCTCAGTTACAGATTATGAATCAAACACAAACATTTTTAAATGCTAATTTATGCGAGACATCTAACTCTCCCCTAGTGTCCTTTTTAGTGATTCAGTTTTTAGATCACAGACACATCCCTGCTCCAGGCAGAAGACAACAGGCTTCTGTGCTGCTTCCATGACATCTTTTCTTTTTTTGTGAATTAATGATCCCAATCTAGTCGCTGTGATTTCAATGTTATGTGAGATGCGGAGACTAGAAAAGAGGTGTTGCATTGGTATGATTCATTGTGTCATCAGCAGCTTTGGATCACAGAGAGAGAGAGAGAGAGAAAGCTCCTGAGGTCAGCAGCTCCAACAATTAGAAATCAGCCTCACCTTTCTCCCAGGCACACATACACACACATCTTCGTATACATAAACGTCAGCAACAACAGATCTCCTGGTTGCCATGACGACGTCTTTAGCAGCTGAACACACTATGTGAATAACAATATGGCCCGGTACGGTAGCACTGCTGACTTCAGATGACGACCAGCAGCGGCAGGCCTTTACGGTGACGGTGGATTTTTAACCCCATCGAGGACTCACTCGCACTTTGACGGGGTGTTCCCAGTTCACACTTCAAGAAGGAGAAAGTGTTTGTGAATAAATGCCGTGTCCAGAGTCAGTGTCAGACCTTTAAACCTTTATGATAAGCGCTTTCCATGAATCAAAAAACATAGAAAAAGATCAAATCTATACGTGATAGTGTCTTTGTTACACCGCTGACTAAGCAGCGGGAGCAATTCAGGGTTAAGCGTCTTACCCAAGAACACATCAGACGTGGCTGCAGGAGCTGGGGATCGATGACCGACTCATCCACTGAGCCACAGCCGCCCTTCACTGCACTTGTATCTACCTACAATCATCAGTATTTCCATTGAAACAGCTGCTTTCCTTAAATCTATTTGAAAGGATTATATTGACATGTGAGAAAAGCATCAGTGATGTCATTTTAAGGTTTCTGAAGAGGCACACAGAGTCATGCTTTTTTGGTTCTCTACTCTATATTTCCATCTCTATCAGAGGATGCGGGTAAAGACTGCAGCATCTTGCTTCTTTGATTTTTTGCGGCTTGAGGTCAGAGCAAACTCACGGTTTCTCTCCCAAAGTCATCTCCTCCACTGACTTGTGTGCACTGTCCACATTCACTGTGTACACACTGCTACTGAATGAAATGGTTCGCCATCCCTCCATACCACAGGAGTTTGCTCTGCAGACAAATCTACAGCCGACTCAGTGGAGCCAACCTAAAGAACACACATGTGCTGCTGAACTCAGGTTCATCAGAGTGTCTTTCTTTTGAAATGGGAGTGAAACAACTCCTGACATACTGGCATTTTCAGAGATATGACTTAACAGTTTTCAAAATGATGACTCAGCCCATAAAGACTGTGTGACTGCTTATTGATGACTTTCTCATTTCAAAAGCTGGATACAAGGAAAACAGCGTTTCTAGAAATGTCAGAGGTGCCTTGTGATAGAGCATGATCTCACCACAAAGACACTTGCTAAATAATACAATAAAACAGTACAAACAGTATACGTCCGTCAATATGTATCCTTCGAGAAAGTATCCCAATACTAGGAATATCCCATCAAAGAGAACATTTTATTTAGAGCACTCTGCCTTAAAGTTTTTGTTCTGTATATCTGTATTTTGAACCAGTAGTTCATGGGAATTTAAATTTCTGCAGCTGAAGGCGTTGCAGCACTGACTTCCCCATGCTGTTCCAGAGGTTGGTACAATTTCATTATGCAGCATGTTCACTTTAAAAATCATTTTAATACATTTTGACAAGCTAAAAAAAAGACTGAGAAAACGCTTTGGGAAGAAATGTTGTGGAAAGTTATTGGAAAGTAAGATGGTATGGCGGAGAGTGTCAGGGTTGAGTCGGGGGGGGGGTTACTGATTAGTAAGAATGAGGACCTCTTAAGTTGCCGGAACACCCTAACAGAGTTTGTGATGAGCCCAATGACACGGAGCACACAGGTTAATAAGGTTCACTCGTGTTTGAAATGTTGGAATCGTGGTTAGGCCGGCTGAAGAGATGCCTCTACATGTTCCCACATCTCTGTAAACTAACTCAATAACAGAGGCAATTTTGCAGGTGGCAGCCCATTGGGTACCTCTCGGCTGCTGAAGGCCAATTTAGGGGAATTTGTAGCTCTGTTTCCAATTTCAAGTTCAAATCACTTTCATTATAACTGTGTAACTAGGAGAAGGTCATTTCAGAATAAATCCACAGCAGCTAAAATATTAGCATGAGCACGGATGAAAACTTGTTCCTGTGATGATGATGGAGCGGTGCCGTAACGGATGTGAACTCCTTATCCGACCACAACAAAACGAGGTATGGCGAAATAGCTGGGAACAGAAATGGTTCCTGTGCAGCTCCCACTGTGTTTCCAACCATCCTTTTTATTAAACGTGAAGTGTTGTCGCACCCTCGCATTAAAACGCCTCTCTGATCCAAAACTCCCCCAGAGAGAGGAAACAAGGGACGGGGAATCGGAGAGGGAGAGATGGAGAAACAGAGGCAGCAAAAAAAAAAAAAAACAGAACAAAGTGGGAGTTAAAGTATAAAGAGAAAGGTAAGAACAAAGAGACAGAGGGAAAAACTGAGCGATAGGAGGGAGAGAGGAGGGAGGGAATGCAAGGTGAGGCGATATGCTGTATAAGAAAGGAGAATGATGATAAAAGAAAGACAAAGCAGGCTCAGGCTCTCTGAAGCAGCTTTCCCTGAAGAAGAGGGATTTCAGAGTAGCCAAATTGGCATTTTTTTCTTTCGCTTGTCATAGGTAATAGGGGTTCGCTGCCAAGGCTCGGCAATAAACCCAACGCATGCAGCATTTACATACACGATTTATTTACAAAGGAGCTCTGCCACGAGAAGAGGAGGCAGACTGCAAATTAGAGCATATCTCAAAGTCGGGCCGCACAGAAACTAACATGAAAGGTGTGTTTTCAGATGTTGTACCCAACTAGCAGCCACAAGCCAAAGTGTGCCTGATAAGGTGCACAAGGCTAATGTGACATCCAGGTTGGATGCATTGTACTCTCTCTAGAAATGTGCAAATCATTCTAGGAACTCAAAGTCACTGCATCTTTAAATCAGTCAGAAACTATATGCTTCTTTAGAAATCCAGCAGTACATGCTCCTGCTGATAGTTACCTGTAGGCTTGAGATAGTAATGCAAGAACAAGCAGAGTAGTGCACCAACAAAGTGCAAGACATGATGAACAACAAATCTTATGGGCTGCTTTCGACTTAATCGTTTTTCACTAACTTATTTGCTCACATTTGTTAGTAAGTTAAAAATATAAGTATACGTTTTCAGGTATCAAAAATGGTTTGAGATGAAGGGCCGATAAGTAGGGATGCACCGATGTATCGGAATATCTTCGGTATCAGCCGATATTGGTTCTGTTGAAAGAAATCGGCACATGGGCGAATAATGTGGCATGAACTGATGTCAGTAGCCGATGTTTATTTGTTGTGTCAAATAAATGTAATGCTGACATCTCGTACTGCTAACAACTGATTCAGAGAGGAGGTTTGTTATTGAGCAGATGAAGTCGCCTGTTCAACAAGCTGACTTGTTTTCATTGTCAAACATGAGAGAAAAGTGTGGCATTGTGGGAGTCTTACACCAAGAGAAGTCATGAAACAAACGTCGCTATCAGAATCAGAAAAAGGCTCATTGTTATTTCAAACATCAGTATCGGTCCTGTTTTTCCCAATCGATGCATCTCTTCCATTTAGTAAAGGATACGTAAAGTGAGCGTTTTTATAGGGGAATGAAGCGCTGGCAGGGTGAGCAGGACCCTGACACGAAGCGGAGGGGTCTTCCCCTCATTTCTTTCGGGGATTGATGTGATTACAGGTCGTCCTCTAGAGTCTATGATAAGAGCCGTGTCCCTAGCAACCGTCTGTGTTTCTTAGTAACGGTGTGTTCTTAACAACAGTGATCTACCAACGGATATCAGACCGTTGCTATGCGTAACTGACCAATCAGAATCAAGTATTTAACACAGCCGTGAAATAAGGAATCAGTTACGCTTTGCTACATGACGGGGAAATAAACAGGCAAGACCTCAAGATGTACATTTCACAAGTGCAGGAAAGAGTTTTAATAATTGTGATCTCGGTATCACTCAAAATAACCATGGCGATGATTTTTGCCATAATCGTGCACGCATAGTAAAAAGCAAGTATATCTCCGGCCTTGGTTTTCACAGCAAATACAACACATACTGAGGACCTTATTACTTCAATTTACTACACTCACCATCATTGTTGAGTGGACATGGATATAAAATGGAGCAAACATTTCCCTATAAAGGACAGTTTCCCAAAGTTTACTTCAAAAGAAGATGAAGTGAAACCTTCATGTTCCTAATTATAAAAGATTAACTGTTAATAAACAGTTGTAAACTACATGTTTAGCTTAATATTTCATGATAACTGTTTAGCCATCATTTTAGAACTCCTCATTCCCCCCAGTTTTCAAGGTTAAAGTGCCGGTCCGTGTCCAGACGTCACCTCCTTCTAGCGAGACATTCAGGAATGGTAAGCCTCATGCATATTGTTTACCCAGACAATCCATCACGGTTTCTTGAGAAAAATGTCAGACGTGCTTGCTTAGGACAGGTAGGGGTTATTTGTGCACTCTGCCGTCAAACAACATCAAAGCACTTAGTGACCTTTGGAGAGCTCAAGAAGGATTTTTATCTGCATGCAGAATTCCACCTCGGAGCGAAAAATCCATCAAAGTGTTTTTGCAGTAAAATGTCTGAGAACATGAAGGATACAAAAACAAAGCCGACAAAAAGGAGGTGGATACATAAACAGAAGCTGCGATCAATTTTGGCTGTTTATGTGTTCTGTTTATGAGAGGAGAAGGCAAATCCACAGGGAGCGATTACTTACCTTACCTCACATGGGAAGCCATGGTAAACACTATATTGCCTTTCCAGCTACATACTGTAAATCAGATCCAACACTGTTCCACACACAGACCTTAATTTATTCCGGTTCCCGGTCAAAAAAATCATTCGCCACAAAATGCAATAAATCCTCTCATACATTCAATTGATCCCCTTTATAGTGGCTTCATCAATTTCTCAAGGACTCCAACCTGCCTTATTTCACAAAATCTAAAGCTGTTCAAAAGACGAGGGATGAGAAAGATTGAGGTTCATTCCTTTCCCCAAATCCAGCCCGCCATATTTCATAACAAAAGAAAACACGTTAGATTGGGATGTTTGTACAACTCGATTAACCATAAAAGGCAATTGAGCTTGTCCGTCTATACAAATAAGATACTCACATACCTTGTATATATTGAGGGAGTAAAATAAACATGTCCCCCTGTACATACTGGCAGTGAAGTGATCCCTTCCACCTTGAATAGAGACAAGAGACAAAGCTCACGGTCGTCTCTCCATGAACAAACATTCCCTGAAGTTGAGGAGAAACTCATTTTAGGCCTCAGTAATCTGGATTAGACAAAGTTAGACAAGTCTTTTCAGTGTGCAATGCCTTTTTTGTGTTTCCCTGACAGTGTCAGATATGATGACACTTCCTGGAAGTCACACAATTTACAATAACAATGAAAGTGTGAAACCACTTGAATCAGTTGTAGCCTCATAAACTCAAGCCCAAAAAAGAACCAGGACTGTTTCTGACGGTGGATTTGCTTAAGTGAGGAGTAGTATTATTGACAGTATAGACTGGAGCAATGATGGCATGGAGGAAACAATGTCAGGAAGGGCAAACCAACAGATTTAAGTACCATCAGGAACAGGTGCTGACAGGCAGTGCACAGAGGCAAAGCTCAACGTAGGCAGCTGTTCTTGAGAGTTCTTATCAGCATCAAAACCATCCTAAATATCGTCATCGTCAAACAAAACCATCATCAATATCATTAAGTGCGTAAGTGTTCATGAAAGAGCTGGGTCTTCTTGAGTAACTTGGGTTGAAAAGAGGCATGACACTTCCAAAACAAATCTATTTTTTGGTAAGACTGTTCCAAATCCAAACAGAAAGTTTGAACCTCAGGAACTTTCAAAAAGCCACAGAGTAAATAGCTCAGGTAGCATGAAACTACTGTAGAATGCTTAGCTAGTGTCCCAGAAAAAGCCATTTCAACACCAATTCTAATCAACCTGACCCTCTCAAAGTTCAGGTGAAATGAAAATAAGTGAAGGAGAAATAGCTCAGCAAATTGCCCTGGATTTGGTCTGGTAAATTTGAACCTTGGTCAGAAACAGCTCTCAGATCCAGAGTACAGCAGCTCTCAGCAAATACATGCAGCAATTATCTGATAACTGACAAAACTTTGCTGCTCTAGTATTCCACTCCCATTCAGTCCCAATGAATATGAGTGGAAACACACAAATACAGATAAAAAGCAAAGCACCAAATTAATCAACTCAAACCCTTGTATGCTCTCAGGGATGATCAGTGATTGAATGACTCAAAAAGCTCCCCCTCTGGTGTGCAACAAGGCGAAGATGGCTGATAACTCAATCCAATTGAACAGAAGCCATGCCCTGCAGCCACAGCACCAAAATGAAACGCTCCATTCCTCTGTGAGCACTAAAGACCAACTCAAACAACACGTAGCGTGTGAGGTGAATGCACAGGGGCCCTTTCCTGCAAAATGGGTTAAAAGCTACAAAAATACGCTGCCAATACAAAAATGAGAAGGGCTCTAGGGCCTGTCATTCCCTGGAGGGGGATTTATTGATCGTTTCTATGCAGTTGTCGAGCATTACTGTTGAACAAGGGTCTTGTTCATCGAACACATTAAAAGCGAGCCTGCACTCTCGATCCATGACGCAAATGGTTTCATTATTACAAAATATTCATACCACTTAGAGCATCATCAGATATATATATATCAGGATACGGTCACTTTTCATGGATGAAAGTTTGACTCTCTTTTTATCGTACTAAATACGTCTTCTGTATGGAGGAAAGGTGGATTGCTGTATGTATTTTGGGGGATATATGGTGGTTTCTGGGGGATTTAAGAATACTTTGGTAGAAAAAATGGTGTATTTTTATCGTCTTGTCTTATTGTTTAACATATCAATTGTGGAACTTATCACCCTAGGCGGTGAAGATGGTCAACCCCACCCACCATGACCAAAGAGCTTTCCAGCCTATTGGGATGAATAATCTGTATACTGTATATATATATATTGTGGTGGTTTCTATTCTTCAAACATTCACCTGACATAGAGCTGAGTGATATCGAAACGTAAAGATCATTGAAGTATTGAGTATGAAGGTTGGGCATACGCTGTACGTTTGTATAAATCTTGAGTGACTTGTTTACGTCCGCTCTGGCACTCCCCTGTACACTTCATGACCATCATCACGCAATCTAAGTGACATTCAGCCGACTTCAAAAGCAGTTGTGAAACCAAAAAATCGTGTCAGAATCTTCCTTAATTCACACAGAGTTTATGCCCTGCCTATGTGTGAGGGAGACCCTTGTAGTTGTTGGTGGTCTAGTTTTCTTTGCCCTGCACCTATGTGCATGCAACCATGTTTTTATTCCAATGCCAATGCATATGCATAAAAACCTGTAGATTGTATTTTATGCAACATGACACATCATAAGAAATCTACAGCATCAAAAGTGACTCATCTAGACTGCAATGCTCTTTACATCCTAAAGACATGAAATGTCAGGCGAAATAAATGTCACAGTTTCTATTTTCAGAGATCTGGGTCTCTTTTGAGAGCGCACACACATCGAGGTGCAGAACTGTGTGAGCTTCAATGCAAGTCCATCAAAATTAAAACATATCACACAACTCCTCCCCGCTACACCCTGCTGTATGCACCAAACGTTTTGAGCCATCTTGCCTTCATCAGGGTGGTGAAGGCAAGTCAAACAGAGGGCTGATCCGGGGCCTGTTTGCTTCTCTGACAGATGCCTCAGATTATCATTGTCAGCCGTCCAGCCTCACATGCTGCCACATTCATCTGGGCTCTTGTCAGAGATTCCACTCTTTTGACCAACTTTGGATTTTCAGCTTTCAAATCTTCACTTCAGGATGTCTGACATGGCACACACGACATGGATGATTTATTGTTCAAAGCAAATCTGGTTTATTTTTAGATGAATGAACATCAAGCATTTCCTGGAAGCATCCTATGACTAATCAAATGGAACAAACTTGAAACAGAGCATTGGATATTGACTGCAGTATGGGAACAAGATGAAGGATGACTTCTAAGTTAAATCATATCAAATGTCCTTTCGACTGGTGATCTGATTGTGTTCTGACCTTGTTGGCCTGAGCCTCCAGTAAAACCCAGCGCTCCAAGCCCTGCTGCTCTTACTTCCCACTCAGAATAATGAAACAATTGGACTGGCAGCGGAAGGGGGGCCTCCTCATTAAAAAGCCCTTTATTCATCCTTATTGCATTACAGACATCTTTTGTACTGCTCCCTTTCTCTGCTCGGTCTTCTGATGTGTTCACCCCCAGCCTGGTCAGAGGCCGAGCAGAGTCACTGGATGGTGGGAGAGCTGCACTCCATTGGGAGACGGAATCAGACGAAAAGAAAATCTGTTTTTTAACACAATAATATGGGATGCTTGGCAATGTTTAAAGCTCCTGTGAGGAACTTTTGAGTCGATATTAACAAAGTCCCTAAGTAAACGAGCCACTAAGAGACCATTTTTCCAGTTTTTAATTGATTCTTTACAGAGCTCTTACTTTGCATTGACTTTTAATTTGACAAATCTACCTAAGCTAGAAAATGTGGCCACGAGGGGAGAGCCTGGTATGGACCTGAGTTGGGACAAGTTCTACTCCCATTGTTCTCTTGATGTCTTAATACCCTCTTAATGGATCAGGGATTTCCAAAAGCCTCAATTCAGAAGTGAACTTGGCTATAAATCCGTCTGTCTTTCAAAGGCAGAAGTCAAAAGTTGAGATTTTCCAATTAAAATGCATAACAGCCGGGGTCTAGCAGCTATAAGGGCAACAAAGCTCTGTACAGATGACTCACAACTTGTGTTTTATTGGGTGTAAAGAGGAAACGGCCCTCTGACATGTCCAGGAATATCGTCGATGTAACTCTCGGGTCATGTCAGCTTTAAACAGAGGCAGCCATCTGTCTTGCACCTGGATGAATCCCAACAAGCGAAACACTCGAATACATCCAATTGAGAGCCATGAAATGCATCCTGTGACGTGAATCTGGCATAAATTCAACCCTCCTCCTCATCTTCCTCCTCTCATTACCAGATCTGTATTAGCTAGTCTTAGGCCCGCATTTCTATCTTGTCCTCTAAGCCTCTGTGGCTTTAGAACACTTTGCCACAAAAGACACAGCTACAGCATGCTAATATTTGCAGTGAGCTCCCGCCTCGGCCCTCTTGGACAGGTGTGAAATATATTCAGAGGGAAGAAGACGGAGGCAGAGAAAGAGAGAGAGAGTGTACTACTCATCCATGTCAAACAGAAAACCAGACCATTGTTTCTGCGAGAGCGCGGGAGACGGGAGGAGAGGTATTTGCATTTAACATGTCCTCTAACCTGCCCTCTCCGTTCTAACCTTCTTTCCCGTCTCCTCCCAGACGGAGAAGTACGAATCCTTTAAGTCATCAGCAAGGTCCTCGGTTACCTTAGAGGCAAACACACACTGCTGTGCATCACACATACCAATTTGGAAATAAAGCTTCTTTTTTTTTTTCTACAGGGGAGATTCATTTAGCCAGAACATTACGTGATCATGGCTGTGATCATGCTGAAGATTGCAAAAGAAGAGAAGAGAAAGAAATATGACGGATCTGTATTTCTAACGTTGTGGGTGCCATGGAGGTGGATATTGTAATTCAATGCGTTCAAGCTTGGCTGCCCAGTCGGTGTAGCAATATTATTAAACCAACAGCAGCCTTGCCCTGCGTGAACCACGACTTGTTAGACTGGAGACAATGAATCCCCCACTTGCCTTTAGCCAAAGGAAAAACCTAACCTGAATTTCAATCCCACCTTCTGAGAATTGAAAAAGGAGGACAAACAAGTAGGTCATGGGAGGCCATACGTGCACTTCAAACTTGCACGCACACACTTTGAATAAATGCTTTGTTTTTTCCACGTCCATGCTCACTTCTTACACTACTGACTTACACTAAAGTCAACCTGACACTGATTCTAATTGTGGCCATAAATTACCATCACTTTAGCCCATTTAAATGTCCTCAAATGGTAATGAAGCCAGCAGTTACAGGCTGGTAAAGGTGTCGTTTGTTTGATATCGGGGTTTTCTTTGGTATTTAACTCTTGAGACTATAGGCTTAATGCATTGGTCTAAGTTAAACCAGGAATGCCAACGATTATTCAGATCATTGGGTTACGTAACTTAGAAGTTACATCAGTTGGTACGCCAATTATTTCATGTTGACTCAGCACTTTATTTTAATGAAAGCTGCTAAGAGCCTCAGTCAAGGATCTCGGTTTGTTCTTGGAATATTCAGCGCCTCTTGCATTTTGCCGTGTTGGCTTTTTGGATGTACTTTTGTCTTTTTTCTGTCTTGTTCTGCATGGCCGTAAAACCAATCGCCCTTCAGGGACAAATAAAGTTGAGGTTGAGTTGATTTTAGTAGAGTGTTACTGAGAACATGTACTTTGACAGTGTTTAAGAAACAAATATTTTGGTAAAATAAATGTTTGTGTTAAAAGGGAATAGGAGATTTAATGTGTTTCACATAAACTGATATGATCTAAGCTTCATCTCTGTTGAAAAAAGTTCTTACAGTTTGTAAGAAGAGGGGAACAAGGGGGCAAGATTATGACTCAAGGGCAGACATGTTTCATGTTTGTTTAGTTAAAAAAAGTGAAGTCTCGTCATTCTGTGGGAAACACTGGAATGACCTTTGGTTGGATCTCTACGTTACAAGTTGTTGCTGAAAAGAAAGAGAGTCACCTTTATAGGATTGGAATCAATCTGGTTCAGAGGGTGAATTGAGCTCGAAACTAATTTTACTGAAAATGTTATGCTATAAAAAAAACAGTTTAGCTTGCCTTCACAGAAGAAGTCAAACAGTTACAGGCTAAGATGTCTTCAGGGACCCATCGCCAGCTCTCGGGAGGAGTTTAAACTAACCCTAATGACAAATTTTAAAGGGTAAACACATATTTCTTCCACCACAGAGTAAACAGGCTTGTTAGGCAGCTTTCTAACATTCAGTTTGTTGAATACTGTGCACCACAAAAGCATGGTTAATAAGACAAAAGGGAAAAACACCATCCCTCTGCAGAGTCAAATAGTGGCATTTCTCTGAGGATGAGACAAGTAGATGAAAAAACTTGAGGTGGGGGATGGATTCCTCTCCTGTCTGCTCAAAATGACGCAGGAGAAGCTAAACTAGGACTCCTTTGAACATCAGAAAATTCCCACAGAGCCAGCAGGATGAAGACGCTCAAGGTACAGTGTGCTTGTAAGGCTGAGCCCAGCACTGAACCACAGCGAAATGCTCCTCTCTGAACTTGAGAGAGGGTTTACAGGATTTGGGAACAGAAACAATAACCTTCCTTCTTCAGTGGATACCCTAATATTCACTAACTCCGCGCTGCAGGTACGGTATGTATAACAAGCCCGGTGTGGTTTCAGGGACATCTTGGGGCGATGAACGTGGTGGTTCAGCTTTGTGGGTTATGTAGTGTACTGGCTTTATTCATGCGTTACAGTTCATGAGGCATTTTTGCGGAAAAGCTCCAGGAAATGACTCCAGGAAATGACTTGAATTGAAATGAATACAACGAAAATCGGCATATGGATAAAGTTCTCTTACCTTGATATGATGGGGAAAAAAAGCCATCCAGGTCACCACATGAGAGAAAGAGAGAGAGAGAGAGAGAGAGAGAGAGAGAGAGAGAGAGAGAGAGAGAGAGAGAGAGAGAGAGAAAGAAAGAACATTAGTTAAATGACACATTTTATGTACACATATATGAAAAGCCCTAGTGGGTTCTTTGAAGATGTAAGCAGTCATGCTGTGTTTTTAAATGACATAGTAAAATCTGGTAATTCAGTCAGACCAACAACGTCCTCAGCAAATTAAACAAGACGATCTTGATATTAATGTAAATACTTCCCTACAAGTATACAAGCTTTGTGCAAGGAACAAACAATACAACATCAGCCCAATCACTGCCTGCACCAGCTACAACACGCATGATTGGCAGCTTCCAGACCCTTATTATTATGCAAATGTACAACATTTCTCCCCCAGTATAGTTTTTACTCACTAAGAAATGATATGTCTGGACTCTGGGCCAACTCCTTGCCTTTTTGAGCCAGTCCCAAGTGGACACTCAAGGAACTGCAGTTATTTGCATTTTGGCCTCATTTTCCAATTCCAGAGGTTGCTGCTTGGTTTTTAGTTCACCTTGTTCATTCAGATTGATTTTTATATCATGCTTCATGATGTTTCAATAATGTTGTTAATCGTCCCTTGACCTTCTTTCTAGACATTTCTATTTCAGGCTACTTTTTTTTAAGAGATTCTCTTTTTGGGGGCTTGAGGGCGAGAGTCTATCCAGCGACCAGAGCGATGAGGACTGGTGCCCATGTGGCGCCTGCTTTACCAACTGAGTTAAAGGTCCCATATTATGCTTTTTCTGGTTTTAGATGCTCTTTAGTGTGTTTTCCAGGTGTCTTGTGCATGTTTAGGCACATCTATGTGCAAGAATTCAAAGTCTGCGGAAACGCGGCTTCTTCTACGTCCTCCTGTTAGCAGTAGCAGTAGCAGCATGTCACGCTCGGTCCCTAGCCCCCCTCGCTGAAATTTGCCAGTGTGACATCTTGCCAGTGTGGTGTCACTGATCCAAGCCCATTGGCTCGTTGTAGCAAGCTCATGCTGCACAGTAGCTGCATTCCCAATATGGTAAAAGGGGCGTAACATTTCTGAGAATTGTCCAAACGACTGACCAATTACAACAGAGCAGATCGGCCAACCAATCAGGTCATACTTGGCACACGTGGGGACCCTGATGTGGGCACTTCTGAGCGTAACAAACACAGGCAGATGAGACGGGCTGCATCGATCGGCAGTACATGAAAACAGACACTTTTTTCGAACATTATCGATTGTGAACGTACTTTAGTAGGCACATACATTAGATATATGAACCCCAAAAAGGGCATAATATGGGATCTTTAAACCAGCGCGCCATCTCAGGCAACTTTTGACAAATGACCTTTGCACCACATGCCAACCATGTTAGGTCAGTAAACATCATCTCTCGATCCTGATACAAACAGAATCCAAGGCATCATAAATACGTAATCATACACAGAAATGGTCTTCATCGAAAAATGGAAAAAATAAAAACCAGATAGTAAACAAGATCAACACAAATAGGATGTGAGACACCAACAGAATCTAGATGGAGAGCTTCTTGTTTCATGAACTGCAGCATTGCGCTCTTGTGTTTACTGGCTACTGATTTCCTTTAGCCTTTGGGTGCCATGCTGGCCTGAATCATTCATCACTATTAGCTCAGGCATAAGACCATCCTGTTGCTCATAAAGCACCACACACACAGCTAGAGACATGAGCTGGCTGAGTTCCTGCACTATATGGGCTGTAGTTTATGGTACATTCACTGTAAAAGTGTAACACATGAGGTGTGCTGTATAAACAATGTGAAAAAGGCAGACCAGTCATTTTCCACGGTTTAGTCCATTAACTGGAAATCACACACACTTTACATTCCTGCTGAGAAATGTCTAAAGCACACTGTAGGTTTTTCTTAGTTTGATTTCTTATTTTCCCAGAAGTTTCCGAGGGTTTGATGTATTTCTTTAAAAACACAAAAACGACTTGCAGCAACTTGACATGTATTGTACTTAATGTTCCCAAGAAAAGCAGCTGGTAGCAGGGAGCATTTTGAAAAACTCTTCTTCTGCAGTTCTGAACAGAAATCCAATCTTTTTAGTGAAAGAAACATTCCAGCTACATTATACTTTTCACAATCTGTGCATTTGCTTAATTTTTGTTTTGTGGGCTGGACTTTATAACATTTCAGATTCTTCAGGACTGTCCTTTAATGATATCTCAACTGTTCATGCTTTAGTTGGCATTAACGTTCGACAAAGTCATTAATGACAAAAAACTTGTAAAAGATTAACTGTGACTGCAAGCAGTTATTTTTATAGCATTGTTAAATTAATCGGACCATTGGCCACCATCTCTTAGAAAATAGTCTTAAGGACCGTAAATGATCAAGTCTTGAAGTTCCCAGGATTCATGCTTTATTAAAGCAGATGGATTCCCTTTTACTAAAATTGAAACTGGTAGAGTCTTTGCTATGCATTGAAACTGATACACTTTGTTCGTAACATTGCAAAGCAGCGGCTCGTCAATAAATCTTGGAAGTAATTTGCATGTGTCAGCCCTGCCTCTATCCCTGACAGTTAGGCTTTTTATAGGGTCATCATAAATCAGAGAGGTCTGGAAGCTGAAAAGGAGAAACATAATATGCAAATGAGTCCTTTAGACCTTCCTATGCAGGGGGAAAACTAAAAAGATGGCTCTCAGAAAGGGTTTTATTCTGCCTGTGTGCACATGCACACATGGCCCATGCGGCTGAATGGTCGGATCAGTGGTTGGTGGTCAACAGAAAATAGCAATGGACACTGACTTGACATTTGGAGACTTTTATCCACCAAGTCGGACTACAAACACATCTTCTTAATGTGTTTGCTTCTGTTTTTTATTACTCCATGTCCAATTATAAAAGCAAGACGTACCATTCTGATTATTATTATATGCAAAAGATAAAATATTTAGCAAACAAGTCTGTCTCTGGAAATGAACACATTCCTCTTCCAAACACATCAAGTAAATGACCTTATGTTACATAATCACTCACATAAGATGCTGTGACTGTGGATCATTAACGTGATAGAGACTATTCAAGTTAACAATATGCAAGTCTACAAAGCAAGGACAAGCAGTGAGCATGAAGAGTACTCGTGCAAACCATCAGCTATAAAGAGACGACTTCGAGGTGCAGGCTGAGTAAAGGCTGCACAGCAAATGGGAATTGAAATTGTGTTGGATTGTCATTGTAGTAACAAAAGTACAATGAAATGATCTTGGAGATCCATTTAAAGGATTATATTCCTCAAATGCGAAACCCGACTAAAAGCCACTCTAGCAGCTCATTCAGGTTTAAGTATCTACAACAGCCCAAATGATGAAGCTACACTACATTGATACAAGTATAGTACACAGGATAATGTGAAAAAGAGGGATAAGCAACTTTGTCCTTAGGTTGGAGTAAAAGGAAATGACAAAGGGTTATTACAATCAAAGACGTTATTCTCTCAGAAGGGAAGACGTGTTCTGAAAATGTCATGATAGGATTAGATCAAAAAGGTTGATAGAGAGAGGAAATCACTCTTGGGATTATACAAGGGAAGCGTCTAGAATCATATGATTAAAGGGGCTTATTTCATTTCAGACCAATGGAAGGTGGGTTTTGAATTTCATTAGTCTTATAGAAATTTGGGGGGGGGGTCGATGGAAATCAAGGAAAAGGCAGTAGGTAAACTGAGACTCAGGTGCTCAACCTCCAGGGACTATAGGATTGTCACAGTAGCAGTATATACTCGTATCGTATACAAACGATATACCCGTTTCAATTCCACTGCAACAAAAATAGAAGTCACAGGCTGGATGCTATGGAGAATTAAAATGACAGATGTTTCATTTTAAACACGTGGTATCAAAAAGTATGACCTTACTGGGAGACAATGTATGTTCAGCAAACATTTTATGTAATCCTCACCAGTATGTTTTGACACATCTTTTAATGAACCCAAATGTTGGACATAGGACATCTTGATCCAATGTTGGCACTGAGCAAAACATCAATCAATCCGATACCTTCTGAAGAACTTTTGTAAACCCAAACGTGATTACATCTGTTCAGTTTAGTTGTCGAGATGTTTTTCTCTGAATAGACTTTCTTACTACTAATGGGATCAGAACACATCACTTTGAAAACACTGGTTGCCCCTTTAACTCAGCTTTGAAAACAAGAAGTACTTCTTCAGAAAGGAAGGCACAAGACCAAGAACAACTTGTATTGTAGTTGCATTGAAAGAGCTTGGTGCTGGTATTGCACAAAGCTCCCATGCAGAGCAAAGTTGTCTTTATTCAGGTTGGATCTGACGTTATCTGCTTCATCTGTTGTTTTGCTCTCTGGAATGCACGGACTGAAACCGTTTAATATCCTCTGAATGTGCTGGCTGTGGCAAATATTATGGTAAATGATGGTCACTTTGATGTTGGCTATTGATTTTGCCTAATATCTCCTGTGAACGTCAGAGGGGTTATGGGGATTGGGACTGTTCATTGGTAGTTGGCACACACACACACACACACACACACACACACATAGAAACGCACGTATTGTTTAGCAGACGTGCTGGCTCACTCTGCTCTGTGTGGTCAGTTCTGGAGGGAAACACTCCCCTGTGGATTTTTGGAATTAGATTAGGAATGTTGTGCGAGGTAGCGGGGTTCAAGGGTTCAATTGCTGCCTTTTAACATCAAAGTTATCCCTGTAGTTCAGATTTAAATACTTAAGATATAAACCTGCACACACTGGCCGAGCATGGAACAGATTTGAGGGCCATCTGGTTGTAGAAGGCATGAAAACAACAACTCGACTAGACACATTAGGGTTTAAGGTAGCATTACCTTCTGTACAAACAAGCTCATTTGTGTCGGTTTGTAGTTTTGGCCGTGATTCCAGGGGAAATGGCACGCATGTGTAATTGACCCAATCAGGGAACTTGTTTAAAAGGAGTAAGACAGGGCAAGACATGAGTAGTCAGCGGAACAGACAGGTTGTAAACAAACACTGAAGGCAGAGTGTTAAATTATTATCCAATAGGTGGGGAAATAAATGCAAAGTTATTCAGTAACAGAGAAATCACACCAACAATTCTGTGATATGTAATTCAGTGGTTCTGAACTGGTCTAGCCTCAGCACCCAGTCCCACCTCCTTAATGACAACTGCAGACCCATATTTGGGACGATTTCAACCACTCAAACTCATTAAATGAAATGTTGATTTTTTTACATGAGGCGTAACAAAACATCACAGGATCTCAACATCAGAAAACACAACAGTATCATGGTCAACAAAAAGTGGCAATGCATGAAAAGGAAAATGTTTCCTCTCAAGTGTATTTGTTATGCAGCCTGCTGTCAGCTGAAATACACCAAAAATGTGCAACACAAGTGAAACTACTGTAGGGCTCATCAGGTTTCAAGTATGTAAGAGTTGGTGAGATTACCCCATCAGTGGTTACATTCTCAACAGCCTTTTGCCTTTTCTTTTGTACAGTAAGGCACACACCCGACCCAGTGAAGACTTGGGAACCACTGATGTAATTTATTTATAGAGACTTACTTGAAATTGATCAGAATATGCTAGTAGAGAAGTAATCAAGTGTAATTCTAAAGTTCTCTTTCAAAACTACAAAAGGAATACACTCAAATGGCCATCCTCTTCACTATATTCTTTGATGGGGATTCAGTCTGGGTCCAGGGTTTAAAAGTGTGCAGTGAAGGATGGAAACACGTGCACCTGATATGCTTCAATTTGTGCAAAACTGTGCAAGTTTCCCAAATGATCAGGAAGATTATGAGCCAGGTGACTGAGCATATCTGTTGAGTTGGCCGGGTTCCTTTGGGAGACACTTTTCACAGGGTGCATAATCTTCATCAAGTTCATTCCATAAGCGCTGTTAGATTTAAGAAGGGACAAAGACTTTTGAACTAAAAGGTGAAGGGGCTTTACAGTGAGTCCTTCTTATTCAGTTGATGCAACTTAATCGTAAGTGCACTTGATGTTTGATACATTCCTTGATAAATAACAGCAGTGGGTACATAACTAGCTTTATATATTGCAAAATGGATTTTGTGGTTCTATCTATTATAAAGTTTTGTTTTTCAGAGTTCTGATAGAATCACATACACGGGAATATCCCTGCAAAAATAAAAAGCCAGTTCTCACTGTAGTTGGCAATGCAGTCATGCAGCCTCATCAGTCATGCGGTCTCCTGTGCCAGCTTAATCACCCATTAACCGGGGAGAAGTGAACTGTGGACAAACAGCATCAATTCCACAGAGTGGGCAGGCTGAAACCCGACATTATGACTTACACATCCAGAACTGCCTTGTCAGGGGAGATGGATCAACTGGAACTCAGAGATGTGCCGACATCTTGACGGTTTGTGATAAACGTCGTTGCACGGCTTCTTGAAATATTGCAAATGACAAGACATGCGGATTCTTATTCGCCTGGTGCACATTCGAAAACCCTCAGGAGAGGCTAGCTAATCCGCAGGCAGATGCTGTTAATATGAGTCTTGTGATTGGCCAACTGCAGGTGTTGTGATGGATAGTACTTCCAACAAGTACAGCTGGGTTATCAGTGATTAGTAAGGCTGCAGTACAGAAACCTGCAGCTATACTACTGATTGAAATGCCACAGACCTACTGCTATTTGCACAAATTAACATCTGGCATGTGTATAAACACTGGCGGTAAGTGCTCCCTGCCCACAGGGAGTGACAAATGGAAACTTAAAGGTTGATAAACACAAATCTGTTGTGTGCAATGTGATGGAACTGGGCTATAAGTTCCCCTCCTGCTTTCTAAGCCCTCTCTGTTGTATACCAGGACTGGGAATTCATATTGATCCACTCATCTTTTTCTCTCTTTCTGGGTTTTCTCTGCCTTTTGTGCTGGCTTATGGCTCAGTCACACTCAAATTTGAAACAGTGCTCTTCTGGACTAAAATCAAATCAGTGCTGTGGAGATGCTTGAGGAAACAAAGTAAATTGGGGCAGTGCTTTTGTGCAGAGTTTAACTTTGGGGAACTCTGACAAGCCAATGTTTGTGATGACCAATAGAGTCAAAAGTGGAGGTACCTTACATACAGGCTCTGCTGCATCATCCAATGTGTTATAAACATGATGTAAAAAGTGATGAGCAGCACTAGTAGAGCTGGGCTCATAGATTGTCTGGACCTTAAAACTAGACACAGCTTATCTAAAACAATTCATGATCCACAATTACTCACTTCAGTGTTCAGATTATTGTATTCAGTAAAGACAAGCAAATAAAAATAGCTTGGAAGTCTTATCTCGAATGTCCCTTGAACAGTATGTCAATACAAATAAGAGACCAATGAATTAACCTTTTGATTCAATTAAAATGAGTTCATATATTGGTATTTTTTCCTCATACACAACATGCTTCACATCCCTAGAAACCCTGGAACACAAGCTAAAAGCATATGTAAGTCAAAGTAATCATTAATGATAGAATAAAGAACTGGAAATGTGTCAAAAACAAACAATTTATCATAATCACAGTTTTTGCTAAGTTAACACATACCATTACATTAGTAAACCAACAAATGTCTGAAGGCCCGAGTAATTGCAGTGATTTGCTTCTCTCAGTAGCTTCAAATGTGTTGTATCCCTTAAGTCTGTATACAGTGTAATGCAGTGGTTCTCAACTGGTGGGCTGGGACCCAAAAGAGGGTCGCTGCTTTTGGTGCGTCGCAAAAAAAAAGTGTGTCCAAAAGTCTATGAAACTCTTTGGAAACATGTTTTGTTTTGTTGAGTTTCTTTGTTCTGCCACATGTTTTCTATCTTCAGAAGTAGAAATAAAGATATATATACAGTATATGTATATCCCCCAGAAATATTGGTCGCAATCGAAGGAAGGAGTTGGAGGTAAGTCCTGAGGCTTGAGAAGCGCTGGTGTACAGGTTATGTACGGTTTGTAAGCTTTTGCTTTTTTGTGGTTTTTAATTTAGATAACTTTGAACAGGTTTGTGCAAACAATGATCTCCTGCATCTGTCACATTTTAAACCATTAATAAAGTAAAAAACTGAACTGCAAGTCAAACATTAAAAATATAACCATATACTTCAACATGTGCCCAGACGTCACTGTGGTGTCCTGCATTTGTGCTCTATCTCCCCTTGTTCTCCCTTTGCTTCAGCACACACTTGACGGAAAGGTCACCGTACAGCCAATTAGCAGTGACGATTACAATTATGATTGCTGCTGACGGTTAACAAGAGTTCCTCTGTGCCACTGGATCACTTAATCCAGAGTTTGGCATGGGTGTTGAGGAAAAGGTCATACATCAGGAGAGTGAACTGATCCAGTAGGGAGGAGGGGGGGGTCAAGAAAAGTTTTCGTTCTTAATTATGTGAATCAAGTGTACAACATACACCCGACAGACACAGCAGAAAGAGACAGTAATTGCCCACAAGGGTTTATTTACCTCGAGTGTAACACACAGGAAGAAACAAAAACAACACCATGTTACTGCCAATTTAAACGTGCCCATGACAAATTTGATATATGCTTTACTATCCTTTCGTGGATTCCCTCCACCACCTGCTAAAGCAAGATAAATTTCACAACCAAAGAACAGCCACTTAGGTTCACAATGCTATAAAGGACGAAGGCAATGTGCTTAAGAAGCAGCAAAAAAGAAACTCAGGACTGGCAACCACAGCTCATCCCAGAAGAGATGAATTTGCTGCTCACTTGCAAAAAAAATAAATGCGCTGAAATAGTTCAGCGCTGGCACAAATAAGCACTGGTGTAGCACTTGGATGTTCTGGTTATTCAATGTTGGCTGTTATTCTGTATTTTTGACACGCCCCGATGATTTGGGACCGCTGCCCAAAAGCCTTGGGTTCATCTCTGCTTAAAGGTATCTGAATTGAAGCGTGTTAACATCCTGGTTGCGCTCCTTACTTCACACTGTGAGGGGGGCATGAGAAATCACACAAGAAATCTCATGTCTAGACTGTGTTTTACCTCTTCATTCACTCTGCACTCTGTCATTCAGGCGGACAAGTCTTCACAGAGGGAAGAGCTGACCAACACTAATGAATCCACTCAGCTTAAAAATGAGCCTTTCGAGCTTTCTGACAGGCTTGCCACAGCTTTGGATTGACTGAATTGAAGAATTTCTACCTACAGGTATGTCTACCAAAGTCTTCCTCCAAAAACCTGACTGCACTGCCTCTGGTGCATTAGTTACACATGTAAGTTACACATAGCAGTGGCCCAAAAGTCACAGTTTAGCACTTGAAACCTTAAGGGAGAAAAGAGCAAGATGGATTTCCCATGGCAAACACGTGTTCACTCAGTCACAGAACCAATTTATCTACTGTGGCAGGCGACCAATCTACGACTGCTGCCCTTCCCCCCATGACAGACAGGGATTTGTATTGTAAAAGCTGGCCAACCATTCTGTGGTGGCTATACATGCTCAGTGATGTGATGGAAAGCCACGGAGCTGAGTTCCGCAAGCAATTAATGAGGCAGTTGATTCCAATGCCATTGCTTGGTAGTGGCCCAATTTTGAGAGCAGCACACTTTTAATTTATTTTGAAGGACTGTTTGCCAAAGATCAGATTGTGTGATTGCCCCTTTTGCTCAGCCTCGCTTAATGCAAACACTTGTTCCATTTGAAGTCCAAAAGCTACCAATTATTTCATCCAAAACAAAGACTGGAGGCTGAAAATGTATTCTTTTTATGTTTTAGTATCTGTCTTATATTGTTTGCCATATTATCACCTTGGAGATTTATCCTAGCTTT
Source organism: Tautogolabrus adspersus (assembly GCA_020745685.1). Taxonomy (NCBI): domain Eukaryota; kingdom Metazoa; phylum Chordata; class Actinopteri; order Labriformes; family Labridae; genus Tautogolabrus; species Tautogolabrus adspersus. The sequence continues at coordinate 26,463,876 of CM036546.1, forward strand.
GAACTGACAGAAAGAAAATAATGAGTACAAATGTGCCTTCAGAACAGTACAACAGTAAAAAACTAGAAGAAAGAAAGAATAATGGTGCTTTTACACATACACACCCACAATGTTCAATGACATGTAGCGTTGATATAAAGGCAAAAATTGCCATTATAGTGTCTGACTTTAGCTTTGTCTGCCATTTCTGCATCATCATTTTATCATCCTCTCCTGCCCAATGACACCCCTTGACTTCATGTGATCATTTTACAAGGGAGCTGGCAGGGAAAACTCTGGGTAATGTTGAGGTGAAAAATGCATCAATACACTACAATGAGGGCTGCAACTTCTGAAGTAGCGTTGCCCCATTTGTGTTTCTCCTCTGCATGATTGTTTCCAACTGAATTGGTAAAGCACCGAGTCCATGGACAGAATTGAACATTAACTTAAACAAGCCCATGAGTTTGACTCCCCATCCACAGCTTGAATGGAGACATTATCAACATGATTAATTTGTGGTCTAAATGGTTGCTGCTAAATGCACCAAAGGTCAAAGGTGGGATGACAATCAGGTCCATTGTCTCCAATGGCCTCTGAAATGACCAAAGCATCCATTGTACCACTTTCCCAGAGATTTTTGGCGCCCTTCAGCTCTGCAGGTTTCCGCGATGACCTCCAAACAACCTCTCATCCTCCAGGCTCATAGGGAGCTTTTACATGGCTGCCTCTTAATTCTATGCCAACGAGACAAAAGTGAATGAGTGTCGGAGCATGGGAAGCTCTCACATGCTGCTTGACAATGCTCTGTCAGGAAAATTTGTCAGAACAACGAGGTTAAGTGTGACAAGTGATATCGGCCATGGGAACTTTGTTCGCTTCTCGGGTGTCTTGATTTGTTATTGTTTCATAATGCCTTGAAGAGGGGGAAGGCTTTGAAAGCATGCCTCAGGGAGTCTTCTCTAACAGAATACCCGCTCCAAAGAAGTTGACTTGGAGATTATAGTTACACTGCTGTGACTTGGTCTTAAAATCGTATTCTTAACTAAACAGTTTAAGATAACACACAGCGTAAGGCACTGATTTTCTACATGAATAATTCAAGAGGCAGACTCCCTTGTGTCAGAAGGCTAAAAATATTCAAGTTTCCTAAAAGATTTCCAGATGGAAACCAATGATCTCGGTCATCAGGAATGAGCTCGTGTAAAAAGTGCTTTTTCAAGTCAAGTGAACAAATCTTTGAATATATTTGGCAGTACAGTAAAATGCCAATTAGATCATGTGTGGCAAACACATATATTCCAGATGACTCTCTGGAACCCCGTCTAGACAGAGGTTAGGAAGTAACTAATAACTTTCCAAAGTGCTTCCAAAAGAGCAGGAACCAACCCTCCCTGTGTCTTTTTCCATCCAAAATTAGAGCGACCTTTTCCCTTTTTCTTTGTCTAGCCAAACTCCTTAAAGGCTATGCTATCTTCTAGTTATCTATGTGGGCTGCATGTGGGCAAATGGAAGGCTTGTGAAATCCCATGCCCCATGAATAGTTTATCAGTCAAAGAGTTTGTGGTTCCAAACAAATCAAGAGAGGTCGAAAAGGCAAGGCTGCATGTGGGAGAAAGTTTAGATAAAGATATGGCTGAGATCTTTGGATTTCAGAATGAAAGGTTAGCTTTCTAGTAACTACTGTCCACGGCAGTGGTAAAACAATCTCTGCTTCATGGATTTAAATTCAAGGAGACAATGAAGGTAAATAGTTTTTAGCAACCAAACTGTTTAACATGTTATTCTTAAAGATAGACCACAGGGTTCATCTTACCACATGCAGTTCTACTTTTAGGGACCCATTGGGTTCTAAAAAAGTGCGGAGCTATTTAAACTTATTTCTAGTATTATGTCTTATTTCCAACATCAACTACCTAAGAAGAACGGAAACAGATATCCAAGATATGAAATAAAACACGCTATAATGAAACCAAATAATCTGTCATACTGGATTTCAACAACGACTATACCAAGAGAAACTGTGTGGATACATTAGCTAGGAAGAATTTTTCTGCCTGAATAATAGACAGGCATGAATGCCATCCATGCATGGCTGACCAGTTGACAGTCTGCCTCAACGCTGCAAAGCACATGGAAATTGGTAGCAAGCATTTCTGTATGAAGTCAATTCCATCCCCCATACTCATTCCAACCCCCTCCCCCCCAACTCCCAGCCCAGGCCACAGGTCCAGTAGAGCAGACGTATATTTCATTTCTATCATGTCATCTGTTAAACTCCTCACACCATGAATCCTCTCAGGCGTTACATCCCCCAGGACTCTGCCATGCACAATATAAGAACAACGACTGTTGGGGTCTGGTGAACCAATGACATATTTCAGGATCCTCTTAAGTGTACACAGCTGCACAGACGTGGAGGAGGGTGAGGAAAATGTAGAATATCTTTGCAAACAATAACCCATTCTTGGAATTCAAATAGGAGTCTGTGTATTTCATGCCGACCGCAGCTGGGGAACAGTGGGTTCAGCCTGAGCAGACGGTTACTACAGTATAGGAGTGTGTACATCAAAGCCAGAGGTCCATAATCTTTTCATCAAGGCGAGCTGATACCGAGAGTGGTCACAGCTGGTTTCTATAAAAGAGAGCCACAATACAGAAGCAGAGCAAAGGCATTTTTATTCAGCAGCCTCATGCTCCTTGGGGGAATTTGCATTCCAGTTGGTGCTGCTTTTTCAATATACATGGAAATCATGACAATGTGCATAATCATGCTCCACAAAACAACAACAACATCAACAAAAGCCTGTGGACTGATATGTTAATAGATATCTGTTCATTTGTTCTGCTAAGGCCGTTTGGACAGTACTGAAAGCTTTTGTGCACTTTGATGGAACAACTCACCACCCACACTTACCCTGCGGCCAAAGAATACTTACAACTCTTGCTGCTATAGTATTATGTCACTTGTCAGTGATGCCATATTTGACTGTTGCTTCAGAAAAAGCCTGGAGTGAAATTTTCCACTGGTTCAATGAGACAGACGATGCAAATAGTTGGTGCTGGGATTCTAACTGATCCACTTTAAAGCCCCTCTGGTAAAGAGCAGGCAGAGAAAAAAACCCTCTACAAAAATAGCTCAACACTAAACAGATGTTGTTCTGCTGCTTGGGTGTATCAGGAGAAAGTCTCTGTGCCAACACTATGTGATACACACCAAGACACAAAAATCTATACAGCTGTCTGGCAATAATAATAATAATAGTAGTTATTAATGTCGACCTACAGCCTGTGATATTAAAAACAAATGGAGTAAAGTTTTAATTTTCTCGCTGCCAGCAGAAAAGAGCGCATGGTGTCAGGGTTATAAATAAAAGCTCTCTCTGTTGGAATCGTAATGTTTATCATTATTCAACATCATCGGTCTTATTTGTACCTTAACAGCATGTAACAGCAGAAAAAAAAGAGTGATTATGTAAATGTGGTATATATCTAGATCTTTAATGTGCATTACATTGAACTATTTCTTTTATAGTGTTGCTGACACCTGAAGTAGGGATGGGACAACATATTGATGCAGCAACATGCTGTCGTTCCAGACTGGTGTGATACAAATATCAAATCTCTGGTGCCAAATGGACATTTTGATCAAATATAATACACAGCTCTAAACAAGATTCCCTGCCAATTTGCCCCAAGGCGTTACAAATTCAAGAACCTCATGGTGCTTATGACATGAACCAGGGTAATGTGGACCAAAGTTAATCTGCCAAAGAAGATGATAACTGTAGTAAAAATGGACAGCAGGATTATATCAGACAGTGGTGTCAAGGAGTAAAGAGATGAGGCGTGATCAGAGGTGAAACCGACACCAAGTTGAAGAGAAAGAAATTCATGATTCCTGCACTTTAGCTTTAAAAGGGCGTTTTGTATTCTTCACTTAATCAGATGATATTCTGATGTATCATTATATGTTTGTTTTGCAATTTGTAAATTAAGGCAGAAACGCTGTATCGTGATATCGTCATCATGGGCCACAAATCACGTACTGTATTGCATCTTTAATTACCCTGTGAGTCTCACATTTATATGTAACCTTTGAGAGTTTCCTGAGATTTGGAAAACAAAAACAAAAACAAAAAAAGTCAAGTGGAACAGGGGGTGAAAAGAGTTAGCTTTAAAAAAAAAAAATCACCCACTTGTTTGGGGTGAAACTTCAAGTAGATTCCCGTCTGTCTGGAGCAAAGGCGGAGACAGCGTGCCATTTACAAAGACTTTCCAAAATTCCCAGGCACGAGGTCAAAGAGAAGTGACAGGTAAAAAGCATGCTATTTCCAGCAGGAGACAGCAGTTTGTTTCCCGTTTTCTTCCCACAAGGGGATGGCACTGACTGTGATATTCTGGCCAGAGAGCAATGTCTGAATAACCATTTGTCAAATAGACCTTGCCAATGTGTTTGTCTTTCTTTTTCACAGGCACAAAGTGGTGAGTAAAGAACATCTGCATTTAAGAATAAAGAGCTCTAATGTTTGTGGTGGTTTCAGCTGTTTAAGCGTTCACTTCATCTCTGTGTGTTGTGTCAACTTTCAGGCGATGGCTTTACAATTTGTCTATTAAATCATTCATGAGATTTGATCTGTGAAACCCTCGCCTGTAATGTCAAAGGATGTTTTCAAACTACATGCTGTTGATCTGAAGCGGACATTTTCTTTTATTTGTGTTTGAAAGCAAACCATTCATTGTGTAGCCATTCACACCTTTATCAACCAAAGTCCCGACACGGGCTGATGCTGTATGAATCAGAGTTTAAACAACAAAGTCACCAGTAAAAGCTCCTGTGAGGTGTTGTTGATCCTGGCGACCCCAATTGGACTTTTGTATCTTAGTGTTTTCTAACAATGATCTCATCCTCCTGTTTTTAAAGCAGTCTAATGTGTCACTCTTTGTGAATCTTTACTCTGAAACATGTTTAAAAACGACTCTCTTTAGTGTGACACCCTCCCGTGTCAGCGGTTACAGTCATTAAAAAATAACTGCAGAAATGTTCAATCTCTCGCTGATTAGGTTGTTCGCTTTTGTAGGTCATAAAGAGCAGGGGTTCCCAAACTTTGCCGTGACAGGGACCCCCATATACCATCTACCTCTGGTTGGGACCCCCTCTAGCAAATGTTCATGAGTTCCTTTCTCCCTCATTCATCATTCAATACATTCAATATGTGGTTTTGTTGTGTTTTATTTTACAGTATTTAAAGATTTTCATAGAAAAAGAACACAAGCTTGGATATGCAGGGATCAATTACATCGAAAAAGACATATCAGAATGTTACGTATAATAATATGAGTAGATTCATTTGTATTCTTGTTCCATTTTCTCCCCTCTTCCCTCCAAGTTATATTGACCCCCCTAGTAATCCATGGCGACCCCCCAGTGGGTCGGGACCCCCACTTTGAAAGACATTGATATAAAGGCATTGTTATTCATTTCAGCCGTTTCATTACCAGTTAAAAACTTCTCACAGGGGCTTTTACCAGCAAAATATTGACCATTCCCATGGAAGGATGTCCTCTAAAGTACAAAGACGCCAAAACAGCCAATAAATCCATGTATCACTTCTAACATGAGTCAGCAATTTCTTTGAACTACCTTTGGTTCTCCCTACAAACATGAAATATCTGTTTTTTAACCCAACCAACACTTGTGTGTTTATTTAATAGAAGTGCTTCATATATGGATCATTTCAAACACATTAAGGAATCCCTGATTTAGTACCACTAAACACACAAACTACTAAAAATCTCTGATGAATGAGTATATGCTTTTCGCTCTGGCCTGAGAGCTGACTCTGTTATGACCTGTTCTAAAGCTGTCCTTGACCTGAACCACGATAATGTGTACTTCCCTGCGGCCATGAGTGAGGAGGGTCTTAAATCCATTGTGGGGCATTGAACACCCTATCCATCCCATGTGTCTCAGATTCATACGCTCCTTAAGGCGGCCCACGTGGAGACATAAATTTAAGGGATGTCTTCTACCATAAAGCAGCCTCTTAAAACGGGAGTGTGGCTGATGCAGCTGGCCCTCTTTGTTACAAACAGGGCAACTCACCCATATAAGGAGCCTGTGGTTCTTTAGGCAAACAATTTATTGAATTTAACCAGCCCTGGAGGGAAAATTTCTGTTTTTTTGTGAGGGGTAAAAGTCATGTTCAGGAGGGATGATCAATGCAAAACAAATTTACAGTGATGCTGACAATTTCACCTCCTGAAATGTTACTATATGTTACGTGAACCTCTAAATGGCAGGAAGCATTTTAGGACATTATATAACCTATAAGGCAATAGCTCAGATTGCCCTTTAATTCAGTTATGGCGGGCAGCTCAGAGAGGTTTTCCCTCCTTCTCGGTGGGTTGGGTTACTAGCGCTGAGAGCAAATGTGTCTAGCAGCTGGTAGCATATGGGGTCTCTGCCTTTCACCGCTTGTATGGGATAAGAGCACAAAGACGCCAGCAGTGCACAGCTGTCTAGACAAAAGCAGGCGAGAATTGGAGGGAAAAATCCAATGAAGTCAATGAAGTTAAACTGGACACCAGGACAGAAGGATATATGGCTGACTCCGCCGATCAAATGGCTCATGTTGAGAGCATGGGCCTTCATTTAGTCTGACTTACTGTTTCCAACAGCCCAAAGTTCAATAAGCTCAGAGGAGAGTTATCTGGACTTGTGCGGAGGCGTGAGGCCTAAAAATGTAACCTTACTCCGCAACACATGTTTCTGGGCTTCCTTCTGTACAGGGGGGCTGAGGAGGGGTTGGATGAGGATGGAGAAGTGCAGCTAGCCTGAGTGAACAACAACACTGCACATGAAAGAGAATCGTGAAAAACACTGGACCGGCTACCAAGTATGTAACCCAAAAACAGCAACCCCCCCAGCAGTGAACTGGAACTATAGAACAACATGTTCTCTGTTGACTGGAGAAAAATAATGAGACGGGAACAAAGGTGCGGATCCATTTTTTGCAGAGCGTAAAGACAGAATATGAGCAGTGGAGTCTTATAGTGCATGTTTAAAAAGGTTTTAATTCTGTTTTGAATGATCTCAGTACACTGTGTGGTCAGGGCTGGTGATCAATAGATAGTGAGATTACTGGCTTTCAGACCTCCGATGCAGTCCTGTGAGTACATTTTGATTCTGTGCTCAAACTCAATTATCCCAGGCTCTTATCCACATGTAGTCTGCACCACCATTTTGATCCTATTAGTTATGGACTTTGAGTGCCTTTCATTTTGTTCCTCACAAGGCAGAGGGAAGCGTAAACGCCTGTGAAGAGTGCACGCAAGCTCCAGAGCATTTGGTTTCACATTTACTCAATAGCTACATGTACATTAAAGCTGGGTGGCTCATGGCAGCCCTCACACTAAATGGATATTTATCTCATTAGCTGGGGAATGCCCCAGCTAACAAAACATTTACCTGTATCTAAAACAAAGTATTAAAATAACAGCCCAGAAGCGAGCCTATTTTTGAGTTCTAACATTTCTTCTCATTACGTCTAATTACTTACTTTCCCACAGCAGAGTGGGAATCATTACTGAAATCATAACAATCTAAATTTGGTCCGGTGAAAATGAGAACTGTCAGCTCATTTTGTTTTAGCAGTCCTCTGGGCTCTCAAGTCATTCTCAGTGTTTATCATGTGCCCTATCAGCCCCCAGACACCGGGAAACTGCACACTAGGAGCCGGCTGAGGCTCCTTTCGCTTTGTTCTCAGAGCCAAGTGGCGGAAAGTAAAAGGCTCGAATCGTCTGCTCCCTGTCTTCGTTAGTGTGGAAGAGGAGAGATCTTGTTCCCTTTTCAAGTGTGATAGAATTAATGCAATCCCTCTGACATGTGCTGTAAATGACCACTGAAGAGAAACCACAGAACCTTCAAAAAGCAGCAGAGTGTTTGTAGAAGAGAATGGAAACGGATAATCCTGCACTTCTTTGGTGCAGACAGATGATTGAAGGCAGCGGATTGTCAGTTAAATTAATGCAGTTTGTTTAGGCAAGGGCCATTTTTATATTCTGGAGTGATGGATAGATGATATTATTGTTGGCAAGGCTGCAAGCCTCGCTTCTTGATTTATGAAACAATCCTTCACACCGTGGTCTCAGGGATTACTTTTCTAAAATACCTCACTTTAACCCACCAGCCAGCTCTAAAAAAAAAAAGCTATCAGCCTCTTGCCTTCTACCTGAGCTCCCAGGACTCTGTTAAAATCAGCTTGTAATTCGTACATGGCAATCTTCTCAAGGCGGTATTTTGCCAATCAGCAGTTTAGTGAATTGCATTACTCTGGGTTGTTATTTCCAACCTTTGTAGTAGATCTAAAAGAGTTTACTTTCACACCGTGTGAGGTTCACATCAAGGAGAACACACTCAATGGCCAGTAAGCAAGCACTTGGATTAGTGTTTACAATTCTTCAGCTCGCACAAATACTCCCTCAGCTAGGAGGTTCAAACAACTACTGCTAGGAGGAAATAAATTCAGGGGGTTGATTAAAGTTCATTACAACTACATAGAGAATTGGGTCCCACAACACAGTGATGTGGCTTCGAGTGCTGGTTTTTGAGGCATGCGAGCTAGAGGGTAATAGCTGCTCAGGAACTTTATCCCATTACAAAAGAACTTTTTCACCACTGATCCTTTAGCGGAAAGATAAACATGTTTATCTAAAGCTACGTAGGATGAGTGATGTGTGCGTTTAGTTCATTAAAAGATTAAACATTTAGTCGACTCAATGTGACAGTAACACTTAAACATGGTCACCCTCTCTAGTAAACACCAGAATTACTTGTTGGTTACACTGGTAGCTACTACTTTTATACGTTGGCCCTCAATTCCGGTCAAATATTATTTCCTAGCTAAAACACCGCGGCCTGCCACTAGCGGGGCCAGTAGCCATAGAGCGACTGATAACGGGCCTTCTCTTCTGGCTCTAGTGCCCTGATGGAAACAAGCACAGTGATTGGATAGCATCTCGTAGGAGGAGCACATCTGGCAGTGTTTTTATCAAGATAATAGATCAACTTGTTTTTTGCTTGTACAAACTAAAGTTTACTGAGATAAATGTCAACCATTAAAAAAAGTATATTATACATCGTAGTGTTTTATGTGGGGTCTGTCATTTAGTGTTTGTCTCCCGTGTAGTTCTAAATGGTTTGTTTTGAAGGGTTGATCACTGCAACCCCACATTCTGTCTTTACGAGAGCAAGAGAATCCTCATTTCTTTTCTTGTTTTTGTCAAAATGAGGGTAAAGCGATGAGACAAGCTGGTGATACAAACCACATTTGAAGGAGAGATATTTTGACTGCTACCAGTCAGTCAAGCAAACATGCCCCCAAGATATTCCGCACTTCTCCGTCTAAAGCTCCTCTTTCAGTTTGAAAGTGTTTCGAACAATCATCTGTGGAGATATCAATACTTATAACTTGTGTTTTTTACTGTGTTGGACTTTTTCTTTATTGATGATTCTAGGCAACAATCGATGCACAAGTATCCCCTCAAAACATAATGCCATGATAGATACAAAAAGGTTTTGTAAGCCAATCCCTATGCAGATCATTATTAAGATGAAAGTATCCTAACCTATCTACATGTTCTGTTGCAACAAACGAATATCTGTCCAAAAAGACGCAAAGTTATTTTTTTCCAACAAGTCAATAGTCTAGGGCACGCTTTGTATCTTAAAGTACTTTTCCGGCTTGAAAATACTTTTTCACCTTTCTGCACAAACATCTCCACAGGAGTTTAGGAGCGTCTGTGACTGACATGAGCTGCCCTGGAGATCTGCTGTCACTGCTGGCATCTGGCAATTTTTCCTCGGCTGTCAAGATCAATAATTGCAGAGCGTCTTGAAAGTAAGGGCCCGAGACATCAGTGGAGTTTTGTAGGATGTGGAAGTGGGCAGCAGTTCTTTTATTACAATTTTTAACTCAACTTTGAGTACATCTATAGGTTTAACCAATATCCAATAAGCTGATTTTTTTCAAACTATTTTGGATGATTGTGGATGCTGATACAGAAAGCTATCAATGTAATCTTTAAGTTAAATACTACAGTATAACCTACTGTATTGGAGGGTCTAGTGGATAGTACCAGATCATATAAATACTCAATGGCATCTTCTACTTGAGCATAATTGAAGTATCATCTTATGGAATTTTTGTTTTATCAGGAATACTAAATACAGATATCATTTTAAAGATTTCTGAGCAGATAAAGTTGTCAACATTTTCTATACTTTGGTGCTTTTCCATATCATATATTTTAAAATGATACTATCTCAGCTTTTATTTGTTGGATCGTATTGAAAAGTACCAAACTTGGAAAGTACTAACGATCTTCAGATATATTTTTTAACCCAAAGAAAACGAGCAGAAAATGATGGACCGTTCAAATTCACAGGTTGGAAAATACCGACTTTTCTCAAGTCCATTTGGCTTCTTATAATGTTTATGTCTTTAACAAACAGGCAGAGGAGGTGACAGCAGAGGTGACACAACATTTCACAATTACATTGGGAAGGTTTCAGTACAGACTATTGCCAATATGGGGCATATATGACTTTTGGACTATTACTGTTGCCATGGTATGGAAACAGGTATCAATAGCCTTTTATTTTTACTTGTATTCTGGTATCATGACAACTCCAGAGCAGATAAATTCAATTTCCCTAATCCCTATCCCTATTTCCGGGGATTGTTTTATACAGATTTAGTAGAACTTGAAGTATTTCTGTGATGCACAGATAAAAACAAAGGAAAATAAAAAAACCTAACTAGAAAGATTGAGAATTTTGAGTTCAATTTTACTGTCAGTCAACCTTAGAAAAGAATCAATGAAGCCATTATTCCCTTCCATAACCTCGACTGATACAACTCAGTTTCAAGACCATCTAACTCTTACATTTCCTTGTGCAGACTGCAGCCCTCAGTGAATTAAGTCACAAAGTCCCAACACTAGTTCCACACATATTAAAGCAGAAGCACGCCTGCCGCACTGAGACAAGAACCAATGGAGCAAACAAAAGTCGATGGTTTGTTGCCACCTCAATCTGGATATCCAAATATTTAACAGAGCAGATTTCAGGACACCTGGGAGACAATTTCCTGGGCACAGAAAGACTTCTCCTGGCAGCAGAAGGACAGCCAGTTGTAAAACTCATTTTGAAAAGTGCCCGACAATTTCTGCCCTTCAAAGACACTTCCACTCATTACGTATACAGTGGCAGACAAATTAAATTTCAGCATGAGGGCAACCAGCTCTTTCTTCCTCGCTCCATTTCACGACACTGGAGAAGGCACTGATTATCTGCCATCTGTTCTTATGGCGGCACCGACTTGGATTGAACATTATCATCATAATTATTTTTAACTGAATCCATGGCATTATCTGTAATAAGCTGAAATGTCTTGCCATTGGCCTTCTCTTGACAGCTAATTAATAGGCCTACACATTTTCCTCTGAAAATCAAGTCATGCAGAGGCCCAACCGTGTCTCAAGACTGTCGACTACTGATGCTGAAATGCCCAGAGCCGACTGACAGTCAGTGGCAAAATGGGACCCAATTTGTGAATGGGAAAATAAAGTTGGCTCCCTTCGATTACTTAAAGACCGCAGGCAAGAGAATACTCGCAGAGAGCTTTTTTGACTGAAAATTCCTAGCAAGTAGGCCGGTTCAGGAACGATTCAGAAAAGCTATCAGACACATACTGAGTGAGGAACGGAGAGAAACTTTGATGTTTTTGAGGGGGCATGGCTCAGTGCAATGATAGGTATGATGCTGTTTGCAGACAGTCTATAAACAAAATCTGCGTACAAAAGGTGAAGGTAAGAGGAAATCATTTTTGAAGGCGGTAGCGTTCTTCTTTTGGTTTGTAGACCGAGTATTATGATCCACTATAAATTCAAGGGGTTGTTGTTGTATGCAGGCAAACAGTACTGAGAGCATAAAAGGTGGAATGCATCCGCCATATTGCAATCCCGAAAGCCATCAGCTAAAGTCTGCCATCGGTTTAGCTTTTTTATTAATCTATATTTGACATCTGCTTCTAAGTGCAGCTAACAGTCTTCCTGTTGAAGCTGTTCCTTAACTCCAACCCTATCTTGAGTCTTAAGTTCGCAGTTGGACTGTAAGTGTCAAGCACACATAAAAAAGGTACTGACATAAAAAAAATACTTGACAGCTCATCTGAATAGCCACTGGTCACATCAGATGTACCAAACTATTGGCTGTTGCACAATAGTAACTGATGGGCTGACACTCCAACCAGTCAATAAATATGAATCCTCAATATAGTATGGTGAAATCACATAAGGTTTTGTAATATGATACAATTGCGTTGTATACATATAGCTCAGATCTGAAGCTCAAGAGAGAAAATGAGAAGATTATCTGCTTTTCTAGAAACATGAGTACAGCTGGTTAAATAAAATCAAAGCAGCTCAGCCCCAACAGCTTTCCAACAACCTCCTCCCATCCACAGGCCATGCCCGTTTATGGGATAGAAATTGTGGGGTAGTGCAGAGGTTGAGCTGGAGAGAGAGCGAGACGAAGAGCTCCCTTAATGGCTCAAAGCCAATAAACACATAAATAAACATTACAGCAGCAGATACTTTACAGGGGCAGGTGGTGAAAGGCTGCTTAAGTGGCACAGAAAGCTAGTAAAACGGCAAGAGTCCAGCCTTTAATCAAGTTTTGGTGGGGCTCTCAGCAGAGATCTGATTAGATGCAGACAACAAGCTCCCTGTGATGAATGTGGGTGGGATAGGGTGCTCAAACTTTTTCCGTTCAACCTCCCGAACCTTCGCCTCCCCCAACCCATCACTCTTCAAGGTGCAGGCACAGAATGGCAGCTGAGCAGCTTCCTGAACACATGGGTTTCCAACCGTTTGGATGCACCATATGGCGCAGGCTCAGAACACAGCTCCTGCCAGCCTCACAGCAGAAGCAAAAAGCAAGCTGATTTGAGCTCATTTTATTAGGTTCAATCAAGGTATAAAGCTAAACTTTTTGTTTGGTATGGTTTTTCAAGGAACCAGGGGAAAACAAGATGAGAAAAAAAAACTGTTAGAGCTGTCTGGTAGGTTTTAGAAGGAGAAGAAACAGGGGGACAAACAAATAAGGATCGCTCTTTACTTAAAGATAATTGGATGAAAGTCATAAGAATGCTGAGTCACTGAGATGTTCAAGAACAGCACTAAACAGTTGAGACACAGATATTGGCCTCCCTTCAATCCAAATGAACTTCAACAGAAAATACTCCAAAAAAAAGAAACGTTTCATGAGTGATCTCAGTGTTATTGATAGAAAGGGCAGCGCCGCGCAGTGTTACCAAACCAAATGATGGACTCTGTAGGAAGGCCAACTTTGAACCCTTCCAGACAATAGGCAAACACGTACCAGTGACAAGTAGGGGTGTGCACAATTAGCCACCTAAACAATTAAAGGGCAGCATTTTATTAATCAAGGTCCAGAAGGCCTGTTAAAAGTTGCTGCCCGCAACTATCCGGGACTGTAGCTCCAATTTATGCCATAATGCTCTACTACCTGGATGTAAACCAGTACAGAAGATGGACTGCTTCTCGCTCGATTTGGCAGTATTTTGAGCTAGACAAAGGAAATGAATTTGTATGAAGGCTTTTCCAGGTGAAACTGTCAAGTAACCACTCAACCGGAGTCACACAACCACATTTAGCACAGACACATAGCCGTTAACCTCCAAGGCGGACCGAAGGCCGGTGGTGCTAGCATTGCTAACTTTAGCTAACTCAGCAAACCGATTAGACATTTACCTGCAGACACTGTGATGCTGTGTTCAGCCGTATTTTCTGTGTTCTTTTTTTCCCGTTGATAAGTCTGAATTTTAATTTGTGTTCAATCACATGGAAATGATCGCTAGGAACATCCCTGATGACAACACAAGCTTAACTGGAGGCTCATGTTGGTCTGGAAAAAAAACATTACATTTTTAATTGGTGTACACATATTTTATTACACAACTCAATAAAAGAAAGAACGCAATTTCAAGTGGCACACCTGCTCTCCCATGTGTTCTGTAGGACTTGTAAATGCCAGATATCTCCTGTCCTGCATCAGACAGATACAAGCATGCCATTTCCGATTGTGGACATAACAAATCCAGTAATAAAATGTTGAATTAAATCGATTATATTTGTTTCTCTAGGCTGAAGGACTGAATTGAAAAATGTAAAGGTAGTCAAAGTTGATTTCCTCCCTTTTCGCCTCGACATGTTTACACCGATGTAACTAAATTCCCTCATGTTGAGTGTTGCCTCTTATGTCATGATGCTGTGCAGAAACAAGTCTTACAATTTGTATCTTAATGTTGTCCTCCCTGACTTGACTGCTCGAGTTGACTGAAAAAATGAAAAAAAAAAGTATTACAAATTGTCTGGAGAGCAGCTGGGGGTGGGGGGCCTTCATCATACATAACCTGTCCATTTCTCTTTTATTATTTTGCACTTCAAGTCAGTTTCAGAAAAAAAATGAAGCAGACAAGGTCCCAGTGTTCTCTTCAGCGTCTGCTTCTCACATTAACGTGTGGAGTATCTCTGACCGAGCAGCTATCGTGTACTAGCTTGCTGTCAGTCAGGTCCCCTGGCAGCTGTTTTCCATTAGCCTGATATTAGCCTTCATGCAATTAAAGTGTACACCCACACATAGAGGAGCTGCTGTGATGTGTGCCGAGCTGCCACGGCTCATCCTGACAGCAGAGATCTGCGCTCTGGTCAACACGCATGGGGGCATATGTCTTGTTGTGCTTCCTCTCTGCACTGTTATCATTGTTGCTCAACACATTCATCACAGTCACAAATGGACGCCTCGGAGAATTCTAATTTTAGCAGCTTCTTTGTCCTTCTATACGCTGCTATAAAGAAAACCTACATTATATTTGTGTATCTAAACTGTGTTTGTGTTTGTTTTATCATAAAATATTGAATAGTGGAAGCATATTAGCTCAAAGACACCCACAGTAGGCTACGGGATATTATAGGGTTTTCAGGACACCAGAGTTTTAAACTAATACAATATTGATACCCGTTTTGCTACCACGGCAACAAAAAGTCCAAGTCACCCACCGTTGAGTTATCTCTTGTTTTCAATTACCAAACATTGCAGGTAAACTCCTGCATACTGTGCACTCTCTCTGTGGCTTGTGGGAGATGTTGTTTAAAATATGACTGAAGTTGTTCAGTACTGGGGATCACGAAAATAACAGAGTGTATAGTTTTAAAACATGTGGTATCAAAAAGTGTTCACCATTTCTGACATCTTCAGTACTGCCATTAACTTCACCTTTAAATAACTTAATTTCAATCTGTTGCAATTGTACAATTAGACATGACACGTTCATTAATTTAAATACAGCTTCATTTCAGCATCGTATCTTTCTACCTGCAAACACCGACATTGTTTTCATTCCCCTCAGAGCGAGACTTTGTGATAAGCGTTCGGAGATATCAAAGCCTAAAAAAATATTGACAAAGTTTGCATAATGATTAAGAGTGAAGTGGATAAGAGATATCTTCAATCTGCACTGACGTAACATCATAACACATGCTGAAAATAAAGAATCCAGAGCGTGTCATGCAGCTGATGTTATCGTGTTGAAAGGAAAGGTTTTCTGTGGGTAGCTGGGGAACACTGAGTCTCTCTTCTGTAGCTCACTGTACATCATTGTTCTCCGGGAACTACACAGTGGTCAGGCTTTAAAGTGAAGAACACAAAAAAACTTTGAGCACTATCAATCATTACGATGACAAACAGAAGAGAGATTAGGGGGGAAAAAGATGAGAATTATCCGTTTACACGCCAGACACAAAGACTTTAGCTGAGCCGTAATCTATTTAGAAGAAAGGGACACAGTGCAATTTGACTTGTCTGAGGCGTAAACAGCTTTCTGTGAGTCAGGCTGGAAAAGCCCAGAGAGGACAAGCCTGTTACGGCTCACACTCTGCAGCGCTGATACATTGGCTTGTAGAAGTTGGAGCCCTGTGCAACAGTCGGGGGATTATAATGTTAGTGAAATAATTAACACTTAAGCATATGCATTTAAAAAAACTGGGCAGGATGTACCGTAATGTTGTTTACAATACGTAATTGGACACTACATGTGCACCATCTGTGACAGGAAGAACAATGTTGACTGACTGAGATTCTTGCAATCGTAAGGCTTTCATTAAATCAAGATGTGACAACAAAATCTGTGTTGACATTGAAAAAACATGTTTGTTGTTCTCTGTGTTCATACAGTTGGAAATATCTTGTCTTGTATAATGACATGTTCTTTAAACTTCAGATGAAAGGCCCTACGACACCAGTCAAATCTTTGACTCAACCGCATTTTGTCTGATCCCTTTCTGTTTTTCTGTATAAAAAAAAAGAAAACGTCTCCTCCTCCCTCATGCTGGCAGGCTCAGCGAACCTCTAAAGGTTGTAATTGTGGCTACTTAGGGGGCAATTTTGAGGGCAGCAGCCCATGTTCCCTTTTTTAGAGGGGGGCAGTGTGAGTGTGGTCGTGTTTGAAAAAGCAGGGACCCGGCAATATGTTGTCAGACGATCTGCCTTTCACAATGTCTACAACGTTTTGGCATGTTGGGGTTTTGACTGACAGCTGGGGATGGGTGTGCCAGCCCTGTGGGAGGGACTTGGAAACGATCTGGATGTCTTTGCAGTAGGGGAGTCATTACCGCATCATGGCTTTGAAGGGGTGGGGCAGGCAACTTGATGGGTGGGGAGGAGGGGGTTGTTGGCGCGATCTGCTTTGCGACTGGCTCAGCACACGGGCGACAGATGGAGGGGAATGCCATGTGCTGCAAGTGGCCGACGCAATCCTTCACAGCTGTCCAATAGGGCGAGGGCGTGCAAAAATAGCAGGGCCTGCCCACAGCAGCTCACGGCGGCTATGTGGAATGAGGAGTAAACATTCTCATCGCTCACTTTTGGAGAGGCTCGCTGGGCGCTGTGACGGAGGATGATTAGACAGGCCTCTGAGCGCTTTCACACAGGCGGGAGCTGGGACTGCGGACCCCCTGCCTGACCACCTCAGGTTTTCCTGCCTTTAAAAGGCACCATCTCTCACTGCTATTTTCTGCCCAGCAGCAATGCCCGACTGCCACACCTCCCCGTCACCCACTGTGAGCTTTTCAGTATAAAAAAGTGACATGAGTGGAGGCAGTAGAGGATAATACCAGCAGGCCTCCTCTTCAATTGTCAAGAATTAGAGGGAAAGGGTTTAGTATGTAGGGAAGGTATAACATAGGAATAACTGAATAGAATAAAATCAGTCACATATTTCATTATCAGTGTTTAAAGATATCTGCATTTAGGGAGACTGAGATTACATGACAATAACACCCATGTTTGTTTAATGCGAGTCTTTAGGTTGTGGCCCAACACGCCAGCATTTTTTAAAGGTTTATTTTGGGGCTTCTTATGTCTTTATTTTTTAAGAGACAGGTCAGTGGATAGAGTCAGAAATCATGGAGAGAGAGAGAGAGAGAGAGAGAGAGAGAGAGAGAGAGAGAGAGAGAGAGAGAGAGTGGGTATTGACAGGCGGGAAAGGAGCCGCAGGCAGGATTTGAAGCTGCCCGCTTGAAGGAAATCTTCCGTATGTGGTGCACGCACTAACCACTAGGCTACCTGCATCCCACAACACACATTGTCTGTTCAAAGTTGGCTTCCAATCATTTGAAAATATCTGTGGTGGGTTGTTTGGTTTTGTTTTAGTTTTCTGTGCATGTGTGAGATTATATAATATCTTTCATTCTGTAGATAACAAAGACTTTTAGTGCATTTTTCACTTTCTCCTTCCGTTCCCAGACAGCAGCATCTGCACATCAGCAGGTAATCCTCTAACAGATACGTCAACCATGACAGCTTTTAAACAATGCACTGTCATCCTTCTCAAAACATGAAAGCCAAAATGCCAAGATGTTTTGAAGCAGCAAAGTGTTTTTCTTATCATTTTTTTAAGTCTTTTCACACATTCTCTTCCTGGGTTATACCCTCTCTGCAATTATCCTGTCTGGCAGCCTACCCCGAGCACACAGGTGACTGCAGACGTGACGAGCAGGTGATGCACACTTGAAAGGAAGCTGTCAATCCAGCCCCAGGTTGATGCTAGGGCCAGGTAATCAGTATTCAGTTGGAATTACGGTTGTCAGCTCGCTCGTGCGCATCACTTTGAGGTCGCCTACACATTACAGAGAATTATTGTACAAAGAAAACTATTGTGCTCTGATGGTTTCAATTAGAAAGACAATTTGGCGCTCAGGTGAGGAAGGTGATTGTTGAGGTTTAATGGATTTGTTGTTCAAATCTCAGTCAAAAGAGCACGTTCAACAAATCAACTAAGAGCAAAGATATGAGACATATTATCAAGATCTCTTTGTCAAAATGGAACGATTAGTTCCAACTTAGATTTGATGTTGGCTGTCATGGAGCACCCATCACACAGTTTTGAAGTTGTAAGAAAGTTTATGGAGGCCTAAAGTGAATCTTAAATAGAAAAACACGACTAAATGCCTTAGAAAACAACACAATGATCTTAAAATGTGTCAGATTTCTACTTTCCACCAAATCCCAGCAGCCTCTCTCTCTAGAAATGGTGACCTCATTTCTCGACTTACAGTATAGAGATTACGTGTTTAGTAGACTGTAGGGATATTACAGAACCTAAAATGAACTACATGAGCGCTCCAGATATATTCTTCTAACTTGATGTTTCAGTTTCCTCTTGACAGCATTTTCCGACCGCATGAGGCTTTCCTTTTTCATGCAGTCCTGTTCAATAATATAATACATATTTTCCTGCCATGACTACATAATAGGCGTAATCAATACCACAATGGGATTGTTATTTTAATGCGCACAGAATTGGATATGGTTATTATGTCTGCTAATGAAATTAGATACTCAGCGTGCATAGTGGACAAACGGCTGCCAGGAGCTGTAGATACATTAACATTTGTTTGTCTTCAAAGCTGATGATGGTGAATATTTCTGTATGACGGGCTCCCCATGCAGCTCGTTATTTCTAATTAGCCCCACATTATCAGTCTCTTAACCCCTTGCTTTGAACACACTGCTGCTGGGTTCTTTGTGCTGCACAGAACTGCTTTGACTGAGGGGTATCACAATTCTTTTACTGTTATCTTTATTTCTACAACAGCAACGTTTGAGGTGCAATTCAGCGGTGACCTGATGGACCTGATGGTGTAAAGTCCGCACTAGACCTTACGTTAAAATCGGCTGGTAAATAGCTTGAGTTGTGTCATTGTTTGGTTGCACCACGGAGACGTAAGGTTCATCTTAACTAGAAGGGAACAATGTCCAAACTCACTGAAATATTCTTGCAGAAATTGTGTTTTAACTTCACGTGACCAATCAGTGAAAAGCATTTTTCTAAATGGAGGTGTCGCCACTCGAGCCTAATTGTCTCTGAAGAGGTTCAGGGCTGATGATAACTTCCGTTAATTGCCATTAATTCACAAACAGCGACAAAAATGTGTGTCAAATATGACACAGAGTTATGAAAAGGTTACCTTAACGTACAGTGAACTGAACCTGACAGCAGGAGTACATTTCTGAGGGGTGTAATCAATCACAGAGAAGACGATACTGCGGAGGCCAAAGAGCCGGTAAAAACCTTCTGCTCCTCCTCAAGCTCCAAGTTACCCCACCTTTCAGAATGATACACCATGACGGTCATATTTTACAAAGGACCTGACACAGTCTAAGACAGGTGTAAGATTTAAATGGTAAGTCATGGTACGTTATAACTATCTGATGCAATACCTTAGATGTTAGCGTGCTAAAACCTCTTAAAGAGAATTTACGTTCAAACTAGGCCACGTTTGTACTTTGGGTTTAATTTGGGTTTTGGCCAAAGACAGGAATCTCAGAACCCAAGATCTCACTTCAAGTTAAGATTCAAGTTTGTAATCATTATAAACTTGTCCTTTCTAAGGTTGAAACAAATATGAGTATCATTCATTTTAAATCACAGCTTGGTGCTTCAAAATGCTAATGTCTTTCATATTCTTAAATATTAGGCAGGGGAGTTATCCTGACAAGAAGCTACTTTTAAAATAGCCTTCATGTGGCTTTGTGCAATCCATGCTGTGAGTGGACCATGATAAATTCAGAGCTGAAACCTTAGTGCTTTGAGCAAAGCTCCATCACGGATCACCTCATGGAGCAGGAGGTTGACATGGGATACTCCCCGTGGAGACGACCCCAGACCCTGAGACATTGGTTTTAGCGGGCTGATGGGGCCCCTCTCTTTTGAATAAGTGCACAGTGGCGGACTGCCGGCAGCAGACGGGAGCGTTTAAGGAGGGACCCGTGCGGCGAGGGGCTTGGACAACATCCAGAGGCTCTCGCTGGGTAGCTTAATCACAACCAGATTTGGAAATGTAAGATGAAAACAAAACTGGGGAAGCTTGTAAAATTTATGAGGTCTTTGGAAGGTGAGACGGCAACTGTGACAAGGCCTGTGTATGTACTGTATGTGTGTGTGTGTGTGTGTGTGTGTGTGTGTGTGTGTGTGTGTGTGTGTGCGCGTGCTGTAAATACTATTTATTATCTGAAACATTATCGCTAGGAAATCATTACAGTCATGTGTTATATCCTTCACTAGCTGTCATGTTCACAACTTACCCAGCCATGACAGGAATGCTGACAGCTTCATTTCAGCATTATTTACTCCTTGATGCATTGATGTTTTTCCATGGCCTTTACACCAGACCAGTCTACTAGAAACCACTATAATACACGGTTAGTGGTCACAGAAAAATACGTTTTATAAAGAGTGTTTTTTTTCTTCTATTTTGCAGGAATATACTCTCGGTAGAGTTATTGCAAGAGTGAAGAGTGCACATTCATTTACGAGGAGGACATTGACATCCTACGGTAGCTTCCCTTCAACTTCAACTGTGGAACCTATAGCAGTGAAAGGTGATCTGAAGTGTGGTTTGGTACCTCAGTCTTGGTATCTGTTTTCTTGTTACACCAGCAGAGACACTTACAAAGATCAGAACACGACTTCACACACAAGAGTGTTGAAGAGAGCCTGTTGCCTTAGCTCCACTAACCCTCTTTCAGCAGACCAAGCGGTGCTGGTTGATGGGAAATGGTTCATTAACTGTGTGCCACTTAGGATATTTCTGCTGAAATGGTGCCACAGACATCAAGTTCCTAATATGGCAAATGGAAGGGCTTTCATTAGTGGAGTTATTCGGTCAATCACAATTGTTTTGCCTCATTTGGAGAGAGAGGCTTAACAGATATTTCTTTACATAGAAATCTTTGAAGTTTTTCCCTTTAAGAGAGTGCTCTCAGTGCCTGAACTGGAATTTGGTGGAAGTCTGCTATTTCAATTAACATATTGTCTTAGTGTATAAGTTCAAAAACTGGAACGATGGTGCCAATAGAGTATTAGAACTGATACTCTGAGGACCAGGAACAAAGAAAGAGAATGGAAATCTTGATTTGTCAAGCAAAGACACCTAACTCTGAACCAAAAGTTGGGCAGACATACGGCTGACGGACTGAACACAATCACCATCTTTAAGACTAGACAATAAAGTTTGAAATTGGCATTTAGCAAAAGCCATATAAATAATGGCTTTTTTTTTATTTCCACAAGAAAGAGTCACCTTGGATAGTTTTACCCTTGTTTGAAAACAGAGATTTCCCCTAAGGGTTTATTTACTGATGGTAAAAATGAAGTAAAAAACACTCACCTATTGAAGAAGACATGAGAAGAAGAAGTCACCAATTGATCCAAAGGAGCAGCGAAGGAAGAGAGGGAGGAAAAAATACAAATTAGTCACATAGTAAACAACTTTCAAACGGTACATGCAGTGCACAAAGTCAGAGATGAAAAGCCTTTCAGATTCAAGGTGAAAGAAGCCAAGACGCCTTTGAGCAGAACAGCTTTATAAACAACAAACTGGATCATTTCCTGAAGAGAGAGAGAAAAGAGACAGCTATTTACAGCTGACCTTTGAGTAAAGTCAAAGTTATGGAGTGAACCCCAGGTCAGGTCTTTGCTTTTCACCACTTTCTACCCTGTGCAACGATGATTGTTCTCCGGCATTAATGATCATAAGTCGGCAGCAAGGGCATGGTGGCATAAGGCCTTGTTGAGAATATGAAGTTGCACCATTTTCAAAGCGAACTTTGAAGGGTGTGATGTCAGAGCTGCAGTGTTTTCCCAGCTGATAAATCCCTGCAGCGCTGCGTGGTATTGTTTGCTCGTTTAATTTAAGTCAGCTTAAAGGATTAACACTGTCTCAGGTTACATCACAACCTTTTTACTACAGAGGTCGCGCTGTAATCAGGGCTTCATACGAGGATTTAAATACACATATTTGCTCCATCTCGTCTGTCTTGGTTAGGGGTCAGTGATCCTCTGCTGCCGGCTGTAAACACTGCACAAATGAGTTTGAAGGGTTTATGGGCCGACATCTCATTATGACACGACTGAAGGCTTTTATTGTTTTTTTAACTTATACTCTACACATACTTGTGTAAAAACTGGACTTTTTGTTCCTTCCACTTTTGGTTAATTTATGAATTAAAATGAATTATTCATTTCGCCATTCAATCAACCAGCCAGAGCACCTTGTCTTTGTTAAATACTCTGCATGTTGATTGGACGATAGATTTGTCCTGTTCACGCCGTTTCCTGCAGCTGAAATCACCATAAAAATACTTCCTCATTCATGCCCTTTAATAGACAGCAAATCACGTCAGTATTGCGCGAGTGAAAAGGCTGAGGAAAGTGAAGGCCAAGGTCAACTTATTAATCTACCTGAAGAAAAGCCCCTTCTGTCCTTTTCCTTTTCTAAAGTGGTAATCATCTCAGCCCTCTCAAGTGCTCATGAAAAGTAGGGCAGACAGAGGGCAACTGGGAGAGAGAGAGAGGGGGGGGAAGTAACTTGATGATAGGAGTAAGCAAAATGCTGAAAGGGTCACAGATATTCCAAGTGAAATCGGTTAGTACGGATCCGCCCACAGATTTGATTGCACATAAGCAGCATCACTTTGCAGCATCCAGAAATAACATCTATCAACAATTCTATCTGCAGTCACTTCTCAACTCTTCTGATGATATTTTTGCTCAAGTTTTACTTCAAGAAGCACCCAAAGAAGAACTTGTGACAATGATGTCGTCAGTGGAATTGGGCAGACCTCAAGTCAGACATCGAGAAACACGGGCACCTCATTGTCTCAAATGTTCACGCTGTGACACTCCAGTTAGTATTGATTCTGTGCTGTTTGAGCACATTACTAACACAGCTACGTAGTTCTTTAAATATTGTTTGACCACATGTAAATTAACGATTATTTTGATTTTTACGCTGCTTGTTGCTGGCCGGCGAGTTCCACCATGGTTTAGACTGAAGAGCAGCAATGCATTGTGGGGCTGTTGAGTATTACAAGTGAGCCCCCGTATCATACAATCTAGTAAACATCGGGGACTTCTGGCATACACTAAATTGCATACTATGAATTCAGAACATACAACATAATTCATTTCCCAGTATGTATGTCCCATGTGCTTTGGTCGAGCATCGTTAGTTTAGTCCGTCCATAGTTTATCTGTGTTTGAGCTGCACCTGTATCGTTATTTGTTAACTTAATGGTTGGTAATAGTTTTTTTTTGGACAACATACAGAAGAGGTCAGCACAGTGAAATGTTGATTTTCTTCTTTTAATGAGACTTTACACAACAGAAAGACTAATGTCGCCAGGCTGACATTAACATGAACACATACAGTATGCAATTATCTGATAATTAAAATGATTGAATAACAACTCTTCTTCACTAAATATTGAAATGAACATTAAACCATGCATCGCTGTGATTTCTATATGCCTGTGCAATCTGCTCATATGACACGCCTGACATTTGCAGATGGTATTGACCTGTCTGTGTAATATGGAGCGCCAATACAGAACCTTGTGTGTAATTCATACTTAGACTATTGACATCATCTGGCAATATGATTGTGAGTCATATCAAAACAACACAACATTCAATTACATTTATGAAATTACTACCAGCACCTAATGGCTGATTTTACGGCAATACAAATGATTGGATATATATTTGATAAAGACCTGTTGTCAGATGTTCAAATGACAATGCTGCTGGCAATAAATGAACCTGGTTTGTGTTTCCACCATTGTTGATGCAATGCTGGTGAGTGGTGTTGCACAAGACGAAGCACAGAGCTCTGATTGCACTCTGAGAATGGCTGTTCAGTCTATAATTTCACAGCTGGCATAGTCACGAGACGAGTCTTGTGAAACTGAGATCTGGATTGTTTTTATTGTCTGTCAGTACAGATAAATACATCAGTGAATATATTTGTAATTTGGCCAGCCTGTTTTGAAATTGCATAACAAACCAATTGTGGTCCGTGGGCAGACTTTAAGTTGGTTGTGTGAAAAACAAATTAGTAATGTTAATGAGAGTTGTTTTCATTGTGTGTGAAAGGGAAATACTGACAGAGAAAAGGCTAACAACCAAAATCGGGAGTCTCTTCACTTATTCTGCTTGAAATAAGTTAAATAGTAATAGAAAACCATACTATTAGGACAAACGTCCTCTTTATGTACAAAGCTCCCCTACTTGTGCATCTTTTCAGGAGGTAACTGAGGTCTCTTTGTGGAGTGAATGAGGCCTCTTCAAGAGGAAACTGCTTTAGCTTTACTAATTCAGCAGTTCTAAGCAGTGACACTTTACTCATTCAGGAGACAGCCTGAGAATTGAAGTTCCGCTTAAGTTCCAGTTAGGCAGGTTTGACTCTATACTCCAAGATTGTGCCCCTGCCAAACCTATAATTCTACGTGACCCGGTGGTGTTAACCCTCCAAGTGGCTGGCTCGGATGTGCGCTCACTGAATGCCATCGAGGGAATTTAGGTTTATATCAGAGACCAGGTGGAAGATATTGGAGGTTGTCATCTCAAGGACTCCCTGGTGCTCGAGTATAAAATGAGAATCCTGTACTGAAGAGTTGTACTCTACAAAAAACGATGAAAACTACCACCGAGGTGGAAGTTCGTTGATTGCCTTTAGATGGAAAGTTGAGACAAAAATGTGTTTAACGTGACAGAATCTGACAGAGTATAACTTGAAAATGAATTAATTTGCTTTTGGACCAATGAGAAAGCACCAGATGAGGGTTTTAAAGGAGCCATGATGAAATTCAAGAATGTTATGTATGTGTTTAGAAATCAAACAATGATCATTTCATCCATCCATACTTGAAGGTTCAAGGACTAGCAGAGTGATTTTCTAGTAAGAAGAGATACATAGGGCAGCTGGATGTTCTCTCTATTTAACTATTTTGCCAGTGCATTAATCAGAGCTAATGAAGTGATGTAAAGGATAGCCAGCTTCCTGTTCTAAGCATCCAGTTTGTCTTTAACACAACTGGTCTGAAGTCAGCTCTGCCTGTCTTAGTTTGAAGTTGCCACAAAGTAAATCAAAAGGTAAATAACAGATTCCTCTTTCAAACTGCTGCTACTTCTACAACACAAAAGAGCTTGGCTTTGTGATTTGAAGAAATCACCACCATGTCTGCTCTATACAGCTCCAACTAACTGTTTGGTGGCATCCAAGCTGACGGCTGAAAACAAGCTCAACAGAGCAGAATGTGTGCCAGTGGCAGAGGCACAGATAACAGGATTAAGCACTGGCTGAAACGTATTAAGACCACAAACCTTTTCTCCGTAGATCCAACAAGGCCACTGACTTTGTCCCAAACTGCTCCAAGTCCAGGTCTAGCTGGACATGGACCACTCAACAACCTGACTCTTCTACATTTACTTCACAGAAGCGCCACATCTTTTTGACAGAGCCAAAATAAATATGGAAGTATACATCACAGGACTGTGGAAGGTAATTCTTAGATGTTCAAAACTGAAAGGTGTTGGAAGTAGTTGTTGCTGGGTACTTTTGAATACTTATCACCTTAAACACTACTGATATAAGGAAAAAAGTTACGATTGCAATTTAGTCTAAGAAAACCCAACTTCTTGCTTCCTGTAGTCTGCAACCAGGTCAACCAGGTTTTCATCGTTCTCCCAAGGTACCATCCCTACTTGAAACCATTTACATCTATACCTGTACCAACTTTTCAATATGTCCAAGGCTAGCAAGCCATTCTTCATTTTGTGCAAACTTACAGGAGCACTAGAAGGACATGCTACTGGAGTAGAGGCTTGGAAATCAATAGGATGTCAGACAAGTCAGGTCGGCCCTGTCTTCAAAAGAGGCCAGACTGACTTAGAAGAAAGTAAGCAGTCAGAAGTGAGGCTGCTGATGTGTCAGTCAGGATGCAACCTGAAAAAGAAGCCCGTGAGTGTTTCCTGCTGAGGCAGGGAGCAGACACATCTTCTGATAGAAATGCTAAGCAGACAGAACATTGTTTGTCATTAAATATTGATGAGTCTCAATGGTAAACCGACACATTTTAAATGCTGTTTATTAAATACCTTCGGTTAGAGGAGCATGCCATCGCTTTACACAAACCCCCTGCTGCTTCCAGTTACACCCCATTGACTTGTCAGTGTGTGCTGTTGTTCCACTAACTGTATGTTTAATAGTCCACGGCTATGTGTAATTTATGGCCAGTGCCGTCCAGAAACAGAGTCTTTTGAAGCGCTCAGTGTTGACAATACTTTAGAACAACATGAGTAAACATTCAAGTGCCTAGTATTATGCTAATGCTACTGCCACTACAACCAGTCCTACTGCTGTGAGGAGCTGTCGTGCAATAGCAGTGCACTGTTTGAAACTAGATAGGAACGCATCAAATTAATTTGTTTAGCATTTCTATTTCATTAGTGCCTCGCATTCAATCAAAAATAACGATCAGTTTTTAGACAGAGACTGGAGAATTTTGAAAACTTTAATTATATATGTAATTATCAGAGCACTTGCACACACTGTCTATCGACTTTTCCTCTAATGAGCTCGCTGTAATAACTCAGGAGGGGGCAGTGGAGTCTATCAAACAACCATGCTGAGTGTTAATCCAACAACAAACCAGGATCCATGTTTTTTACATTAATAATTAACCATTTATTGCAGAACTCACTCTGATCAAAGCTGAATTACTTTGACATTTCCCATTACATTTGGTAAATGGTAAATAATAGTTTGAAACTAGCATTGTTCACTACGGAAGCCCTCGAAGGACATAGAATCCAAACGGATTTATTTGACCGTTATTCCGTGATACTAGTACATGGTTGTTTTCTCAAGATCTCGAGAGATGAGGTCGTTATCACGGAAAAACAACAACTTCGTTATCTTGAAATATAAGGGCTGGTTATAAGTATGGATTCATCAGTGCATTGCAATTATTTTTGTCTCATTTCAACATTGATTCAGGGAAATCCGGAGATCGATCATTTCCGTTGTAATGGCGCCCCACTCCAGTGGGGGCACTGTGGGTGCCACCGTAATTCCGCATACTGTACTTTAATGTTTTTCTCTTTGTTTATTAAATAATAATGAAACGATAAAATACATTTCTGAGTCAGTTTGTTCTAAACCAATACAAATAATGCACACATCACTACTTAACAAATATCACAAGGTACTGTGATTAGTTATCTGGGTATTTCTGACATCTATGCGTATTGATAAATCGATATTGAAGCATGTTGATCAATTTCGAATGGAATCGAATCGTAACCCAAAGAATTGAAACCCAATTGAAAGGTTGTGGACAATACCCAGCTCTATGAAATATCCACATAAGTCAAATCTAGAAAAAGCATGCTGAGATAACTCGTTACCATGGGGATAGGGAGTAAAACACATTTTATTGATGTTTGCTTAGTTCTGTAGTTCAAAGGTTTTAGAAAAGCATAAATCAAACCAGGGAAGAACCTGCTGTATACTGTTGGTAAAAACTAATGGTTGTTGAGGAAAGAACCTTAAAAAGATCAAATATCAGATCATCTTCATAGATTAGAAGTGCTATGGGCTACTTGAGTCAAAAAAAAGTATGTTCTAATTCTGAACAGGGATCTTAATCAAGAATTCAAACATTAGTTCTTTCCTTCGAAGTCTTTCTCCCTTTGTAGCTGTTCAATATGCTAGTAAGAGCTTTTTCTAGTCTATCCCATTAAAATTTAACAAGGCAAATATAAAGTCTCATGGTTCAGGTTGGCCAGGAAATACTGTAAATCAAAAATGATGAACTGCTGAGATCAGGTTACAAAGTTCTGTATTTCCAGGATAAAAAAAAAGTATGCGAAAAGAAAATATAATGTGGTGGCTCGGAGTTCAGGAACAAATGTTCACAAGCTCTTACTGGTTTGTGTCCTGGTGGTGCCAGAGCTCATGAGAAACCTTTGAAAATGTTGAAGACATAGAATCAAGTTCAAACTAAGAACAATCCAGACATCACAGACTTCTTCAAACATAAGTCAGATATCTGAGAACAACTCTCCAGGGCTCATGTCTCAGATTTGTCGATGAACTTTTCAGCTAACAAACCGGGTATGAGTTGCCCTTTGGAAGCGGAGAATATCTAACACAATTCATGTGTTTGCCATGTTAAATCACTTTCAAAACTCCCAACCTCAAGGCCTCGTGGGGATTATGGAAAATGCAATTATTTGTTATCAATATGACAGCATAATCAACTCATACCCCGGCAATCTCATTATGGCCCGGACAGCCAGATGCCTAATCGGAACCTCTATTATCTGTACCTTTGTCTTTTGTCCTGTATCCCGGCGAATTCAATTGTAACATCATTAGAGGCTTTTATAGGGGCGATGACCCTCGTGTCTTCCGATAAATGATCTGAAGACCTTACAGCGGGGCTTATCTTTCACATGCACCACAAAAGGTCTAGATGCAGATTCAGATATAGTTCTAAGAAAAGGTACTCATTTATCAAGCTGGTGAGATTTTCTAAGAAGGTTAAGATCTTCTATTGAAGCAAATGCAGTTTCTAGAATGCTGCCATCATACTTATTTTAGTCAAAACAGTGTTAAAGCCTTTTTGTTTTCTCAATTTAAAAAGCAGACTTGAAGATAATGCTTCAAAAACTAGTTTGAAATGTACTTGCAAAAGCTTCTGAATTGTTTCTACCATGCTTCAGTTGAATTATATTTGAAATCTTTGTAATGATGTAGAGTTATTTCATTTGTCATAACTGGTCCACTCTGAGGCAGGATAGTGTGTATTTGTTTTGTACCACTGAGAACAGCCAATATCCCTCCTGCATTTGGAAGTGCTTATGACTGAGCAGCGACACAGGGCCATCATTACTGCAGTAAGCCTTCCAGTCCTGATATGAGTGAATCAGGGGAGAAATACAGTGTATTGGATGTGATGAACAATCAAACTGCTGCCTGGTGGAAACAGAGATCCGCTCAAATATTTAGCGCCAGAGGAATTTAAATGAAGAGAATCCGTCTAACAAACCAGGGGGGAAAGTGTCCAGCAGCTTTCATTGTCACTTGTCCAGCTGTAGGACAAAAACTACATAGAGCACATCTACCACAGAGGAGGAAAATGTGTAAATGAATCTGTCATCAAGTACAATTTTTTAAAAAGCAGTCCCTTGCAGTGTCCTCAGCTGGATTAGCAGAGGAGAGGAGGACAGGTGAAAGAAAACGTAACAAATGCTGACAAAAATGTCTTCAAACTTTCCACAACAGACACAGAAAAAACAGTTTTGCTGTTGACTGTACCAATCTAATGGTTGCCTTTGACATTCCATCGGTAGGTTAAATGTGCGACTCGGTTAGAAGTGGCGTCAATCCCATGAATCAACCAGCCAGCTCTCTTCTATGAATGTCTACAGGGCGATATTTCAGGGGTATTTTGGCTTCACTTTTGTACAACAGAAGTTGACAGACACGTTGTCCACATTAATAAGTTAACAGTCAATGGGGACATCTCAAAAAAGCCTATTAATGGGGAAAATATGTTCAAGTAAGGATGTAAAACTGATAGAATCTAAACACCACAACAACTTTTTGGTACTTTTATGAGACTGAAATCAAAAGCGTGTTTTTGTTGTGTTAAAGTTACGAGTAAAATAAAGCTATGAAGGGGGAATATATTCCAGCCGTGTTTTCAAATACCAAGTATCAGATCTCTGGATGTTTTCCCTGTTAGCTGAAACCCCTGAAATCTGCAGTTTGATAGATTTTAAAAAGGGTTTGTTTTTGGAAGTTCCAGGATGTTCAGGATATTCAAAAAATAAACAGTACTGGTTTCAGATGTGGGGAATATTTAGAGGTCAGAGAGACACCAGGGTTTTTTCCTGTTTGATGAAATTGGCAAGAAACTCTGAAGACTTCAGCATGAGAGGCCTTGCATGTGTCATCAACACTTGTTTTCAAAAGCAAATGCTCTTTGTCAGTGCCACCTCCACTATCACTCTGGGTTACTCCGACCCACCCACCCCCACCCCAACTCCAAGAAACATATCCCTTAGGGGGGCGGGGGAGAGAATAGTTGTGATTCTCATCACTAACCTGTCAGGAACCAGTGAGCGATGGCTTCCAAACCTCAGTCTAATATCATTTCCAATCGACCAGTCACGTTTAATGGCATGCTGCTCTAAAGGTTTGCCGTCACTGGTCTTTGTTACAACTGGTTTTATTGTGACAGAGATTTCACAACGGATTGAGCTGGGAATGTAAACAATAATGATTATTTGAGCATTGCAGAGACGGAATAAAGCAATGCGACAGGATGCTCAAGTCGTTTTTTGGGCAGACTTAATCCCTGTGGTGACAAAGAATGTCAAAGAATTGCTTCTTGATTTGCTAATATTCCCTCGTGCCCCCCGGCATTATAGAGTGCCTTTGAAAAGTTTGTCATTGTTTCTATAAGTTATATTTTAATGAAGCTTTCCCACATTACCTTTTTAGCGCAGTTCAAAAGTTCAGAGTTCTTCCTTTTGGCTGCTTTGTTTAGGCTGCTGTGAATTCTGTCATTCAAACTCTGCTGCAGATGGAACAAACACAATGAGGCTGCAGATCTGTGCAGTTTGTTTGATGGAATCTGAGGAACAACTTTTTTCTTTTGAGCTTCTTGTCAGTGAAGGTGGGCAAAAGAGACATAGGAGACCTGGGGAATCCTTACAGTGACTGATTCGGGATATAAAAAACACAAAATGTTGAGACGTCATGATGATAAAATGTAAAAGGAATCCATTTCACAGATCTTTTCCAACTGAAATTGAATTGCTTGTGTACGTCGCCGCCTCAGGGAAACACTGTTGTAGGTAAATTTTTCTAGCCTCCAAACCACTTATTGACGGAAAGATTGGCTGCTTTAATCCCTTCATCTTTCTACGCTGCCTTAAGCCACGTGCAATATCTCTATCCATCTGGTACACAACAACGCTTGGGTCCCTTGGCTTATCATGTCTAAACTATCTACTGCCTTCTACCTCATAGGCACACTTAATCACAACCTTGCTTTCTTCCTTTCCAGCTGGCCGGTAAACAGATAGAGCCTCCTGCCAGTCTGCAATGCTTTGACAGCAAATACAAATCTTCAAAAACTCAGCAAAGATGCATATTGGCAAAGATAGAAGACAGATGCCAAAAGATACAACTGCCTGTGGCGGAGTTAAGTCTGGGTACGTAAGCAATGTTTCAAGTCTTGTTTTGGGATTTTCTTACTTTTGGCGTTTTGCCTTCATCGTGGAACTGAAAAGGATTGTTGATTGTTGAACAACCGTAACATTTATGAAAACTGATTATTTTGTAATTAATTTTTTAAGCAGAAGTGTTAGCTAACTAAATGTTTAAATGATGTCACCCTGCTAGGGAAATAAACACTTTTTCATATTGTTAATAATGGACCACCATTCCAGTCAAGTGCTGTGCTCAAACTGTAACACAGCCACCCGTCACTAGCCGGGGCTGTAGCCATAGACTGCCTCAGCTATGGCCTTCTTTTCTGGCTCTACTGCCCGGATGTAAACAAGCACACTTATTTCATAGTGGCAGAGCATGTGGTACTATTTTGATCAAGACAACTAAGACAAAAATGCATTTTCTCTGTGTCAGGTTAAACTGGCATATTGTGAAGCGTTTGTGTGACCACACTTAGCTCAGGCATGTTGATGTTAATCTGCATGAAGACCGAAAGCTGACAATGCTATCACTACTAATGTTAGCCAATCCTGGAAAACCAAAATGCATTGTTTACCAGCAGGTCATTTTATATTGTACTCATTTTTAAGTTTTTACTAAATGTGTTTTCTTACATTCAGATAAGTCAGTTAGTCTGAATTTACATTTCCAATTAACCGACAAGGAAATGAGAAATAGTACTTTAATAAAATAAATTACAATATCTATATACTGCCACATGTACCCTTCTTCTTTTTCATATTGGTGTATCAGTCATTTCCTTTTAATTTTTCATTGGTAGTAGTCACAACTATAGCAGTAGCTGTTATTTCACTTTAAGCACACTCCCCACGGCAGAGGGGGGGCTACAGTAAAAAGCAGCCTGATGTCTGTGGCACGCGTGATGAGGTCCTGTCCTCCTTTAGTCTCAATTGCTCACAGATGTTCCTCCCCTCAGATCCTACGATCCAACTTACTGTAAAAATAGAAGTGCTGGCTGGACATGAACCAGTAAATCTGAAACATACTACTGGATTGTCAACAGAGCCTGAAGGCCTGAGGCAAGCGGTGCCAAAGAAAACATGCACCATTTGGTTTAACATTTGAGCCACCAGAGTCTGCAGCTCAGAAGCCACTTGTGTCGCAGGATTGTGGATCAGAGGAGAAGCCAATTAATGCCCAACAGGTGATAAATTACCTCCAATGAAATATGCAGTCTGTTATTAGCTTTGAGTAGATTTCATTATCTCTGGTTTTTGATGCGATGAGTCAAAGCTCAACGTGGCTTCTGGTCTCCCCCCGAGGTAGAATAGAACTACTGTGGTTGATTAAAACACACATGCACTTTTTGTTTTTTAAGGTTGGCACTTACAGTTTGTGTCTCATAGATAACTTAAGATATCTTTAACTTTGAAAGTTTTTCATATGAACAGATTAAAAGTACTGTTTGTCCCCAATGAATTTCTCCAGAGAAATCCCCTCTTTTAACATTGATCGATGGATTTCCAGACTAAACACTACAAGTGTTGCATTATGACTTGGCTCCACAGCTCTGTTCACAAAACAATAATAGAAGTAGGGCAATGCTGACACTTTTTTGGCTCTAGCTTGAAGCCCTACTAAAAGGAAACAATTAATGGACAATTAATGAGCTAAATGGGCCCCTTTTCAGGAGAAAAGGTAATGGAGCATTTCATAAAGCCTGACAAATGAATCCCATTCATAGAGAAAAAGTGGGAATAAATGAGAATTAAGTATTTTACATCTCCAGAGACTGTTTTATTTACACCATGTCCATTTGAACTGCACCCCTCTGTTGTGAGATGAACACAGAACAATCGTTTTACAGATGACTGAAAGATAAAGTGAAAAAAAGATAACAAATGGATCCCTTAAATACTGAAAACAACTGGATCCCTACTCTCTGACTAAATGAGGTTTATTCATTTTTACATCCATCACTGATGGAACCCGGCTTATATGTGTCTTCATGCTCTGCTTTGCGTCAGCTCATGCCGTGGCTGTGAAAGCAGGTGCATTTCTGCCCAGATTTAAAAGTCCA
The DNA here is from genome assembly GCA_020745685.1 of Tautogolabrus adspersus. Taxonomy (NCBI): domain Eukaryota; kingdom Metazoa; phylum Chordata; class Actinopteri; order Labriformes; family Labridae; genus Tautogolabrus; species Tautogolabrus adspersus. The sequence goes on from CM036546.1 coordinate 26,497,633, forward strand.
CAGTCCACCGCATCTTTAGTAAGTAGTTAGGAGTCCAAATGTGCTGCTTTTGTCGAGTCCCCTGAATGCAGAATATATGTTTGAAATATTTTGCCACTCCATCAGACAGAGGGGGCGTGGTCAGGAGGAAAAATGACGTCAATGCAAACCCTCTGCTGTCTTCAAAAGCTGCCAAAAACCTTGACATCTTGCTTTTTCTCTTGGCTTTTTTAAAAGATTAAGCTGAGGATAAAAAGTACATATGAATACAAAATTCCAAAAACCACCCACGCTTCTTCACTTTTCTAAACTACTTGATATCAGAGGCTGAGCACTGCAGAAGCACTTCCTGAGGCTTGTAAATCTTTCACCACCAGAGAAATCATTCCAAGCCAATAAGGTGATTGTGTTAACAGTAAAAGATAAAGTGATGAAGTCACATTCTTTCCCCCCTTTGTTCCTGATTAGGGACAATTATTTGAATTTCAAAGAACTGAGGCCTCTTTCCATGACCTGAACCTTTCTCTCAACACTGTTCTTAGATGTTTCCGAGAGCGCTGTGAGAATAACTATCAGCAGAGTTACTGCATCTTAAGGTCATGACCTTTATTGCAGATACCTGAAGCTATGAATATTGCCTGCCGTCACGTTTAATGGATACTCAAAGCCCAAGGATCGGAACGGTGTCGGATCTTAAAAAGTTTCATCGGTGCATCACTAAATATTATACGATAGCAGTTTTATAATAACAGTACTAATTAAATCAATTTAGAAGGCAAAAATGTTATTGTCCCCTACATAGATTTGTCATTGGTTGTATTTTGTTTAATCAGCATCACAACAGCTTTTGAAGCTTTGGCCGTCATAGGTTGCAATGTACTGTAGATGGCAGCTGGGTTGGTGGGTGTGAGGCCTGTCTGAGCAAGCCGATAGCTGCAAATTGACAAGGGGCTAGCTAAGCCCCTTGGTAGAAGCCTGCTCTGATTAATTAGAGCCATGGAAGATAGAAAAAATATCTGGAGCTTAGTACTCCTGTAATCCCTCTCTCCTGAGATCATGTGCTCAGAGCTTGACCAAGCAAAATACAGAGAAGACGACTCGGTAAAGCATACAGTAGATCCTTTCCCCTGTTTACTTCAGTGCTGTATTGATCTCCACTCCACCATCACCAGCAGAATTACCTGCAGGAAAAACTCAAGAGACTTCCGAATGTTATTTTACTCGAGAATATACTCAAAGACACAACTGATGTTCCTTGGATAATGATAAAACGGGAGAAAAAAGCTACTGTGAAGGTATGAAGGATGAAATGAACCTTGAATGTAGTATTTTTAGGCAAACCCCTTGAGAGCATGGCTCAGTTTAGCAATCACACTATTTCTCCCAAACTGCCTGCCTTTAATAAAGTCATTATGCATTGTGATGCGCCATGCTTTTTCCTGTGTACTCTGTCACTTTGCAAGAGGAAACACAGCATATAATCAAACCAACAGGCCATAAAAATGACTGTGACAGGCGTAAAATAACGAGAACACCAAAGTCGACAGGCTATTCAACAAATAGATCAAACCAAACATGGTGAAAAGAGACTTGAAGTCATTTTGTGAGTGTTTGAAAAGAATGCTGAATTAAAATTTGAGTCTTATCTGAGAAGTTTTGGACATTGATTAAATAATTTAGCGTTATGCTAACAAGTTAATTACCATCACTGGGGAAGATGAAACATAGCCAACAAAAAAGATGTTGATGTTGAAAAGAAACACCAGCTGGAAAGCATGCGACACATCTCACAGCAGAGAATACGTTTAAAGAGGAAATACATCATTACCCAAAATATTTGGTCATTATAGTTTGCAAACCAATTGAATGCAATGAGGGGTTGAGGCTATCAGTCTGTTTCCCATTCTCAATGTTGACTCCAAATAAGGGGCATCCTAATGTCTTCTGCTTCTTAGTTATTATGGTATTTCTTGGTCTGCTTCTCCAATATATACACAATAAACTTTAATGATAAATGCCAATAATTAGAAGACCAAAGTTATGTTGAATCATACATATCCTTGGATATCTGTTTTTTTTTGTATTCATTGCTTTGCTATTGAAAGATCGAAAGATTCCTTACAATGATAGAAAGAACAAAGCAATGATTTCTACCCAGAAACATGCAATGAAAGAACAAGGAAACAAGCTTCTGATCAAGCATTCTGTGCCTGTTTCCAGCACTTTACACATTTCCAAACCTGCGTTGGATACTGCTCGGTCAGTGCTCATAAAGGTTCTGTGGTTCCACACCCAGCGTTGGTGGTGGACGAGGGTTTAAGAGTTAGATGTTCCCTTGGGTTCCCTGCTTTGTCATTTGTCTCCTCTCTGATCTTCAGCAATGAACTCCCCCACTAGGAGGGCAATAACTCCCATTGACTTCTGTTTCTGTCATCTCGGCTGGCTAAAATTACTCCTCAGATCTATACGCTGCCTGACCCTGAAAAGTGTTTTCAATTACTTTGCTGCTGGTGTCAACCCTCTTGTGCTGAGCTTATTGAAACTGAACGCCCCGAACTTTAAACAAGGCCACAAAAGTTACTCGGTGCTGCTGCTATCTGCTACATGAAATTACACATTTTCTAAATGCCTCACATTGCCATGCATGGTATAATTTGAGAAAATGATGTTCAATACATAGATCAGCCAAGTCACTTTCAGCTGAGTACAATGAATTCAATAGAGTAAAATAGCTGCTGTTGAATTTGAATGCTTTTATTGTGTGTGCATTGTGCTCCCATTTGTCTGTGGAGGAGGTCAAGTAACACACAGTCACCGCTCCCACAGGCCAAGCATGTCGAGTGTGCCTCCCAAAGAGATGCCGTGTAATCAAGGTTAACGGTTGTGAGTCACATGACCCGCAGCAGAAAGCAACCTTGGAGAATGTTTGAATCGATGCTGGCGGTTGTACAGCGAGACACTCTGTGAGGTGAATGCAGGTCACCAAGGCAACGGTCACAGTTCACCTTTGGGAGTAACGACTCTATGAAGGGGTATTGAATATCACTATGTTTACACCAAAGGAAAAAATAGGCTCCACCACTCTCCTCAGTTAGGGATGGATGTAAACAACTGTAAGAGATTTAATGTGTGTCAAACTCGTACGGCTACGGCCATTGACTCTTTCTCTTCGATTGTCAACAACATGAATCAGTCGTATTTGAGCGTACGGATGGAAAGGAAAACAGGCTGAAGAGTTTTGCTGACAGATTTGGTTTCTACTTTTGGTCTCGCCAATGGAATCAGTTTTGAGTTAAGGAATTTCAGCTGAGGAATGTGGAAACGTTTCACAGCCTCTTCTAAACTTAGCAGGGGTGAGTTTTTGATCCTTACAATTGGTGGAACAAAAACCCTTCACTTGATTGTATGTAGAAAGGACAGTAACAGATGTTTTTCCTTTCTGGTCCCCATTCAGGTAACTGAACTTGTCAACTGGATGATACTATGTACAAAAACAAATTCTATTAAAGAATAAACACAATCATTTTGACATCATTGTTTTACTGTCTTAGTCTAGAAACTGATACGCTGTTAATGCATCGTGTAATTCAGTCAGTGCTCTCTTTCTGTAGCGGCCACTTTCGGTTCAAAAATGTGAGTGAAGATTTGTGGGGGTTTTTAAAGCTTCTGTATTTTTAGGGGGTTGGTTCAGCTCAGTGGGTAGAGCAGGCATCCCAGTCCTCTATGCTGCTCCTCTGCTTGCGGGTTCGACTCCCATCCTGCCACTGTTCGGTGCATGTCATACCTCACTCTCTCTCCCTACATTTCCAGCCACTCTACAGCTATCCTATCCAAATAAAGACAAAAAGCCCCCCAAAAATGATCTTACAATTTAAAAGCTTCCGCACTTTTCAAACCTCTGATATCAAAAAGTATCAAAAATGTTCTCAACCCTAGATTTAAGTTTTTTATGTCGAGACTATATTGGTGTTTTTCTATTTAGCTTAACTTGAGACCTCTGCTCAGGTTGTAGGTGTAGTGGATAGCCATGGCCACATGATGTCAAATTATACAAACATAGGGAGTTCAGTTTTGTAGCCAAGAGAAATGCATGCCACTAATGACGTAGTCAGGGAGATGTACATGAAAATAAAGGTCTGAAAACAACTGGCTGTACTAAGGTTCATTGAGCATTACATCTAAAGACGTAGGAACTACAGTAATATAGACGAGTTAAATAAATGGACTGGAATGAAATGTATAATAATTCTACTGAAGCCTATACACAAATAGTAATTCTCTCGACACTAAAGTTCTTGACTGAATGAGTTTCAACCGCCACATTTGCTCTCACTTCGTCAGCAATCTGTCTTTTGTGCTTCTGCACTAATTGGATAAAACAAAATAAATGTGATTTAAAAGACAACAAGCGGATTCCTCTGGAAATACATTAAACTGTTAATGTAGCTGTGACCTTTGTGTGAACTTAAAAGGATCACAGGAGTACTTTATCAACTCTCTGTATACTTGTTGGACGTGTGCTGCCTCTTCCTCAGTGTCCCTGAGATATTACAGCCTCTGCTGGCATGACGTCATGTTGTCACAGGCCATGACTTGGCTCTTATATATCATGTAAGTTTAAACTCTGCTCACACTGATTTGTAGTAGCACTGAAGAAGTTCAGACCCTCTGCCCCCTTCCTTTCCTCTTAGAAGAGTCCTTGCCCTGGGCTGTATGCCATGACACGGTGCTAGGCCAGGCAGGACGTTCCCATCAATCACACTTAAGGGAATGAAGTGTGGATGAAGGTAGTGATGCGGCAGTGGTCGCGATAATGGCCTTGAAAAGTAGGGAGCCTGCCAGCCTTCACTACCTCGATGTATCAGAGATCAAGTCAACCAAGTTCTCTGGGGAGATGAGGATCTCTGCTTTGGGAATACTGCCGAGGTGAGTCATGGAAAATTCCAGAGATACAGCAGAACCCAGGGGTGCTCTGTTACCTTAGTTCACCTGCAGATTCAGACAAATGTTAAACAGATTTCATGATCCATCAAGATCAATTTTCATTTAATGACACTGTCCGATTTTCATTTGTGTTACTTGTTGTTAGTCTGCCCTACTATAGCCATGAAAAGAGTGAAAACTTGAGTTAATATATTACAAATGTACAACCTCTCCTTTTTTAATTTCAAATAATATAGCTCGCCTCATGAAATATGATGTATGACATCAGGTTACAGCTGTTTAATACAGCACATCAGTAGTAGTAGTACACAACGGTGACTAGAAATGACTATTTGTTCAGCTAGCATGACAATTAGCATTGAATATCACAATCCTGCCTTAGCATGATTATAGAGCTACAAACCAACCCATTATCAGGGTTTCAAAAGTCTTCAAACTTATTGATTGTAGCTTGAACTGAATATCTAAGTCTGCTTCTGGCTGTGGTGAGAAAATAATGAGAGGTGGTAACCAAACTGCAGCTACATTACCACAGGGATGTTCAGTACTACACAACACAGACACTATACAACCCAGATAGAAATTAGGGTTTGATCAATATGCTAAATTTAAATTTGATTGCTGCTTGCAAAAGCAACAACATCTTGTGTGTGCTGAAGATGGTGTCGAGGTAAGATACATGAACAGTGTTAGGATGAATAATGAAGCAGAAACAAGTGGAAGTTTAGTATTCAGGCTATGATGCCTCTCCTCAGTCTTCATGTTTGGGTTGATGACCACACCAGTCGAAGTCGATGTCAGGCCTCAGCTGATTCCAGTTTATCCCGTCAGCCCATCAGTAACTCTTGATAACCTCTGATGATTCAAATGTCAATGTTGGTATATCTGCTTTCTGACATGACAGTAGGATTTGGCAATCAGAAAACATTTCTATCTGCCATCATAGTTTTAGATGTTTACCAGAAATGGAAAAGCAATAACTCATGAGGGTTGAACACAGATGTTGTCTGATCAGGTTGCAGATATTTCCATGGGGATTTCTTCTATAAACAGGTCTAATGGGAAAAAGGAAGGAGGGTTAAGTAGCAATGGTTGCCACGTTTCTGAGCTTTAAAGTAAGCAGATTCTACATTGGATAAGCTCTCTCTTTTAAATGATGTAATTTCATGTCTGCAGAAAACTTGTTGGGAATATTTCCAGACAAGTATTGAGGCTAAACATTTTTTTATCACAGCTATTGATATTTCACTCAAAAAAATAAAAAATTCTATTTTAACCCACTTAGTTCATCTACCCAAGCCAACATTTCTTCAAGTGCCTGTCTGACAAATGGTTGGAAGTCATAATAGAAACGCCATCAACAGCCATTTTCCCGCATTAATCATAAAAGCAGTTAGCATGTTCTTAGAAGAAGGAAGACTGACAGCTAAAAAAATTGCCTAGAATGAAAAACCATCTTTTCATCACGTAACAACTTGGCAAAGCTGGCACTGGGAAAATGTCCCTTATTCAAACATCTCTTAGCATTTTGCTCAATGTCTACACAGTAACTGTAAAATCCAGTCGTAGTGTATACCATGCCATACAAATGATTGCAGATCTGTACTCCTTTACTAATTACAATTAAAATTCACTTAGCAGACGCTTTTATCCAAAGCGACGTACATCAGAGAGTAAGTACAACACTAATCCATTCATACACCGCCACCGAAGCAGCGGGAGCAATGCAGGGTTAAGTGTCTTGCCCAAGGACACATCGGACATGTTGCTCAGCTGGGGATTGAACCCTGGACCTTCTGGTTGAGAGTTTACGACTCTACCAACTGAGCCACAGCCGCCTTAAAGCATCTCAACAACTGTGGTATTAATAAAGTCAACACGACCATAGAACAGAGGAAATCTCCTCGTATTTTCCTGCATGAGTAAATCAGTGTAATATGCTTTAAGTGCATCCATCATTCAGGCATATACTAAGAGCTGAGACTCAGTGAAGTCTAAATAGGCAGTCAGAACAGTCTGACTTGATTTGCAATCATTTGCTTTCCAAAGAGAAGTTGAAAGCCTGTTGCACTCTTTGTAATTTGCTGTAAGAGCATTAGCTGCATTTCTAAAGAGGAACTTTAACTCTAATAGTTCATTTTCCTGTTAAAGCTACAGAGAAGAACACAGAGGATGGTTAAGTGAGTCACAGTGGTTTAGACTATGTGGATAACGGTGTGTCAGTTTTCATAAACAGTTGTCTATATTTATCAATGTGTTCCTCTGTAGTTCCCAGGACTATTTTAAACCATCCTTTATAAATGAGGTCCACTGAGGACAAGAGCCGTTAATGACTACAGTGTGAATTCACTGGAGGACGGCATTTCAATACCTGCATGAAAAATGATCACTGACGACCCTAACATTGGAGGGAATCAAACAAGTAACGAAGCAGAGATACGAGTATGTGCTTTGAATCCTTTATACGGAGAAAATGCAGATAGAACCGTGAGAGATCTGCTTAACTCTTCAAGATCCAACAAAATTAACTTCAAGACTCACATTTGCACATAAAGACTGTATATTTCAAGCACCAAAAGCAGGAAAAAAAGATCTGGCAATTGAGTTAAAATGGAAGAGATACTGAGTCAAGTTCAAGACTTCTACAGGGATTGCTCTGGACAAACAGCTACAGACCAAACGAAACATCATCAGGGTTGGAATTCCAGCCGTCGTCCAGTCAGACAATGGACAGCAGCTGCAGAGAGACAAGTCCATTTATCTCGACCTCCAAGAGGCTGCTCACTGGGGCTGTTATTCCCCAGCAACTCAAACAGAGTTATGCCATTTATTCTGCACACTACAGCAGTTGGGACTTTTTCAGAGATATGATAGTGTTCTTTGTTAAAGGGAGACTAGTCAGAACTTAGAGTCATACTGTATGCCAGCTTGCTGTAGAGCTCTGTGTTAAGTGTAGGGCACTATGATTTCCACAATGCGGAGAGAACGGAATCACGGAAAACTCAAACAAATGTATGTAAAACAAAAACACAATTTATTATTTTGGCCGGTCAAAAATATGCTTGGCCAGATGACAAAAGGTGGTCACATTGTAAACACGGAATTCAGAAAAATTAAAACAGAATTTAGGCAAAAATTCAATCGAATCTGTAAAAAAACAGATTTCATAGGACCTTAAAAGTGTTTCGTGTCCGTCCTTTAATCGATCTAAAGGGATCAAGGCCTTTTCTGATTAGCACCCGATACCAACTTTATAGAATTACAATCACTGTAGTATTTAAACCAAGCAGTACAAAAATACAGTTCCTCAAGCGTCCACTTGATGCTGGCCTCAAAAGCCAAGTAATCTCCAGGTGTCATATTAGAGTGCCCATTTTTACAGCAGAAATAAACCCGTTTACTGCCAGGTTCAAAAAGTGAATTATGGTATCAATAGCTAGTATTTATTGGTTTGCACTATGCAGGGCTGAATTTTCTAACTGGTCAGTTTTGATTTTTATAACAGAAGAGTAAAGGGGGGCGTGGATAGCCGTTTACCAGGAGGCTTCGGGCCTGCCTCAGTTATACCGCTCTATCACTAATAGATCAAAATTAGGTTGAGAAAGCAAGTCCAAAATGGCAACCACCACTGTTGGGCTTCATAATGTCACTTTAGCAACCAATGGGTTACGTAACTGAGACTATGTCCATTTTCTATAGTGAGTCAAAACTGCTCATCCTTCTTATGATGCCTTCTCAAACTTCGGTTCCAACACTGTGCATGTAAGGAAATCTAAATAATTCAAGAGTAACACTTCTTTGCTTCACTAAAGACTGGTTAAAACAAGCAGCTGTTACGTTTGTTGACGTGTTGTTTGTTAGTTCTCCGAACACCAGTATATTTCAGTATTATGTTGTATTATCACCCTAAACCAGGCAACTCACACATAAAAGCAAGCAGCCTGGTTCAGGGCGCTAAGACCAGCTCTGAAACAAAAAACCCAATCGTTTATATCTTGGCATGAGCTGTGGACAGCACTTGGAGCTGTGCAGGGGTACATGGCGAGGTTTGTTGGCCTTACCGACAGCATAAATATACCAACACCACATTCCACAGTGAAATTGAACTCCTGCCACTACAACTGACATATTCACACCCCCTTCACCCCCACATTGACTCCACGTTCCCAGAGCATACCCCGTCATTCCCGCACTTTTATGGCAAGGACCACCAACTGAAACTCTCATCTCCTGTTACAGCTTCTGACAGTAATGCAAACGGAGCAGGCAAATTTCACAGGAGCAGACAAAGTGATATTTTCTCAATATCAACTCTGTGTGCTTATGGAAGTCCTACACAAACATACTTTCATGCTGGTACCTCTCTAACATTGGAAGGGTCCAAGGGCAATTTTGGCTTTGATTACCAGATTCCTAATGTTTGACTGAGTGCAGTGTCACAGGGAAAAGAATGCACCATTTGCAGGGGTCCTGTTCAGTTTACGCCCAAGACATGGCGCAACAAGTGGAAAGCCACAGCTACAAAATTGAATGGCTTCTTGTATCTGCAGTGGTGCAAAATTGAATTGCACTCACAAGTTAATGCAGCTCTGTCGAAAATGAAAGCCATCTTTTCAAAAAGACAGTCTGGTAGAGGTTGCCAGCAATCCCATGCTTTAACTCCACTCTTTAAAAATAGAGGGGCACATCTGCTTGTCTTTTCTCCAAATTCAGTTTTGATGGAAAAGAGGTGCAACTGTTATCCCTTTTAGGTTGACCGGACTGTGCCAGCAGTTCAGACTGTATGTCCACATAGTTTTCTTGTTCTCAAAAAAGAGAGGGGATGTAAGGAGAACAAGCAATAACTGTAGGCTAGTGTGGCAGCACAAACAGAGGTACTGTTTGAGGCCCCAAATAGTTAAAATCACACAGGAACAAGGAAACAAGTTTGAATCAAAGTGTTCCTTTTTTTTTTCATCCATTGGCATCCAAGTAAATAAATGGTGCTGTGCATTATGTGTACATGGGTCGCTTGAGAGACTAAACTATTCCTCTTTTTAGCCATAGATAATAGGAGCTACTAAAAGAGCACATCTGCCAGGGTACTCAAAAAACCTGGCAGTGTTTTTATACATCTGGTCATAAACAGAGATGGAAATACTCCTAAAGATACAAAGCCACCAAGGGATTCAATACAATGTAACTCCAAGCAAAACCAGCAATTTTATTGTTTGAGCTGCAAGCACCATGAGGGCTGTAATAACCAATGAGCAGAGAAAAAATCTCTAGTACATATCTGTTTGGTTGAATCTGTTAGAAAACTACAAACCGGCAATAGATATTTTTTATCAGAAAAAAAATCAAGTAACCCAGAATTACCCTATGGTCAGAATGCAACAGTTTTAATGTGCACAAATCTGTGTTTTTATTGTCAAACGAAATAATCACTTAAAATAAGTTAAAAAGACAAGAAAGCGTAATCCCTCTGTGATGGAGCCATTTTCAGACACCGTTTGTCAAAATGATGATCCAACCAAACTCCCACAGGACAGTGACGTATGACTTTCCAAGTGTTATCACATCTCTATGAAGGTGTTAGAGCTCTTGGGGAATGAGTACCACACCCGGTCTTATCAAGCTTATTGTGTGGATTAACACCGGTACAACCATCACAACCAGAGCAGATAAAATCAATGATGGAGCAAGCAGAAAATGAATGCAACGTGCCTAAGACAGATATGAAAACACGTCTGTATTCAATGTAATTCACAGGAGTACAGCCTCCACATATTCCATGTCAGCGAGTTTCATTTGAATAAATCAGTGTCAGATCAGTAATGGAGGATACATTTTGCTTTAAGTAATGCCAAACTTGTTGCATATAACAGAAGCCCCAATAATTCACCAAGTGTTTTATCACGATGTAGAACAGTGACAGTGAAATCCCTGAGACGGATTGGATTTCACAGGAAATGCTTTTGTGTGGGCGAAATGATGGAATATTCTGGTTAAGGTATAGCTAAGCTGAGGAGACTGAAACATGTAGGAAGAGCTTGATGTCGCATTAATAAGTACTGCTGGATCTAATCACGTCCTCACAACTTTAAATAAAGGTAAATAAGGGTACTTACAGATTGCAGACAATTCACGTTTAATGAGTGTTTATTCCCTTGGAAACTTAAGTTGCTATAATTTCATATTCAGCACCGCAAAGGAACATTTTATAGATGCAATCGATTCCTTCGTGTCTTTTTGGAAATTGCCTTGACATATTGAAAGGATTGTGAGGGATTTGATGGGAAAGGGACAATATGCATGCTAATGAAGGCGGGATATCGCACTGCAAGATCACTGGAGGTTAAAAGGAGCAGACAAGGTGAGAGAAACCGCACAAGGACGATCCAAACTTTCCAAAAACATACTCGACTCATGCACATTTCTTTTATGTGCCTGTTTCTTGAGTGTCTCTGGTCAACTCTAAATTCTCAAACGTTGAAATTTGCAGTTTTTATTCTTCCCATTTTGCAAGGTTGCCATTGATATTATCCATAAAAATGAACTTATGAGGGATCAGATTCAGCTTGAATCAAGCAATGTATATGTAGTAGAGGTACTGTAATGGAGAAAACATGGATGCACAGACTTTCCTTAAGACACTGTTTTTTTAACACTTTGAAACTATATTTTGAAATAGTAAAACTCTTTGCATTGTACCACATTGTACCCACCGTGCTTTAAAAGGTTTAATTCTATCCAAAACAAGCCTAGCTTCATGCTAATTGGGCCATCCTGTGCAGACATGAAGGTAAAACTCAGTTAACCTCTACGTCCATCAAACCTGATGAAAGTCTGGCAGTGATTGACGCCTTGTCATCCCCGTGGACTCCTATAACCAAACAGTGTGCCTCCATTGCTAGCATTACAGATGAAATTCTCACCCTCACAGCAGCTGCAGTCCATAGTGTGAAGGTGAATTGTCCGACTTTTTCCTAACTGTCTAGACTTTCCAGCCTTCCAGAGCAGCATGGGATCCCTGATAGTGGAAATCTATTTTGTAAAATGCTCTGAACTTCTAATGAAGAAATGAAGCATGGAGGAACCATGACGGACCGCGGCCGGGGGGAACCATGCCGAGGGAAAGAGGGCCACTGAGAGTGGGGAAGGAGTGAGCGGAGGGTATATGACAGACCCCCCCCCCAAAAAAAAAAAACGAGGAATAAAATTGAGGAAAGAAGAAAAGAAAGAAGAGAAATGACTTAAGGTGGACAAAGGAAACTAAAAAAAATGTACACTTCAGAGTGGTGTAGGCGTCTTATTAGATTCTTGTACTGTCATGTCTGCAGGGACAGTGTACTTGACAGACAACCAACCTTTTTTTTTTGCTACTTGTTTTATTTTAATTGGCATTGGTAAATGTCGTTTGGCTACATATTTGTACATTTTAAATGGGAAAATATTTGACAAGCTAGCAGGCAGTTTGAATTCCTCTATTTGTTGTGATTGGACTTCAAATAGGAGTTCAGTCCTTTCAAACCTTTAGACACTGAATAACTGTTGAAAGTTCAGGTGAAAATGTCCTCTCTAACCGGGGAGGCGTATTTATAAGCTACGTATCTTAACTAATCTCTAAACTGTGTTGAACAACGTGCACACCTGAGAACGTAAAGGCTGTGCACGGGGTACCCTGTTGGCCATTTAGTATACCAAAACTACTTTGATGCTTTGAAACATAATATAGGTAAAACTGTTAATATCAATATTGTTTTATAAATGATGTATTCATATTTTGGTGAAGATTGGTATTACGTTAAAAGAAATGTGACTTCAGCAGCTCTCTGTTACTCTTATAGATTCTTTTATATGTAAATGGTTGAGTCTTAACTTAATTGAACTTCTACTTATGTGAGGAAGACCTCGGATAAAACCATCCACCACAAACGGCAAACTTTGCATGTAGAGTCATATGCATTTACAGGGAAAAATATGAATTAGGGCTGTGTGTTTGATGTTTTTCTGTTCCCTGGTGCAAAAAAAATCCATAAATGCAGCTCAAGAATACACAGTATGTGGAAAATGTACATTGAGTACGCTTGGCGTGCTACATTGTTTGCACTGTTTTCAGTACTCTTGGCTCAGTATCACCTTTAGCCCCCCTTTGGCACTAATCTGCCAGGCTGACTCATTGTCTCAGGTGAAGCCAAGCAGAAGACATGGCCGCCCCAACCCCTCAGTGCCCCGCCTTCCCACTCGCACACACACACACACACACACATCCGTGAACAACAAACCCCCTCTTCACCATCACAACCTCCCCACTCCAGGGAATCCCGTTATTCTACCCTGTCTGCTGAGGGGCTTCTGGGATCACATTGCATATCGGTCTGGCGCCTTTCTTCCCGCCACTGTCAGGAGTCACGTGGTGCGGGCCACACCCCTACTCAGCATGGCTCGGCATGGCTCAACTTATAGCGCTAACCAGACATTGGTCCTCATTATTTATGACATTTTCCCAATAATTACTAATTCATCAGAATTGCATTATATTCCAGACGTAGTCCAGACACTGTCACATCTGTGGCGTCTCTGGAGCCCAGAAGGTCCTGTAGGAGTCAGGCCCGCCCACTCCATCAATCCCCCGTCCCTCCCTCCGCTGCTGTTTTTCCACATCTCTAATTGGGTTTTGTTTATGGGTACTGTGATCAGTGGCGACAGCATGATCGGTGCTGTTGCCTCCCAAAGTCTAATGGGGAGAAAACTTGTCTATTTGTCTACTGCCTGCTTCCCTTTCACTAATCACACTGTCAACTACAGCAAACAATGTTCTCATTCAAGACAAGAGCATTTGTAAATATAATAACAGTGTTTGTATTATACTGATGTTGTTTCCAAGCCATTTCCTCTTTCTCATTGTTCAGCATTACTTATTCATTTTACCAACATTAGAAATGGCGTATTAGATATCTCTGCTTTTAGTCCTGTTTCTGTCGTTGTTCAGTTGGCTGACTAGTCACAGTTCAGGGTAACAGTGGTTCACAGAGGGCATGTTTAATGCTCCAGTAATCAATATTTTCAAAGGATCATTTAACTAAAGTGATGTGAAAACCCCAGAGAAAATGACCACTCAAATCTCTAGTTCTTCTTACCCTAAATGTTTGAGGTATTAACTGTATTTAGCTCCTTGTCTTGGTGCCATAACCCCAAAATGACATCAAGTTCTGATTAACGCTGTGTAAACTTCAAGCCCAGCACCTTATGACTCGCAGGAGATGGCGAAAGAAAAGAACAAGGACAAAAATGAATAATAGACTTTCATTTATCAGCTGGACGAAAATACAACTCCTACTGCTAGTGTTGCTTTTTTTGGGTAAATGCAAACAGGCAATTGCCTTCAACATTTTATTGCCTGAATAAGATGACGCTTTTATTGTTACCAATACTTTATCATCTGACAGACTAAACTTTGAGCAATATTTTCATTCTCATTCCAATGGTTTCACAAATTCACACTGGGATCTGCCAACGATTAACACATTCTCCTTCTGCTGACGATGGTTGTTATGGAAAGAAGTGGCTGATTATTTCCACCCAAAACTTCTCCTTCAATGGGCCATGGATTCAAACCTCAAACGCCTTCAAATCAAAAGGGCTCACTTGGCACAATCACAATCTCCAGTATCAAATGAATGTTCTGGTGACAGTGCTGGACTCTAGATCAACGAGTTTGTGTCAATAGTGGAGACATTTTGTTGATTTCAAAACCCGAGCGAGGGTGGAAGGATCCTGAGGCCTGATGTTAATTGGCTCCTCTTGAACAGATGAACTCGTAACTGGGTTTACTGATGTGTGGCACCAAATATAAAAGAGGAAGACATTGTGTCAGACATAGTCGGGTTCTTACAACAACAACAACTCTCTTAACTAAATCCTCATATTTGTAGGCTGAGCTGTAAATGCTATACTATTGCCAAAGTGGTTATATTCTCATCAATAATTCACTGGAGGGGTTTCTCAGTAATTATGGCTGGAAATTGACCATTATGTACCTAAAAGAGGTTTTTGATCGATAGCAATCAGAGCTTGCTGAGATTGTTGTTTCTCAAATCTTACTTTTAGCCATTCACTGAGCAGAGGAACAATAATATCAACACAGGATTCTGCATATTTCATCAGATGTTCACAGATGATTTCCATTTACAGTCTGAACAACAAATTCACAATTACAACTTTGTGTAGGTTAGACCAAGAAATGTACCAGTTTAAGTGCCGTGGACCTTTTCCTTACATGCTTTTCAGGTTTTCCAGGCAGTAGCCTTGAGACGTCATTGAGACCCTTCAGACCTAATGCTCATCACCACCCACTACCCCGATAAGCAGGTTAAGCTGCCAATAAATCAGAAGTAACTAGTGTCGTTAGGACACAAAGGCCCTGACAAAATACTGAAACATTAAATGTTTCTAAGCTCTGTGTACGAGCCAACAGAGCAACCATCTTTGTAAAGATGAGTTCATTGTGAAAACCTAAGAACTAAGAGCTCTGAAGCTTGGTGACAAATTATCGTCATATATCTTCTCTAAACTGATGAAGTCTGCAAAGAAACCAAGTTTAATTTGGTAATAAAAATGATGGGTCGGCTGCAGTTTCTGTATCTTTCACTCTTAAAAAGACACTTTTGCCTCATGAAATGATAATGAAATTCCTGTGGGATTTGGTCCTTTTTTCCTGCCTTTTTAATATGAAAACCTCTCCTTGGAAAAATGAGAAACTCATCAGCGCTCTGCACGAAGGAACAATAGAAAACAAATCTCTTCACCCTGCAATAGAAGTCTCTAAAACAGGCCTGATCAGACAAGAGTGAAAAAGAGAGAGAGAGACAGCAGCCTGTAAAATAAACCCATCAGCAAAGTCACAGCTCGTGTTGCATGACTTCCATGTAGGTTAATGAAGTCCTCTTTTAGACTTTGATGAAAACTCATATTGTAGACCAAAAAAAGCACAAAAGGCAGGTAGAACACTTCCTTTTTCAGCCATCTTTTCTGGATACCAACTGAGATGCCGGCTACAGCATCTGAGCACGGCATCGAATGCAACACAGAATGCTCCAAACAGAGACAAAGGAGCCCCTCCACCCATGGCGAGAGAGAGGACAGTGATTAATGAGGCCACACCAGTGGAGAGTGGCTCCGTTATACTCCACCTCCAGTCTTGTCTCTGCATCGGCAGTAAGAGTGTCAACAAGTAACTAATGACTGCCAAGATGTCCGCTGTTATACATTTCCTGGAAACATCACAGTGCTTATCGGTTTTAATGCTGCATTCACACGGTGGTGGTACATTGCTGGAGGCAAACTAGATGTTTATTATTTTCAATACAAGAATATTCGAGGTTGCGCTCCACTGCAGTAACGGTAAACAGGTTGGATTTTGTTTACCTGTTGCTATGAATTTGAGTTATGCAGGGGCCTGTATATGAAACCCCAAATGGACATTGAGCTTGGAAAGCGCTTTTCTAGTCTTAAATACTCAACTTTTACACCGCAGGTCACACCAACACATTTACACCTATTCACACACTGATGGCATAGGCTGCTCTGTAAAGCGTCCATCACTATTAATCAATCCCATTCATACACATTCATGTAGCAGCGGGAGCAACTTGGGGTTAAGTGTCTTGCCCAAAGACACATCGACATGTGGCTGTTGGAGCCGGGGATCGAACCCATGACCTTCTGGTTGAGAGACAACATACTCCACTGATCCACAGCCACCCTGAAAAACCCATTTTAAAGAGAATCCAGCCCAACCCAACTGGTTCTTCAGATTTTAAGAAAAATCTTTGAGATACAGAGTAGAACTAGTTTAAACTAGTATGGTAAAAAAAAATGTGAAACCACCAGTTGTCGGCTGAAAAATCTACTTTTAAAGAAAAGAAAATCGCCTGTAGAGTCGAGAGAGCGTTAAAAAACAGAAGGGAGAGAAAGTTCCAGCCGCACTGATGAGACCGCTGGAGTTGGCTAGAACAGGATGAAGCTACAAATGATTAGTCTTTGCCAAATCTGCCGATCAGTGCCGACATATATGGACAAGTTAGATGATTAATGGTCGATAGAAATGCCAAAGAAGTACCATGGTCCAAAGACAAAGAAAAATAGGTTTTAACGAAAGAGGAAGGACAAATCTACCCACTCAAATCAATGTGAAAGTCTGTCTTTACATGTTTGTTTTTTGACTTTCATCTTATTTTAGAAAATGTACATTCATTATTTCATTCAGGCAATGTCACCTAAACAATGACATTTCCTGACATGGCTAATCTTGGCAGGGACATCCAAAGGGTTCTGTGTGCTGTTAGAGTATATAAATCGTTGATTGGATAAAAGAAATATGAATATCATGATAAAGTCTGGTACAACTCGAACTAAAGTCCATAAAATCTGATACTGAATACAAAACCTGTTATAGATAATAATGTATATTGAATCAGCCATAATTGTGGAGCTCCATTTCAGCTATCTCCTTATCAACCAACGATTCATGAGTGAACAGTTTCTTCAACTGTTCTCCATTTCAAGTCAATGTTATGAAAAACCTAATTCTGTGAAATGGTTATGCAACCCTTTAGTGAAGTATTCTTTTCTTGTGATATTTGAAATCAGAGACCAATTTCTGAGGCATAATATGCATTTGTAAATTAAACGGATTCTTGGAACAGAACAGTGACACTGAGCTTTTTATTATAGGAGAGGATATCACTCCATTTCTTTCATTTCTCTAAATTGCCATGCCAACCAGTTTGGCCCTACACTTTACAGACATCCCATGATGCCGAAAAACAATGCTTTCTTTTTGAAGCACCCAGTGTGAAAGCAACATAAACCTGTCATCCATTCAGACTCTATGGTCGGCTCCAATATTTTGACTAGTGCCGCCTTTATCTGGGGAAAAAAACCCTCCACGGGAATCTTATGAAGTTCTGTCCCTGCACTCTGTTGGTCAGAGAATCCCTCGAGCCACTGATCGAACTGCAATCTCCCTGTTCAAACACAGCTGCATCAATGGGCTTTTAACTCAACGCAGCGGCAGCCCCCCCATCCTGGAGACAGAGATATGCACAGCTGCTGCTCTGTTGCCCAGAAACTGAATGTCATTTCAGGAATACCCCCCATTCCACAAACAGGATAGTGTTACAGGAAGCCCTGCAAACAGCCCGAGCCTCCAAACTCGATTTTCCCATCTCAACCCGAGCGCTGCTCCCATGAATCCATTTTTGTGAAGCCCATCTCTCTAATGAGAGTTCAGATGTCACTGAAAAAGTGGAGATTGGATGAAAAGACCAACATAATTGCACCTTTCCTCAAGGAGGACCTCGCATTTATTGAGTTTTTGGTATCGTTTTCTCATCACTGGAGACCTAAACCACTGTTCAATCAATGCAAACTGAGTTGTTAGCGCTGTAATTTAAAAATCACATCACTGGAAGCTGCTGCTTTAGTTTAAGGGTTATACTAAAAATCCTGCAAACAGACATTTTGGGAGAAACACATCCGTCATTTTCTTTTCTTTGTCGGTTATTCAAACCCTCAGTTTTGAGGAAATTCAGATTTCCCTGTAAATATTAAAAATCTCTGGAATAGAGTCGTCACAATACCAGAATTTTGAACGGCAACAAAAAAAGACTTTCTGGGCACCCAAAACTGGTTGAATTTGTTTAAGTGATTTCAACCTTGTACATTAGAACGGGTCAGTGGACAGATACCAACATTAGAAGCTGTTAATAACAATGAAAGGTAAAACAAACTAGATTGTCCTAAAAAATATTGTATGCCCAAATAAAACATTTCTTCTGAATAATCATTAATAATCCCGAAGAAGAAGAAGAGTGTGTAGTTGTACTATTCTCTGTATTTTCTGGGTGTCAGCGTCTGTGACAGGCCACAGGTCAGGACTTATAGAAAACAAAGGGACCAGGTAGCATTGCTGTCTCTCTCCTCTGCCCTCAGACACTAAGGTTTACCTGTTCGTCTTTACGAGATGCTCAGAGAACATAACAAAACGTTGGTATTTGTCGACCGGTGCATAAAACAGTAAGCGGTTTAGTGGCTGTGACGGAGGGCGGAGCAGAAACACACGCAGCGGGCAGGATGACTTCAGCACCTTCGTGCAGAGGTGTGGACGTGTTTCTAAGTTCGTTAGAGCCTAACCGCTGTGAAACAAGCAGAACATAATATGTTATTCCTCTGTATCACTGCTTTGTAGTGCTCGTTTTCTCTATTTGATGTCAGCCAACCACTGCTCACTCTCTCTCTTTAGCTCACAGCAGCTGTGGGTTGAAGATACTGTATCCCTTTTTCTTTAATAATTTCATTACTATCAAAGACACAAATAACAGTTATAAGTTTGTTCTTAAGCATGAGGTATTGAAAGCAATGTAAGTAGTTTATACATATAATTTCATTCCTGCCACAGGAAATTGCTTTAAGAAAAATATAATTCAGTTCTGTAACTTTGTAAGAGTTTTCATTCATCTTTAACACTAAACCTCATCACTTTTAAACCCCATGCTCTGTAAGTAGTGTCTTTAGCCTTGCTTTGCACTCAGCAAATCAACTCAGGAGACAGTAGAGGCTTTCAAAGGATGTGTCCACAGGAGAATTAGAGAAATCAGATGTAAATGTCCTTTTTTTTCTTCCACTTCAGTGCTCAGAGACTGCCACTCGGGGTTCTTTCAAAACAGGTGAAAATGTGATAAATAAATGCAGGAGGGTTGCAGGGGGCTCTCCCTTATTAACCTGACAGATCTTTTATATGTGGTGCAGTTTGAGGCCTCTCTGCAAGAGGGAGCTGGCATTTAAGGCCCTCCAGAGGCACTAAAGCCATCGGGCTAGTAAGAAGAGCCATATCCGCGAATGAACTAATTAAGCCTCCTCAATGTCTTCAGCAGAATGGTGCCCTGAGATTGTTCTCTGCAGTAGCAGTAATGAGAAATACAGAGACAGGAGAGGGGGGGACATGGAAGGAAAAAACATGGAGAGGTGGGGGTGGGGCCTGGAGACCTCATCGTCAAATGCATAAAGATTGTGTACTGTTCAGAAAAAGAAAGCTTAGCAAAGACACTGTGGAGGCAGGATTACCAGCTCTCTCTGTTCCCGTCCTGGGCCAGCGGACCTGTTGCACTTTTGAATGCAAAGTCCGTATTTTTCTTGTCTTTGTTTTCTAGCCTTGGTTGCGGCAAGGCTCATTAAAGTCCATAAACAATGCGAGATGTGCTCTCTAATGAGCAAATGCTTCTGTAAAAGGGCTCTGTCCTTGGGAAGCTGGCCATGTCAGCTCAAACTGTATCCAAACCCGGTCTCATGCATCTCAGGGCTAACAACCAAGCCATTCTCACCAGGCTCGTTTGTGTTCTCCATCTCCCATTTTTCATTGTTCCCTCATTTTCTGTCCTCTGCTTCCCATGGAAATTATCATTCGTGTTATCTTCTGACAGGGAGCGTTGACTCATTTCAGTTATATTTCACTCTGTGGAAGACTTACACAGTGCTCAATGCAGATTTGAGACTTCTCTTTCTGCTCTGGGTTGCTCCTTTAGGGGATGCATCCAAGGAATAGGGAGTCTACAAAGTCCCAGGAGGTTTCTGTGGCAAAGGGTGGCGAACTAAGTGATGTGCTTGGCCGGCTGCAGAGCGCAGTGGAGCTGAATGAAACAGCACAGTTGAAAACAACAGCAGGCTTTCTCTCTCTGTGCCGAGGCACTACAGAGTATGCTTTCTTTGAGACAGAATGAAAAATTTCAGAGAAAGACACGATGGAAAAATGGAGCGTGATGTGGCATTTTGAGTTGCTCTTTCACGCCAACGGTGGGTCAGACACTGATAAGTGATCTACCTATGGCTCACTAGTCACAGTGATTCTGAATAATGATATCAGCAGCTGTGAGATAAATCTTCATTATTCCACAGACTCAAAATACAGTGATGATTCCCAAACAAAGGAGTGTACAGATAAGCTACGCATGCAATACTGCTGTCTTATTCGAAGAAAAGGTAGATGTTTCACAAAAGGGGAAAATGAAAAGACAGAAATGAAAAAGACGGAGACTAGCAGCTGAAAGTCCTGCAAGCAGCCCCTAGAGGCTACAATGTTCATTAGACCCATATCATGATGGTATCATAAAGCATCTCAGAGGCCGGCTATTATGGCTGCAGTCGAAGTAATCTTAGGGTGACACCGGAGGAAAGGCTGTTGGATAATTAACGTCTTAAGTGTTCCCCGTCTCCAACACAGTAGACACTCGTTAAATTTATTGGCATTCTGTCCGTTCGATAATGAGATGTCTTTTACACTGAGCTGTGTGTAAAGGATACATCCTAAGGAGGGTGTGAATATACCACATGCTTATGCTCATTTGATCTTTCATTGGGACAGTTGTTTTGCACAAAAAAAAGATGAAAACTTCACGAATCATATCAAATATTTTGGTTGCCAGACTGTCTGATGGAGTAAAGACGAACTATTTTTACAGGCCAAGAAAGATGAAGGCATTCTGTAAGAGCAAAGCAATAACTCAGTGAACACGCACTGCATTCAATCTTGATGGATGTCTACCAATTTGGCTGAGCTACATGTGCACCAAACCCATTTAAACTTCAGCAAGGCAACATCTGGTCATAGATCCACTTTTATATCAGCACGGTAGAAACAGCAGAGACAAGCACATGCTATCTGAATATGTTAATTAGTCAAATGTGAAGGCTGTGCCTCTTGGTAGCCATATTCCAATTATGTCTCACAATGGAGACACTCAAAGTATTGGACTTCACTGGATCTATATTATTATTATTCTCCAGCTTCATGTTTCCTCTGGAGACGTGGTCTGTACTTTACCACACACAGACTGTATGTTACGTACATTTAACAGATTCATGTGATGCATATTCAGGCTACATTCAGGCTTGTTGAACATTTTGGTTCATGCATCTAAATCTCACAGCCCTGCAGTCTTTTTTGGAACGACAATACAGTGCAAGTGTGTCAAAAAGTTGTAGACCAAGGCCTTTTTTTTCTGTCTTAATATCTTGAGGGTGTCAAGAGACATCTGTCAAGACGGTGTCAGATGGACCGGCATAAATAACCCTACTCTGTCTCGCTGGAGAGTGACACTTACATGTGGAAAAACTCCTGAAAAAGAGCAATTATCTCTCCACACTGGCAGATGTACAATATGTGCATCTAATGAAAGATATACAGCTGCTCAAGGCTATATAGAATATATATTTACTATAGACTGTTGATGCTCAGATTGAGTGCAGCGACACTGAGATGAGAGTGCCGCTGAGGCATGCCAAGCACATTACAAGTCTTTGAGCAGGAGCCTTTGGGCAGCTCAGTCTCTAAGGCCTCTGTTGGCTGGCGCAAAAAGGCCGAGCCCTCGACCCCCTCATGTTGAAGCGACTGAGCTCGCCCATCTGGCTGCCTGCACCGCGAGCCAGCATCAATCATATGCAGCATGACACGCTCCCTTTGTATCTGCAATGTAAACATATTTTATCCTTCTGGTGTTCAGACGAGGCGCTGCTCTTCCTTTGACATTTACCTTCAATCTGTCCGAAGAGATGGTAAGAAGTCTGAAAATCCTATTTAAACATGTGAATGCATCAAACACTCCATTTGAACTATTGAGGCAAATAGAATTGGTCTGATTATTCTCACCTGCAGGCTTCATCAAAAATATACGCAGGCATGAAAGCAAAAAAAACACCTTTTGAAACATTCATCGGTCTGCCTTCCCCCATTCCAACCGTGAGAGAAAAGTTCGACAGGTCCGCTCTGTGGTCGTGTTCCTTGGCAGGGGGTGAAAGAAGACGCTGCTGGCATGAAATTAAACATTTAAAGGACTTCAGAGAAATACGTTGAAGGTTTATAGATTGGTAAAAGCTTTCCAAATGGTGCATTATTCAGCCAAAATGCAATGATACCATGAGGCAACGAGTGAAGGCTGCAGATATTCAAAAGTGAATATTTACTAATTCACATGCAAGGGATTTCCATTTCAATTTTGAGTATTTTAAGGAAGTCGTGCAGCACAAGCTGCCAAATACAATGGGGGGGAAACTACAAAACAACTGTGCAAACGGGGGGGGGAGCAGAAAAAACTAAGAGCGCTTCTTTATCAGCCGTCAACATTCATGTATCATCAACAGAACACATTCTGTCCTCCGCCCCGTGCAAAAACACACTGTCTACTGTACCAATCCATTTTCATGTGCAGGCAGAATTTCTGAACTGTCATAGAGCAAAATAATTACGCAGCGACAGAACTTTGCCGTTACGGAGGCTTATTAAAGCAGCCGAGCAGAGCATTATTCTGAAAAGCCTCACAGATAAAACAAGACAGCTGTCAGTCAGGAGAGCGGCTATTCTTTCCACTGACACAATCAGGCCACCAAACACAAGCAAAAAAAAAAGAAGAAGCTCCCTTTGCAGCAGTTTGTTTGGCTGCAGAACAACCTCGCCATTCTTTATGAAGAACACAAAGACATGGATCACATACCATTCAACGCAAAGATCCCTCTTTTCATAATATATGATGTTTTGAACCACGCCAATCAGTTTAATTTAGAAAAACTAAACAGTCATTTTTTTAGCTGCGAAAATGTCGGAAATGGAATAATTAAAAAAAATGTAAGAACTGAAATGTAAAGACTGGCGAGCATCGAGTAAGGCAACACGGTTAATGTGTAAGTGACACTGAAGAAGCGCTTGTATTCATGGATTAAATGAAGGAATAAAAAGCATTATCCATGTCTAACACTCTTACTGCTCTCAGAAAGCTTCATGACATGATAAGAGGCCGCAGCGACAGAAATAGAAACAATGAATCCAGAGGTTGAAGAGCCCTGCCAGCCCCGTGGTCCCTCCTTGACGACACTTTGCATTGTGTCCTGCCTCCCTTTCCCGTCCTCCACCCCTCCTCCCCTCCTGCCACCCTCCACCTTTGTCTTGCCTCCCCGCCTCACAGTGAGCCCCCTCCTGAAGCTTTTCTTCAGGAGCGGCCCTTCCACAATGCTGTTAGTGTGAAAGCCTAATAAATTACAGACCTCTCCTGATCTCATCAAACGCAGCAGCCGGACCGTAAACACACAATAATGGAAGAGAGCCTCTTCAAGGGGTTTGTGCTGGGTTAAACCGGGGTGATGGTGTTCAGATACTCAGGTGAAATCGTGAGTGCATTATTCATTTACAAAAATCAAAGCGCACAGAAGAAAGATGTCAAATCCTTTTTTTTATGTCTCAAGTTTTTCATGCATAAAAAGAGGAGGACTCTGCTAAGAGTGAAACCAGTGCAGCCCGTGTTCACATAAAACTACAGAACAAGCTGGGGGGCATATGGAGATTATTACTGGCATCGAAAAATGAGTGCACGGTTTATGGGACGTTTTGAAGCAAGGCTTTTGCTTTATGCATCTACTTCTTCTTTTCAATAAAATAAAAAGCATGGAATTGTAATTTTTTTAAAGAGAGAGCAGGAGATGGGGGTGGTTGACTGAAAAGACGTCGGTCCCAGCATGTGACCTTTTGCAAGCTTTTACTTATATTGCCAAGCACATGCTATAAAGAAGGCATCAAAGAAGAAGTCTGTTTATGGATCTGTGCTCTCCTTTAGTTGGTATAAAACACTGAAACAATACCCCCCCCCCCCCCTTTGATTCATAAGGTCAGAGGTTCATATTGACAGCCTCATTCTCCCAATGAACACTTCCTGATTTATGTGTGCTTTTATTGTCACACTGAGTGCTCGGCATATAAATCTGTGCACACAAATTAGAAAATTAATAATTGATCTTGGTAATCCTGCCGTCTGGTTTGCGAATACATTCTCTGCATCAATATTATTTTCTCCTGTATAAAAACCCAAGTGGCACTTGATGATACACTCCATAATGAAGTAGCTTATACTGCAGCCTATACTGGAGTTACGAGTGATTAAAGGCACACTGTTCTACAAGTACAATTCTTCATTTTGATTTCTCTAGGGGTGCAGCTGTGGCTCGGTCGTCTCTCAACCGGAAAGTTGGTGGTTCGATCCCCAGCTCCTGCAGCAACATGTCCGATAACCCCAAATTGCGCCGGCTGCTTCGGCGGCGGCGTATGAATGGGATTAGTTACTTTTGATTAGAGCTGGGAATCTTTGAGTGTCTCACGATTCGATTTCGATTCTTGGGGTCACGATTCGATTCAAAACCTATTTTTGATTTAAAACAATTCTGGATCCATGGATTCAAAGTCTATTTATGAATTAGTCCATACTTCAGGATCTTCTCCAGTCATCTGTGAGACTGGCTGAATTTCTTGCAGCTCCATTTGGCTTTCTACTGAGTTAAAGAGCTAGCCTTAGCACTTAGCAGGGAGTGACTCATTAGCCCAACAACAACAAAAATCGATTTTTAGAAGATATGAATCTATTTAAAATCTCAGAAGATAAGAATCTCGATTTTTACATTAATGGATTACCCCTACTTCAGATGGTCATTTTACATGGCAAGCTCTGCCATCAGTGTGTGAATGGGTAGGTGTGACATGCTTTGAGCAGTCAGAAGACTAGAAAAGAACTTTATAAGCTCAAGTCCATTTTATTTAGATCAGAAACTTGCATCAATAAAGAAACCAAAGCAGAATAGAGAAAGCCAAATATCCTACAAAGCCTGGGAAGCAAACTTCTGATTGGCAGCTTTTGATTCTTTTGAAGTTTTGAGGTTTCATGCACAGGTGGTTTGGTTTAGGTATGAAATGTATTCAGGTAGTCTTTGTTTCTGTTATGACAACAGCCCCTCCCTCTCGGCAGCGAGATGATGTTACCCTGCAACCACCTGCTACCAACCCAAACAACAAAAACACCATTTATTTTGATCAGTCTGACCTCATCAGGGTTCAACATGTGATGTCCATATGGCCAGCAGCAGGGCTCTGGTTGGATGCAGCTCCCATATTAGATTGTGGGCTGGATTTTTACCAGTTAATTAGATGATATCTGACACACCAGTTTGATCACACGCTCCATGGAGTCTGTGCTGCATCCGCTAGTGCTGCTCCTAGATGTGCCTCTTGTGTCTCCTCCTGTTTCCATAGCGTTACCCCCCAGCGGATTTCACAGCAATGCACACAAACAGGGGAGGTTATAATTGCTGGGACTACACCTCAGCCTTCTTTTACCATTTTGATTCAGCTGCAAAGGAAGCAGAATAGCTTTTTCTCTTTTGCAGGGAAGACTAGTTTTCCTACGAGGCCATTACCTGGAAACACAGATTTAATATTCTTTTATTGTAACAAAAAGTAGAAAATGTAATAAAGTAACTATTTATTATGCTTTCTTTCTCACAGCTGCAACTGGTCTTGAGTCTGCTGTTTCTGCACACACAGCCGTTTGAGTTCGCAGCAAGACTGCTTTAAAAAGATCTCCACAAGTCTTGAATAACAACTGGAAGCCCAGCTTCTACATCACTCATAGTGGAAACATTTTCATTAAAATTAGGCCTACGGACATACGGACAGGATATAAAAATCTGAGACAAGGCAGTTTGGAGAACAGTTAGAGAGCTGGCCACCTGAGGTTGCACAGAGTCTGTAGTGAAATAAGTCATTCTGGACTTTTGCTGGCACGGTCTGAAAACACCGCGGAGCCACAGAGGATGCTCGCCTCAAGAATGTGCTCTCTGACGATCGTGCCAATTTAGAGAGTAAACAAGTCACTGAATTCTGCACATCTCGCTGTTTTTCTATCTCCCCGAAGATGCACTTTTTCTTTTTGTTTCCTTCTTCACACAAAGGCTGCAGCAGCTTGGCACCTGAGGAAGCCAGCCAATCACAGAGGCCGTGGGATGAGCTAACTGCCATTTCTAGGCATTACATCATAATGGTGAGTCACTCCTTGGGACTAAGAGGCAGTTAACGCATACATAACAAATACATTATGGCCGTGCATCTCCATGACAGCTCAGCCAAAGTGAAGTGGGATGATGTAGCAGTGATTGTAAGAAAACACACGAGGCCCGCTCCGTCTTTGCGCTCGTAATGTGCATCCAATAAACACCCTTTATCACCGAGGCAAGAATAATCCTCAAGTCGCTCGCTGAGCTGCGGCACGTAAATTGTGTCAGACAACTTTAGCTCAGGTATACTGTATCAGTGCCAAGACATCCAAGCAAGTGATGCTGAAAAGATGCTGAGTTTACAATGTGGGGTGCCAAACATACAGAATGTATGTGTTGACACAAAATACTCTGCATCGCCTAAGGCCATCTAAACATCCCTAAATGTCAGCTGTGGACCGAAAACAGAAGCAAGTACTGTGTCTTCCCAAAACCTACTATATTAGAATTAGGGCTGGGAATCTTTGGGTGTATCACGATTCAATTTGATTTCAATTCTTGGATTCAAAACGATTCTGGATTCATGGATTCAAAGTCTATTTTGGATGAGTACTTCAGGATCTCCTCCGGCTGAATTTCTTGCAGCTCCATTTGACATTCTACTGAGTTAAAGAGCTAGCCTTAGCACTATCCATCATTACAAGAACAGATTGTGGCATCCAAATAAATTGACGTTTTGGAAATTTTGACAAACTTATATTACTTTTCTAAATTTGGTGACAAATTGGAATAATTAAAGTCGTTTTTGAAATACAGTGACGATTGCTGAGGTATTAAGTGAAATCTAAATGAAACGCCATGTTGTCTTCTACTAATAGGCATTAGCTCAGCTTTGCAATACAAATTGGTTGCGGTCCTTTTGGCACGCCTGATTTGGGGGTGGGGATGATGGGGGTGGGGGTGGTGGCACAGATGTCTTTGGTAATTCTAGCCAATCATCAATACTTTGCATATGCATACAACAGGGCTCATGCAGGCTAGTGTTACAGCATCTGTTGAGGACAACTTCAAAATCGGGGGGGGGGGGGGGTGTCAAGGCTGTTTCTGCTCTGAGGCTGCACAAATTACTTTAAACATGATAACACACTTACTGGATAGTTTTGAAATAAGTCTTTGGTTAAAAACACAACTAGGCCTCTTCCATTGGGCTGTGGGCAGAGCAAATGTTAAGCTTCCCCTAGAAAAGTGACATTTATCAAAGGTATAGATTCTCATGAAAACAGTGCATGTGCATATTGATGGTTATTGTTGACGGCAGTGCTAGTTTGTTGAGTGTAAGGGAGGGGAGGGGGGGCAAAGAACAAAGGTTGGGAACAAACTATGTACTACTGTGTGAAACTATAGTCTATAGCAGCTTATTCAACTATCACAGCAAAAAGTTGGATTTTTTTTTAGGTGTTGCCAGTAAGAGGACAACATCTAATCCTTTCAAAAGTCTCTGCTGTTTGACATGCAGCTTGCATTCTTGTAGTTTTTTGTCTATCTGCTGCACATGCCGTCTATTCAGGTCGGTAAGCAGCATGTGTCGCTTGTGTCTTGAATTTAAATGGTGTGTAGCATAGACCGGCATAACATCAGTGGGGTTTCAGAGTGCACTCACAAATTCATCACTTCTGTTTATCCACATTCATCTTAAGCAAGCACAACACAAAACACAGGGATTAATGACAGATAACCAGATCAGCCAATCACACGCAACGAGCTACAGTGTATGATAACACGCTGTCTTCTTAGCTTTAAGGGACATTAAAGCTTTTTCAGGAAAAGTACTAAAAACAACAATAAGAATACCAAACAAAACAAAAAAGGCATTCAAGGAGAAAGAAGAAGACGATATTTCAAAAACTGAGACACGATCACAGTGAACTGTGTGGAAGAAGCATCACTGCATGCATCTCAAATGAGCAACAATTATCCCTGTAGACACCAGGTGTACAAGAAAATGAGTTGCTGCTCCAGGTGGTTTGAAAAAGTAGGATTTCAGAGCTGAAAATCCTCCCTCGAATTGAAGACAAATACAGCAGGTGTGATACCAGAGAGGCTGCTGAAATCCAGGAACAAACTGCCTCCGACTGCCGTACACCTTCACTTCAATGAGTCCCTAAGCTGCAGTACAAGTAGAGTAGTAAGAAGAAAAATACTACAGAACTGGCACTCTCCATCTCAGTAACAAGTATGAATCATGCCAGAGCTGGGGGTTACAATCATGTCATCAAGAAAGTCAGTTACTGATGCATGCTACATTTGAATAATGACGCGCAAATTAAGTCATCCGATGGTAAGTCAAATTAAGTATTCATGTGCGATCCGAAATCAAAAAATACATCTTAAACCTGAAATAAGTTCTCTTATCTATTCCTTAGAAACCATGGGATAAGAAGAGACAGAGTGTAGGGAACAAAGACATTGAGACAAGTGCAAAGATGAGTTCATAAACTGCTCAAATAAATATAATAAAATAGTTTTTTATCTAACAGGTTGACTTGTTTAGTACACGGTTGCTGGCTGAACAGGAGAAACTAAATCTGATGTTTAAGGTCATATTGGAGCGTTTTCTTTGAAGCAGCTGAAACGTGTATAAAATGGACTCAGGCTTAGACTGCAGGGCAGGCAATGGACACTCAAGCAGTTCTGTTTATACTAAATTGGATGGGTGCCTGGGCTGAAGTGTTTACATCTGCAGCTGGCATGTGTAAGTCCAGGGGAAAAAAAGGGACAAGGTGGCAGTGCTGCAGGAAAGTTGTGGGATCAAAGATTCATTGACCGTGTCTACATGGTATGGAGCAATGCCTGTCGCACACTGGACTGACAATACAGACAGAAGTGATCATAAAAAGCAGTATTTACATTTTTCTGTGGTGAAGGCGCCAACCCAGAAAGTAAATTGATTAAAAAAAACAACTTTCCTGCCGAGGTGATGAGGAAAAAGTGTGTGAAGAAACTGAAGATGGCGTCTGTGTGTGGGCTCACGTTGAAAACAACGGGTGGGTGTTTTGATGTTTGAATTATTCGGTGTTGGCCTTGAGTATTTTACAATATATCACACTTCCTGCAAATTTCAACTATCTCTTAACAAATCTGCAACACTTTCCACACATAGATGAGTTTCTCGAGCCTTTTAGCTTCGTAGAAGATAACACCTGCAGCAGACAAGCATATGCACTAAGTGTACGCTTATGTGTTGAAGCACTGGCAACACTTCTTCCAGGCACATATGGATATCTTTGGTAATCACTTGAAAGCTTATACTCTGAACTTGTTGCACAGAAAGATACAATGACGATTAACCAATAATATGAATCATGATGACAAAAATGTATAAACACTGAAGTCAACTGCAGCTGAAGAAAAATTGATAAACAGATTTCTAAGCTCATTTGCTGGTGCTGTTCAACTGTTTACTCAAGAAATAGAAAAACACCTTTTTTTCAACTGAGTTAAAAACACAAGAACATTTCCAAAGTGCCTTTCACAGATAAAAATGCCATCTGGTCACCAGTGCCAGTCCTG
The DNA here is from genome assembly GCA_020745685.1 of Tautogolabrus adspersus. Taxonomy (NCBI): domain Eukaryota; kingdom Metazoa; phylum Chordata; class Actinopteri; order Labriformes; family Labridae; genus Tautogolabrus; species Tautogolabrus adspersus. The sequence goes on from CM036546.1 coordinate 26,527,969, forward strand.
AGGGAAGTAAGTCAGAATAGTGACACACTATAAATAACGCTGGGCCCCCCTGCTGACAATAAAGAAAAGTGGAACATCGGTGCAAACAGTATCTATTCCAAATAAAATCGGTGCTTGTAGTTCTCCAGGCGGCTGAAGGAGGACAGAGACATCATGCTGGGATTCTGTTACGCAGTAAAGTAGTCCGTCGTCACCTTGGGCTCCCTCAGCAGACTTGGCAGGCTCACTTAAACAGAGCTCTGCAGGAGGCTGCGAGCCAAAGCAGCACAGATCATCAGTGCTGATGTGGATAGCCTGCTGAGGAGAGGCCAAAGGACTCTGTTGAAGATGCTCAGTGTCACAGCAGACAACTGCTGTCCACCATCACCTGCATCATTCTCCCTGCGCTGTGGGGCTATTAGCCTTCAGGCACCAGCAGCTTCAAAGACTGTTTTGAATCAGAACCACTCCCAGACATATTTTACCTGGCTGAATGCGTGCTCCGGGCACATTCGCATCAAGCACATTTTATCTGAATCCATTAGAAGCTGATACCATGTCATCCTGCTGAGTGGGCCGAGCCTACTTTGAAGAGGACTGAGGAGTTATTTAGTGTTGGAGCTGATGCAATTCAACCAGGGGCAGCAACAGGAAATGGGGGGTCCGAAACTCTTTTGTGGAAATGCCCACTGAAAATGAGACAGTATCACTTTACATTAAAGCACAACACAACCCATCAAAGCTTGTTTGGGTTTACACGTTTTGCAGCTCTGAACATGCTGTAATACATTTCTGCTAAATAATGCTGGGCTGATGAAGAAAAGTTGAGAGTTGTGGAAGGGGGGGAGAGTTAGACCCCGTTTTGCATTTTTGTCTTTTATTCCCCTACATTCAATTCCCTATAGGACGCCATCATTGCACAAACAATGCAAATCACTCATGGTCCCTATTCATGCACTGATTAATATGCAAAGACGGCCTCTGCTCATCTAACAGTCAGCAGAGAAGAAGCCGAACAGCCAGCAGAGTCAGTTTGAACTTCTCTGCGAGGAACTATCTGCACTTCTTGATTCAGTATGAAGAAGCTCTGTGACATGAGTTTATGGATTATTTATCAAAGCACATGGCCTTGAAGTACATCTCAATCTAACCTCAAAGAATATTTGACCTTTACATGACATCATTTTCACAAATCTGCATAACGTCACTGATGACACTCTGACTAGTCAATTATTACGCTGTTTCCTCTGCTCTTTAGTTGTTGTTGTTGTTATAAGTCATGTCAGAGATTTATTACAATAAAGTAACTCGTTTTATTTCCCTTCAGTCCAAAGTGAATATATATCTGGGAGGAAACAACGTCAGTAAGTGCAACAAACAGCTTTCAGTCAGATTGGACACGGCTGCTGACAGGCAGTGCACAGACACAATGCACAGGGTGGATGAGAACTTTAATAAAAAATCCTCATCATCATTAACATCATTAGTCGCATCAATATAATTTAGTGTGTGGGTGTTCATGAGTCTTTAAAAGGTGTAAAGGGAGTCTGCAGACCAAATAGAGTTTGGTCATTCAGTCCACCACCGGGGGAAGCCACAGGAGAAGAGTCTCGTTAGCGACTGAGGTTCCTGTTGTGAAGGTAGGACCTGGTGTCTTTCATTGAGTGAGAGGGAGTGCAGACCTGAGAGTTCAGGTAAGGAGGAGATGTTTTTGGAGCCGTTTTGTAAGCACATCAGGGGTTTGAATTTGATGCAATCCCTCTATTTAAATTGACTCTTACCGCACACCATTTAAATGTAATTAAACAGCATGGTGTAGTCCAACATCTTGGGGAGTACACCCGTTTCATTAGTGTCGTCAATCTTTGTTTTAAATACACCTCTTTGAACTGGTGTATCAATCTCAATTCATGAGTGCATAGATCGGTTCATCTAGGTCCAAAGTTGATGTTACTTAAGCCAATTACAAAGAGAAATGAACAAGAGTACACACTAAAGATGGGAAGAAATACAAAGTGCAATAAGAAGCAAACGTATATGGAACAAGATGAACGCAAAGTAATGAACTAAGCTCATGTAGATTTCAGCAGCAGCGTCAAATTTACATCTGGCAGTTCAACTCAACTTGCGATTATGACTCAATGAGAAGTCATTTGATGCCGTCTTTGCTTTTAAGATAACTGTACAGTATAGCTATGCAGTATATACGAGCTGAATCCAAAGAGGGTGCAGCTGTAATCTGAGCAGCTCCAGTGCTGATGAGAATTTGATCAACATAAGCTGTAATAAATTGGTACAAAATGTGTACATGTCACTATGAATTTAGTGAGGATCTGGTTGTAACTGCAGAGCCAGGCTCTGAAGTTCTGCAGAAACTACTTTTATTCAGAGAGCAGACTAAAAACGCCTTATAATTTTCCCTTGTTTGGATTCTTTTTCCAGTTCCCATAAGTCAAAAATAGCCTGTATTATTTTCATTGTGGCTTTGAACTCCCCACAGCAGTTAAAGTCCCATATGTTAGCTATTTAGGAATTGTGTATTTTCTCTCCCTCAAGAAGTTGAACTTTTTCGTCTTTTTTTAGGGTTCAGCTCTATGTTTGGTACCCAAAAACATTGTTTTAGATCTAGAGGATCATTCCGTAGACTTTACAGTTCGCTTTGTGTTAAGATGGAAAAACACACGGCTATGCTTGAGTTACATGAAAGTGTAAACGGGCTGGCAGGTGCATGGCAGTAACTGGGTGGTCAGAACAAAAGAGGCGTTTGAAAAACACAAAGAGCTGCTGTGGTGGGGTCTTGTTGTTTCAGGTACGGATGAAATGAAGAAATACAAATGAGGAAGTCCAGTTTGAGTCATAGATGCATGAGTCTGCCAGACGCCGGACACTGGACAGCAGTTTATAATACCATCAGAGGGGATTTTACAAACGCTAAAGGATTTCATAACAAGTCATCACAAAGACCTCAAATCTGGATCAAGCTCTGCAACATAAAGTCTATTTCTGAGGCCAAAAATCTCCTCCAAATCCTTTTCCAGATTAAACGTCATCAAGTAACACTCGTTAATTTGTCATCTTAAAGGCAGGGTTGGTACATTTCGAAAACTAGCATGATTTTGAAAGAAGCATTCCCTCAGTGCTCCGTCTACACCCACCCCCTCCCCTCTGTGCACCCTCAAAAGCCACGCCCCTCCCTTACATGCTCTAACGCCATTGCCCAAGAACCTCCAGACCTCAGCCCATCGCTTGCATTGCGTAGAAACTACGCGACTCATGTCTCATTCAGCGGTAAGTGAACTCGCAGTATAAACTCTGTCATTGTTTACATGCTTTGAGTGTGGGCGAGTGCACGCAAGGGGTAGAGAACGAGCAGGGAGACAGGGAGGCGTGATTGGTTCATCAGATTGGTACCTCGTGGCAGACATTGGTCAAAGTTTTTACATCCTGACAACTGCTCTAGAGCACATGAGTTATTAATTTCTGTCAGGACCCAAAGACAATTTCAACCAAAATCTTAAAAAGTGTATCTGGAGAAAATGACCAACCCTGCCTTTAACAGATAACTACTAATCCCCTAAACTATACGTGTGACACACTATCCAATAGGTGTCACAAATAGTCTGGTTTCACTCGTTACACATTTCAGGCTGCAGAATCATAACCATGGGTGTGATTGCTATCCATAATAAACCAAGAGAAAGTTTGCTCCAATAACACAATGTCAGAAATGTTATTACACAGTGGACTCCATCCAACTGACTGCAAACAAGATAAGAAAGGCCCCTGTCGGTGATCATATTCTGTTTGGACATTAGTCAGTCATTTCTTGAAAAGCAGGAGTGGTTCCCTTCCCGTATTTGTTACTAGCCTCAGAAATGTAATTATCATTGAGCTGGAACAGGAACTGGAAATCAATAAGTGTAATTAAATTGCTCAGCCTTCAGATTGTGTGATACTGTTATTACCCTTTTAATAAACCCTGGGCATATCAAATAATGTGATCCATTTCTTTGAATTCCTACCTCTATTGAAACAGGGCAGAGCTAAAGCACAGTTGTCTAATTATCTCCCTCTTGGTTCCGTTCACTTTCCCTCTATATGAGGTGCACTGAATTGTGAGGGCGTCAGAATATTTTGGCAGGACCATGAATCATATAGAAAAGGATGAACACATCCAGAGGTCTTAGTATCAAACCGCCCTCTACACTGCTGATATACTGACAGTGACACGCTGACAGTGTTTGGGTGGAAAAGGTGGGAAGAAATGCAGTAAATTTGAAAATACTAAAAAATTTAAAAACACTCAATAATTTGTGCTGAGCTGCATGCAGTTCCGTTGAAAGGGTTTGTGCATATTTTCAAGTCAAAAATCTGCAGGTTTACACACATTACGTAACGGGTGCTGCAGGATTGACATGCTTTTGTATGGTTCTGGTTCCCTTCACAAAAAATAACACCATTTCCCTTCATACTTTTATTTTGCAAATGAACAGCACTTAAGCAACACAAAAAGCAAAAAGCTAACGTTACGCTGTAAACTAATGGTCGAATAACTTAATGGACCAACACCACTAAAGAACCAAACTTATCCATGTTTGCTGATCATTTTCAGAAGCCAAAATAATCTTTGTTGCCTCATTCTGACAGTTTTTCACATCAGCCTTTCTTCAGACATATTAAAGCATTGAAACGTACAAGCAGGATGCACAAGTTGGATTTCACCACAGACCTTATTTTATTTTAGGTATCAAAGGAAAACCCAGGGTGTACAAACCATTTTAGACCCTTGTTTCTGCTGAATTCAAGTCAATCGTGACCCATATTCTTGCCAGGTCAATAGTACTGACAAAGTGAAACATACCACAGACAACACTTTGTCCACTAGAGGGTACTGACAAGTTCTTTTTTCAACTTTATAATGTCAGTCTCATTCATATAACGACATATTTTGGTCATAATGTGTTTATTAAAGTGTCTGAGGGGATTAATTGTTCAGTGTTAAGTGTAAAAGTGAGACTGCAGCCAAACATTGTGAATAAATATAGAGAGAGGAACACTCTGCACTTTTAGATTATGCAGGTGGAATTGTGAAATCCAGACCTGTGGTTAGAATCATCATCATGTTTGTAGTAAATAGTAAATTAACCTATTGTATTATTAAAGTATATTTTCCCCTCTCTGGGGACCCCTGGGGGTCTTCAAAATTCACTTGCAGCACACAGTTGCAGTCAATAGAAAGAGGAGCAGATGCAGTGAGGGAAGGAGGATGTGAGAAGCAGAGGGGGTGGGGGTTTATGGGGAGAATGGGGTCCCCTCCCGCTCTATAGGCTCTAACCATGGGACCTCTTGGATTGGAGTCTATTGTATACATTGAATGACTATTCAGTAGTCTTCAATGGATGACGACTCCCCCCTCTCCTCCTCTACCGATAAAATTAAATACTCCGAGCAAATGTCAACATCATTTTGCGCCAAAAATGCACTGCGCTAAGAAGTTAGAAACTCTAAGAAATAAACCAGCGGAGAAACAGAGAGTATAATGTGATACAAAGGAGGTCAAAGGCTGGTAACCCAGATGAAACACTGGTGTTAAACTCTAAAAATCCCCACATTGACACGTCCGCGCAGAATTCTGCTTGTGTGCCAAAATCCGATGATGACGAGGATGGAAATGGTGAGCACATCTCATCCAACCCACGAGTAGTCTTCATGTGTGTGCTTAAGAGCCACACACACAAACAAAAAAATCGAATTTCTTCCTAATGAATGTCCTTAAATCTGTTTTTTTTGTGGAGCGAAACAAAGCATCCTCGAGGAGAGCGAGCGACGCTCCGCACACACTCCATCCTCGGTGCGTCACGGCTGACCCAGCACAAGTGAGAAACCAGAGGGGGACTTCTACATGTGAACATATGGCGACAAGTTAAAGGTTATGCGACACCGTTTTATATTTGAAAACAGTGGCTTACAAGCAGAAAGTGAGAGAATAAACAATATGCGACGAGTGAGAGAGAGAGAGAGGAGGGGGAGGCTACGAAAGCGTCCCTGAATCACAAGTCCTCATCTCCGCCAGCATCCACTAACCTTTAGCTACATAAATGAACTCACAAGTCACACAAAGACGCAGAAGCACGTGTCGATACTAATTTCCATCGAAATGTCATGAACACACACTTTTCTTTGACTCAGGGAGGACAGTAACCGGACCTGTGATGGCACACTGCGCGGACATATTCAAAAATGCACAGACTCAAGCGACTACTGTGAGGTAAAACTGTAACGATAAAAAACACCCAGAAACTAGATGAAAATGCGTCCCGACTGCTAGCTTATTTCACGCTTCATTCGGCTCAAAGAGGGGATAAAAGTCTGACGTCTTGCAGAAACTTTTGGTACAAACGTGGTGAATTCTGCAGAGCACCAGCTCTCTAACCTTAACGCCACTAGTCCGGAGTCAGTGGCAGGGATGCCGCTTGCGGGACCAGAGGATGCTGCCCCAGAATCAACACAGCTCGGCCTGCATTTTTCTGATTTTGCACCGACCACAGCCTTGGAAATTAATCTCCACATAACCTCATATGAATAATAAATAAGTCCGCTTCTTACCTGCAAAGCCAATGAATAGCAATCCCCAGATGAGGTCCCTTATTTGAAGCATTGTAATGTGTCACAGATATTCTCCTCGAAGAGCAGACGCACTTTAAACAAGCGAGGTGTCTCTACTGAAGGGGGATAAACAGATATCAGGTTGTTTTTTTTCCCAAGGAACAACAATCTGCTACCGGACGGAATTTTGGTCCTTGTCGCTACCCGTGTTCGCGGCACAATGAGTGACAAGCAGCAGCCGTAGCACGCACTCGCACACACATACACACACACACACACACACACACACTCATACACTCTCAATAGATACCAGCACGAATTACTCCGCCCGGTAGGCTATAGGCTACACACACACACACACACGTACATAACACTGAGGGGGCGGGCTGAGGTGATGCAGTAACAAAGTAGTGCGCGGAGCTGACAGTGTGTAGACAGCAGATGGTCACCAGAGGCTCTAACTCGGATTAGCCTACTGAGTTTACACACCAAACTACCTAACACTGTTTCAGAAACACATGAGACTACACGATGTGAGGACTAATTAAAGCCTTGATTCATAAAAAATTATGATTAAAAAATAAGCCAATAAGGTAATTAAAACACTTCGCCCCATATTTTATTTATTTTTTGTACTTTTAACTCACTTTTATTGAATTTAAATCACAAAATATAATATTCTTAAGGCGCAGGTTTTATTTAATTAAGGTAACATCACGTTTTATTTCCACTAGTTTAAAGCAAATTTCCTTTTCTTAAAAAAAAATGGTAGGGTATTTTAATATATTCTGACTTAATTGGTCTTAGTCTGATTTCATACAATTTTGAGTTTTTTGGCAGGCTACTTAAAGGCTCTACTTTCTATTAAAAAATGTCAAATGGAAATCTGAGAATATAAAACATCAAACAGTTTATCATGCAGGGTCTTTCTTTGAATAGGCTACTGTTCTAGTAGCTCTCGCTAAAGCAGCTAGCTAGCCAAATAAAAAACAACCTAGCCTACAGCTATCAGTAAAATGCTAAGTGACAGCACAAGTTAGAAAGTTATGTAGTTTATAATCAGCTGCTGATTTCCATAAGTATTTTTTAAAGGCACTGCTTATGTTATAGCTGTGAAGAAAGCTGTAACAACCACTTCAACCATGAACTGGTAATATGGCCAACTTGCTAGCATGATTTGGCTTGTAGCCTGCATCCACATCCACAAACTCTACCCTACAGCATTAGCATTCACTTGAAGTTGCATTGTTTGTGTCCCTTTGTTCTACTCTTGTTTTTTATGGTCTGTTTTGGTCCCTTAGCATTCCCTTGAGTAAACGTGTCCTGCTCTTTAGCTTTAAAGTATAAACTAGCTACAAAAAACTAGCTATAGTTGCTAACTCTGTAACTAGCCAGAGTTAGCATTCTCTTCTGTTAGCATGCTAGGTCCTCCAGTCAAGAACTAGCCTACTGTATGAAATAAGACACAACATTATTACATTTGTCAGAGGAATCAAAAGGAGTCCTGGAATATATATATTATCTCCAAACTTAAAATGTTTTTACCTACTTAAACCAAACCAACAAACATACAAGCAGTATGTCATTTTAATAAACTGACCACATTTGTGTTCAGTTCCTCACCCTTCCACTAGATGCCCTCAGTGTGTTACTCTACCCTGCACACCTGTGGCTCGTTCCCTCATCAACCCTCCCTGCATCACCAGCTGCACCTCGTTAATTCCACCTTAGAGGTAATAGGCATTGTCTATATATACCACTGGGGAAAACTTCCATGCTTTCTTTAGCATCAACATCAGATTAGAGCTGTTAATGTATTGAAATATAAATATTAAAAGGTGCAGGTATTAACATTGTACAGTCTAAATTGTAATTATATTAAGCACTTTAAAGATGGGGACATTTTTCTAAATTCCTGATACTAAATAGAACTTGCTCTCAAACTCTGTGCTGTTATCTCCATAAGTGTTTCCTCAAATTAACTGTTTATTTTAAGCAGCACAGCTAACTGTAAACTCAGCATGGAACTATTACAGGTAATACAACAAAATACTAGAAAAAAAGTCTCTTAAAAAACTCAACTAGCTTACTATTGGCTAATGATATGAGCAGCCACATGTTACTCTTCGTTTAGCTAGCTGGTTCTCCAGTCAACTACAAAATGCATGCAAAAAGTGCAACAGAATGCTATGAAATATTGAGAAACACAAACCGAGTTGCTAATTAAAGAAGAAGATGAGCTCAAATGTTAGTTTGTTAGTTACCAGCAGGAGCAGTCAACCTGAGACATCTAGCATTAGTAGCTAACAGAGCTTCTGTAGCTCACGTTAGCTGCTAAGAAGCACAGGTTTATACCTTCTCTGTATGTGAGGGAGCCACTCAATTTGACTAATTCAGTCTGACCTTGATTAGTTTCAGCTGAACTTTTAAGATTCTCACACTGAAGTTACTCTTAATACTGCTTCACAGCCAGTGAGGTTAAAGAATTACATGGACCAAACTTTTTTAAATGTGCATGCTGCATGCGAGAGTTTTATAAGGATTATCATAGACTTAATCTAAACCCACTTATGTGTTCAGTAGGTTGCTCTATGGCCTACATCGAATCGAATTCAACTTCAGCATCAGACGTTTGTTTGCTCTTATGCGACTCTAAATAATGACAGATAAGTTACTGACCTGGGTTGTTACTTTTCTGATTAGCTTTCTTCTGTCCACCATTTTGATCAGGGAATCCTCTGACTGTGTTGCTGCAAAAGGTCCTTTGTTGATGTTCTTTCCAGTCTGTTATGATAACTCTAACCTACTAGTTTCACTTACTTGAAGTTTGACAAAGAATCTGTACAAGCAGTAGGCTATGTGACTGAAAAAACTGATGTTTTAAAAATACTTTGTTGTGTCACTTTCTAACCTGTCCACCAGATGTCCTCATTGTGTTCCTCTGCCCTGCACACCTGGGGCTCAGACCATCAGCAGCCTGCCTCACCAGCTGCACCTTGCTTCATTGAGCAAATCAGTATTGTTTGAACCACTGGGGAAAAGTCAGAAAAGAGCGATCAGTGTGATTGATTGCTACAGGTATTACGCTTGTAAGTAGGGCTAAGTTTTAGATTTAAGGTTCATTTGCAGTTTAGTTTTATGGCCATTTGACAAATTACAGAGTGATATTAACTCCCCTTTTGGAAAGGCAAAGTGTTTACCTTTTTGTGCTGGATAACTATCAGTAGGTTTATCAGAGATTTTTATTTGCAGACTGTTGCTGTGAGAAATAGGATTGCAGTTTAGAAAAAAGAAATATGAAAATTAAAAGAATCTCAAAATCCCTTCCAGCCATGTCAAGAGATGTTCAAAAATACTTTTCTTAAAATATTCATGCGTCTGATGTGGTTTTAAGGGAAAAAAGAAAACACAAGATGACATCAACTCCTTCCTCAGCGACAAATTCAGGCTGCATAGATGTGCATATTTTTATTTTGAAGTTGTAACTCAAAATAAAAAGATGTCCTTCACTGAGCCTAAAAGATTATAAATGTCACTTGTTTAAGGCCTTGTCCACACATAAGCGGGTAGTTTTTTTGAAATGGAGGTTTTCCTCCTGTTTAAAAAAATAATCCCGTCCACACACACTCAGTTCTTAAAAACATCTTTGTCCACATGATAACACAAGAACGCAATTTACGGCTGTCATGAGCATGCCAACAAAGGTGTCCCTCACATGCAAAAATGTTCTTTCTAATCCTCAGCAATGACCATTTCATTTTTAAAGTTGCCCCATCACCCAAAGTCTGACCGGGTCTCGTCCAAAACCTCTGACTTTGGCGGTGGGGTTTGTGTTGTTGCAGTGTGTATGAAGCAGCAGTGACCTCCATAGTCCATTCAGGTGTATCTGCTAGTCAACATAGTGACAGAGCAACTGTGTATGTATGTGTAGGTATGTAAAAAGCACAGCTAGCAACGTTAACACCAGCACTAGTTTGATCACGTCTGCTATTGCACTAATCTGTATGTAAAGAAAAGTGACTGCGTTGTACAATGGCTTTAAACGAAGGAGAAACAGGCGCACAGTGTGACCTTGCAATCCTAAAACTTTGTTTTTCCCATCTACACATTAACATCATAAACAGAGTTTATGAAAATCTTCACCCCGGAAGGAGGTGTCAGTGGCCTTAATATGCATTTTGCGTGTCTACGAAAAGCCAAAAAGCACAGAAAAACCTCCCGTTTTCAAAAATACCCGCCTACATGTGGATTATGTCTTTATTGGATACGAGACCAGGATTGGACATGCATGTTGTTGCATGTTTTCAACTTACTTGCATTCAAAAGGCAGCCTTCTTGAAGTTTGCCCAAAAACATAATTCTGCAGAGTAAAGGTCAAACATCCAAGGGTGAGACAAAAAGCAAAACACTCTATCGAACGAGGGAAGGCTTTAATACCGTTGAGATTCAATGGGATGCAGAATCTGAATTATGATATATTCAATGTTCATATGCAGCTTAGATGCAAACATATTCAATTTAAACAAGGAATACCTGAACTTCCCATCCTTACAAAACAAATCAACAAAAAAAAAAGGCATCTGACATTTCCTGTATGGGTAACCTGTGAGTAAGTAATGTTGCATCCTTCAGTTCAGGGTATTAAAATCAGCCGCAGCCTGGAGGAGATCAGTCTCATCATATGGGTCTGAAAAGATGCTTAAATCCACAGCCTAATTAGAGCACCTCTAAAAATAGGACACCCTCTGCATTGTGATCCCAGAGTCTCCTTGAACTAAAAAGGGCTCAGTTTATCTCTTTAAAAATCCCTCAAAGGACACTGGAAACAGCTTTCTCATATTATTTGCATTAAGTATTTGCACATCAAAGGGGTAGCACCTAAACCATAGACGATAGTATTAAATATAATGTTACAGAATTATTTTAACCTATATTTTAATGCAAATATTTGGTGGGTTTTTTTCGACTTTTTGGGGGCTTTTTCTGCGTTAATCTAGAGATAGGACAGTGGACAGAGCCAGAATCCTAGAGAGAGAGCTGGGAATGACACGCGGTAAAGGAGCCAAAGGTCGGACCCGAACCCCAGCGGCCCACCTGGAGGACCACAGCCTCCGGTACCAGGGCGCGCGCAGCAACCACTACGCTTAAATTAACTAATAAAGCTGAAAAATGTATTTAATGGACCACATTGCTGATCCAATTAAGGTCAGGACTTTTGGGAGCGTACTGAAACCCCATGTAAACCTTTCTTTCGTGTAATTGTAATGACAGATTGAGCTAATGGCACCACAATGTAGAAAGCAGACTCACCTTTATACTCATATCAAAGGTCTAAGGTGGATTTTTCTGAACTGCAAGACATCAAGTTCTAAGTATTCAAAATGCTATAAAGGTCTAAAGTGGGAAACAGCTGGAGCCAAACCTAAATGTGCTTTGAAGTAATAACAACCATCTTATTTTTCCTCTGCTAACAGGAAGCCTGAGGAGTGAAGCCAAGTTTTGTGGAGATGATGTGTTCACAGAATTGCGTAGGAGAAGGAGAGTGACCTCCGACTAAAGCCAGCAAGGACAAATCCAGAAGTCTAGGCGGAGGAAAAACAATCCCAGGTCGTGAAAAGTCACAAATAGGGATATTTTCCACAATAACTCTCAGATGGAAGAAACAGCTCTGTTTTGACGTGTAGTTCAAAACTTGGGTCACACAAACAAACAATTGCACCAACATTTTGGGCAGCTTGGATTGATTATATTGAAGGGTGCCAAGAATTCTCCCCGCAACTTTTATAGAGTTTGAAAAGTTGAACAATAAAAAAATCTGATTTGATCTTTATGAGTTGACACAGTTTGGCCATGTAGTAGATGTACAATAATATTCCTTGAAAGTTAGATGCTAATTGGTGAGTAGAAGTTTCTCCCTGCCGACAACAAATGACAGCATGTGATACATTTTCAACACATTTGCATTTAATTGTATTCGCTGCATTGAAGAGGAATGAATTTGGATCTCACTGTGCGAAGAACTATTTATATTTGAGCCAGATGAGCCTTTATGAAAAGGAGTTTAAAGCAGAACACCTTTCACAAGGTCGACTAACTTTAATAATAATAATAATAATAATATTTAGATTTCCGAAATGGAAAGCTTGTGCTGACAATGGCTCAAACATTGACAAGTATTAATTAGGGCTGTCAGCGTTAATTATGAAGCAGGTTTGTATTCAAACATACCCTTAGCTTAAACGCACAGTTTGTAAATTGCGCCACAAGGGGGCTCTCAATCAAAACAATGACAAAAGAGGACGTCGAGGCTGGCGGGGAATCACGGGAGAGATTCTCTCTGCCACTCCCCACCCCCCTTGAAAATGAACTCAGAGTTGACCATAGTCAAGACGTGAGAAAGAGAATGTATTTACCGACGATGTATCCAAGTATAATTTACAAGAGGTTTTCTTTATCACGGCAGCACATACATCAACAGTACAGCAGTTTTTAGTAGCAGCTCCCGCACCCTTATGCAGCGGTCTTTGACTATCATCCGATGTTTCCACGGCAACAATGAACACGTCGTGTCTGTCATGGCTGTGCTGTCATGGCGTTCACCACAAAAGACACGGGGCGTAACAACTCTAAAATGAAGGATTTCTCTTGCAGAGATAACTGTTGGAAATATTTGAGGTCATGTAAGTACTCAACATAAAATATATAACATGGGTTTAGTCAACTTTTAATTAATTTTGATTGCTATGTTATACCAACAGCTGTAGGTTGTTTTACAGTACAAACATTTAAAATAAGACACTATAACTGTTTTGATATAATGGAGTTTCAAACATGCAATTAAAATGTGATTAATCACAATAACTATTGAAATTCAGTGATTAATCCGTTTTTAAAAGTCAGTAATCGCCAATCTCACCAATGGACACGTATAGATTTAAAGCAGAAATGGCTGCCGTAAAGGTAGCAAGCAACATAGATTAACTTCTGTGTGATGTTTTTGAATGAGAAAAAACCATCATTGAGCTTGAAATTATTTTAACCACAGAGCGACCTTCTCTCTACACCAATTAGACCCGTGACTGACGATCACTCATCCAAGGTGACGCCCTGATAAAGCTGCGTTTCATGCTTGAAATGTTGTCCTAGGATGAAACGCCGCCTAACTGTTTAAAGAACAAACATGTGTAACTAATTCAGCATGTCGTCATCTGTGTCAAATCCTATCAGAAAGACATGGCAATTAAACATTTAAAATCAAGTCTATGTAATTGTACGATGTACATTTAGACAGTCTTCTTGGGTAAATTAGATGTCTTCCTCCACAGGACCCCCCATTGAGCTTAATTTGGATTTGCCTTGGTTACAAATCCATCCTAATCTGTCACGCCCCCTAATTACGCATGTGCTGCATGTGTTCAGTGTTCAATACACACCATGAAAAAAAGAGGGTTTAAACATCCAAAAAGTGACAAAATCATGAAATGGCTCAATTGATGTGTTCATAAGGGGTTGTGGATTCATGACTTTAAAGGAAGAATGTGCGACTTTTTGATCCAGCAGATATCGCCCAGCATGAAACCAAAACAAACTGCTGTTTGGCGACACCTCCACTATTCTGAAGTCTCCGCTCTCCTCCAGCAACACACCTCCAACCCCTCTCCACTCCAGTTCGTAGGAAGGAGTTATGAACTAGAACGCACCATAATAAACCACCATTAAGCACAAGCAGCGGACAAAATTGTCCTTTTCTCGAGCTGCAATTGCCTGTGTCCTGCATTGTTGTGTTAGCATGCTAATGTTAGCACACTTTGGTTAACTAATAGCTTCACATAAATCGACACAGAATCAGGCTATGTTCTTCTTCTTTCCTCTAGTCCTTGACTAAAACATCTTTATACGAAGATCGTCCCGTCCATGTAAACATGATGTAAACACGGCTCCGACAACAGTACAGGTGGCGGGACTCGAGCTTCTCACTCATTGTAGACAGTCATGACTCAGAGACAATTTACACAGCTTCATGACTTTTACTAGAACTATGTATTTACAATTGTACCTGTGATTTCAAGCACTACATCACATTTAATAAAGTGACTTCACTTACAAAACCGAATAAAGTTTCTTTCATTATCACAATGAATTACCCAAAAAATTATTTTGTGCGAATGACCCAAAACAACAAATGAAACGAGTCTAAAGGCAGAAATTTGGAATCTACATCAACAACAAGAAACCATTTCTTCTGGCAGCAGTTCAGAAACGAAGTCAGACATAGAAAAGGAAAGTATTTGCTTGTGAGCCTGCCAAAGAAAATAAACAAACAAACATAAGCTGTTAATCCATTTCGTTGTGCTTATTTTAAAGCACTTTGAATGGCCTTATATCTATTATCATTATTATTACAACCATTAATCAGCCTTACATCTGTTACATTAATATAAATATTAAAGTGAATCTTAGAGTTGCTCCACTTCAACATCTATAATTAATATGAGTCCTCCCCATTTGTTAATATTAGACTGATATGCTTATTATTGTACTTAGCTGTTCTTGCTAATACTACATTTACCATTATTACTGGCATTGTCGCTTTTTCATTGTTGTTGTTGCTCTGTTCGTCTCTTTCTGCCTCTCCGTCTATCTCACTTTCCAAGCCCAACATGGTCTCAGCAGATGTCTGTTCATCGTGAGTCTGGTTCTGCTCGAGGTTTCTGCCTCTTAAAGAAAGTTTTTTCTTGCCACTGTAACTTTAAATGTTGCTTGGTGCTCGTGATTGATTCATGTTGGGTCTTTGTAGATGATATAACAAAGATAAGGTCTTTTACCTGCTTTATGTAAAGTGTCTGGAGATAACATTTGTTGTAAATTGGCGCTGTACAAATAAAGATTGATTGATTGTGATATGATTATTATCTTATACAGTCTGAAGTTCTCCTTGCATCATTTCCTCTATTTTCAGCACGCACATTATGGACACAAAGATACAATAACAACATGGCATTTAAAGCATCTTAACATCCTTTGAACTGAGAATAAGCTTTAATCCAACAGAGCAGACACAGTACAAACCTCAGCAGTACACCTCTCCTGACAAGCTCATGCATACACTCCATGCACTAACTCCAGACACAGTATATAAACGTCACTCCCCCCCCCCCGCCCCCCTATTGGCTCGAGGTGAATTCTCCGGATAATATCCTGCTGCATTTTCACATCAGCTCACTCGGACTTGCTGCAGGAAAAAATACTAGGGGTCTGAAAGGAGAAACTCTTGGTGAAACCCGAGTGAAAAAGGTGTCTTTCAGGAGTTCTTCAGGAGTGTGAAAGCCCTGTCAATGAACTGAGAATAAGCTTAATCCAACAGAGCAGACACAGAACAAACCTCAGCAGTACACCTCTCTTGACAAGCTCAGTATTTTTTGTCATAAAGATGAACCAGAGACATTTCCTTCAAGGCATTTATCACCAGTGTGTATGGCTGATAGCCAGTTGTTTCTATGTTAATGTGTCATAGTTTAAAACTTAAAGTTTAGTTTTGTACAGATCTCAGGCAAAGCACAGTCCAAATCCAACACCAGAACATTTATTAATCAACATTAACTTGTCATTATTTCAATTTTTTAAAAATCATTTGGACGTTTGGCTTTTGTCATAATGTCTAACAGCTCCTGACATGTTTTGAAATACTTAGGATGATGCATTTAACTATGCTTAACAATTGGAACCACTGTGAAATAGCTTGTCTTCACAAATATGCTAAAGGTATACTTAGGCTTTACCACTAATTACAGCCATTTGGATTCTTTACAAGAAACTAACATTCAGTAAGCAAAAAAAAACCACTCACAATTAATCAAGACATAAATCAATGCATATAAATGGAAGATAAGGCTCTAATACATGTATTTGCATGGCTTTGATACATAGGTAAGAGCAGACTTGCAGACCTAAAAAGCTGCAGCAGAATCAGGTCACATCAGTGATTTAGCACCAGCTCTCTGAGGCATTCAGTCACATATTTGGTGGATGTGCTTGGCTGAAGACTCAATGGTGCAGTGCTTCCATCTGTGCATGATGGCTTAAATGATAAACTAATTGCAGTTGTATATGCAGAAGTGGTCTGGCATACAGATGTTTGTAAGTTTATTTCTCATTGTATGGCTTTGTAGCAGGTTGTGTCATGCTCTTCTTTCCTCTCTCATGTACACAGGCTCTTTGCACATGCTGAATAGGTGTTGATGAGCTTGGTTTCTTTGCCAGAGAGGACGGAGGAGCACGAAAGCATGTTCACACTAAGCTGGGGAAATCGGAAAAAGCATGTTCTCCTGTTTATTGTGTCTGTATTCCTGCCTCACGCTGAGTCTCAGTTTTTCACACCTAGAAAAGGAGCTTTAAGGAACACTCTCAGTGGAGCTCAGAAGCCGCATTTCTTCCACCGCCAACTCTTTAAGCTGATATATGCTACATCAATTGTAAAAGTGTGCAGTTTTTCTTCTGCTTTGTTTGCTTTACACAACCACAACCGATGCTAAAGACCTTGACACACCTACTGTACATTCAAACTGAGTTTGAAAAGAAATCAGCTCATCTGCTTGAAATACTGACATGGAACACCAGATGGAGCCTTGTTGTGCATAAAACCATGGCTCCAAGTAATTGCAGGCAGGTGTGTGTTTGGAACATAGACTGTGTATTATGATGGACGCAATAACAGCCGCCTGGGAGTGAAGCCAAAAGACTTAGAGCTTCCCCCCAGCTGACTGGCTGCAGTAAAGGTCATAAACCCCGCCTCCTCTATGTTCACAGACAGGACATGAATCAAACTATGAAATAAAAAAGCACATTAAACAATTTTTTCTAAAAATCCAGCTTCGTCATGATAGCTACTATCACACCATTTTGTGTTCAAGTAATCCTTTGTTCTGAGAAGTTTCTTTCTAATTAGCTATTTGATGCTGTAAAATGTTATAAAATTCCAGCTTGATTGACAGCTCTGTTGATGGATGAGGCTCCTGCCATGCTGTGTGGACCAGATTTGCACTTCATCAGAAACTGCATTAGAAACATTACCAACACCAACACAGGAGTCATTGAACATCCATGACTGTGAGTGTCTGCTTCTAACTTACACAAGAATCGGTTCTGCTCTAGGCTGAACCCACCTGAGGCTTTTTAGCTATTAAATGCATGTTTTCATTGGCGTGATGGTACTGAGGCTCTTCCAGCTGACCCCTACTGCGCATACTCTGGTTGAAAATTTGCAATGTTTCAACGCCGGTCATGGGGTTATTTTGGCTTCATCTTCTCTATCGGGAGAAGGCTGAGGCATGCTGTCCATCTGTATAGACATATCTGTATGTACAGTCTAAGGTTTGGATAGAGTCCAGACACTGGTGGTGGAGGTGTAAGCGGATGATGTCGTCTGGGTTGATGCGAGGCTGGAGGCTGGAGTTGATGAGAAGATGGTTGATGATGTCATTCTAAGGCAGACTGTGAAGACTGGGGTTGACCGGACGATGGCTGATGCTGTGATCTGAGGCTGATGGGATGAAGAATGTGATGAACTTGCGTAAGGCTTGGTGGCGATGGGGAGGTGGAGGGTTGCTCGTAACGATGGATTGAATGAACTAGTGGTAGAGAAAGCCATTTTTAAACAAGACAGCAGCCATATGATAGGCTAACGATGAGGGAGTGGAGCAGGGTTATGTGACCAGGTGACGTGAGGAACTGATTACGAGAACATGAGTGAGCATGCGTGGAGGAGCGATTTGACATGGTATGAGAAAAAACAATAAAACAAGCGTGCAAAATATAGTCTTCCTGACTTTCGCTAGAGCTTCATATCTCTAAATTAAACATATTTAGCTGCTTTATTACTCACCTCAAAGTTTGTTGAGTAAGAAAGTGTCCATTTGGTTTGACCGCTCAAGGTTTTTCTTATCTTAAATTGAATGCACGTTAGCTTTCTAGACTGAAAAAGGTTATTTTCAAGCCATTGTGCAAAGCATAGCTTACCAGCAGATTTTCAAAAGTCTCTCAATGTGGTCGCTTTTTCCCTGCCTTTTCAGGGTTCCTGTAGAAGTGCCCTTTAAAAGTATATTTTAGAATTTCTTTATCAAATCGTTCACAGGGAAAACAGAGATAACATCAAGAACAGGGGGATGAAAGGAGCAACAAAGGTTCAAGCCCCATGGCTCCTGCCTCTTTAAGAGCCTGCACACAAGGATTTCTTCCAAATCTATCAGCATTTCTGACCTTTAGACGGGTATCTCACACTTTATTATGAAGGATTTCAGGCAATGCAACAGCTGTAAAGATGCTTTTGTGTATGATAGAAGAAGGTAGTTCGAAATAATAACACAGAATTTATCTTTGGTTCTTTAAATTGTCATCACACCTACACTGAAGTGGCATATTAATAATGACATTTTTAAAAAGAGCGGCAGTCAATCTAACAGCAAGATGTATATAATTGATTGACACATAGAAAAGAGGTTAATCCACGGGAGGTGAAGGGAACGTTTTCTGCAAGTAGCCTGATTCATTTTGACGTGATTAATACATGCAAAACAATCTAATGGATTGAAAGAGCTGTCAAACAAAACAACAGGCAAAGCAGGGACAGAGACGAGGAGAAATCAAGTCTTAAAATGTGACATGCGAGAGCGGCTACACTGCAGCGGGGGAGAAGGACCTAATTTACATGCTACATGAATTAACTCTGGGCCACTAGTTTTAGTGATTCAAGTACAGTGTGCTTACTAGGCAGAAAATTACAGCGAGAGGGGTCTGAATGACTAAGTCCCCCCACTGTTTGAATGGAGAGGATGGAGCTAGAGTGGGACTCAAAATGTGGAGCTGTATCACTGCCCTGTTTAGAATAGAATAGAATTAGAGAGGGTCTGTAAGGCTTAATATTAGTGTGACCAGTTTGCTACCACATATGTAAAACGTTATAACTTTCTGATTAGGATTTACTAACTGCTGTTTCGCAAAGCTCCCACTAACCCGTACAAGCCATTTCCTCTAGTCCGGTTTCTTGCTCGGTCACTCTCTCTTTTTTTCTCCTCTTAGCTTCATCCATCACTGTCCTCTTCCTCTAAGCCTCAGCCATTGTATCAAACAGTACTGAAACTGCTGAAGACTTGTGTGTGAGCTAGCGCCATAAAGCCATACCCATACAGAGACATTATTCACCCTGTTGTTGTTGTACAATTAGATCGACTTTGAAACTAAAGTACATATTTTTGCTCTGAAGGAAAAAACAACATCGAGTATCTTGATGTCTTGAACAGCTGAAATGCTCCTTGACATAGATTTCAAATCAGGTCAGGTTTATTTACAGAGCACCATTCATACATGGAGCGACTCAAGATGCTTTACACAGTAAAAAAAACAGAGCATTAAGAACATCATAAAGCATGAACTAGAAATTAGAAATGAAAATATCGAGACATAATGCAAGAGACACAGCAATGCTATCTGTAGATGCATGTCAAGCATTTGATAGAACAGAATGGGGCTACCTTTTTGAGTTGCTTCCAAGATACGGGTTAGGTGAAACGTTTCTCAAATGGATTCGTTTACTATACACAAACCCTACTGCACAAATCCTAACTAATAGTAACATCTCAAAGCCCTTTAATTTACAGCGATCAACCAGACAGGGTTGCCCCCTGTCCCCATTACTATTCACACTGGCAATAGAACCCTTAGCCATTGCGGTGAGAGAGCACATAGGGATATCAGGAGTTAACATCGGGGGGAAAGATCTTCGCATTTCATTATACGCTGATGACATCATATTTTTCTTGACAAATTTAAAAAATAGTATTCCTAATTTGATGAGAGTAATTGAAAACTTTGGAGAGTTTTCTGGATATAAAATTAACAACTCTAAATCAGTATTAATGTTTCTCAATGAAGAGGAAAGAAAAAAAAACCAAAGTCAATACTCCATTTCTAACAACTACTGAAGGCTTTTAATCCCAGCAAATTATGACCCCCTGGTGGACGAGGTCACTGAAGCATTGAATCGTTGGTCTAAGCTGCCTATATCTATGATCGGACGAATAAATATTATAAAAATGAGTATTCTCCCTAAATTTTTATACTATTTCCAAACACTCCCATTACCACTGCCAGACATGTTTTACGACAAACTCAATAAGTTATTTGGTCAATTCATTTGGAATGATAAAAAAGCTAGACTCCGACTTAAACTGCTGTATCTGCCTTATGAGAGAGGGGGTCTTCAACTTCCAAATCTTCGTTGGTACTACATGGCTGCCCAGCTAACTTCAGCATCATTTTTGCCCAACACCTCCAGCTTGGGTGGACATTGAGCAGGATTCCATTCAAGATTTACCTTTATGCATTTATCTATATTCTTCAGATGTTAAAACACTGAAAAAATGTACAAAAAATCCCTTCCTGAGAAATACAATTGCAGTTTGGCATGTTGCACATAAGCATGTGGGTGATTTGCCCCCATTGTCTCAATTTACTCCTATTTGGGGTAATGAGAAGTTTATACTGGGTAGAAAGGACGGAGGATTTAAGTCATGGAATACAAAAGGTATACAGAAAGTAAAGGATCTTTATGTGGATGGAGTTTTGCTTTCTTTTGGACATTTATGTGAGAAGTATCAAATACCTAAAAAACATTTTTTTAAATATTTACAGTTAAAAAACTTTATGTCATCAAAGTCTGGGCAGATTATGTGTATTCCACCTTTAACACAGCTAGAGAAGATAACTCTGGATAATTTGGAGAAGAAGGGTCACCTCTCTAAATATTACAATGTAATAATGTCTAATGCTAAAGAATCAACATTAGATAAACTAAATGCATGGAGAGATGACCTGGAAGAAGATATTGATGAGGCAGACTGGAATGATGCTTGTTTAAAGGCACAAAAACAGACAATAAATACAAGATTAAAATTACTTCAATATAAATGGCTGACAAGAATGTACATAACTCCTGTCAAACTTCATCATGTCTGCTAATATTCTGGATGTTTGTACCAAATGTGTTAGTGAGAAGGGAACTCTTATCCACTGTCTATGGAAATGTCCAAAGATACAGGTCTTTTGGAAAGATGTTGTGAAATGTTTGTCAGAGGTTTTAAAATGAAAATTCCTTTAAATGTCAAACTCTGTGTGCTTGGAATATATCCGGAGGACTTTACACAAACGCACAAACAGACCAGACTTCTGTACTTTGGACTTCTGCAAGCCAGGAGAGCTATTGCACTATGTTGGAGAAGCATGGATGCTCCAACATTGAGAATGTGGATTAAGGAACTTTCAGAGTGTATTGGTCTGGAGAGACTAACATACATTGCAAAAGGCAAACAGAGGGACTTTGTCCAGCTTTGGGAACCATATATGAACATTGTAGAAGCCAGGAATATAGGCTTCACCTGAACAGACATTGTGAAAGTGAGGAGAATATCTTATTTTATTTATTTTGTTATTTTAGAGAACTTTATTTCTTTATCTAAAAATGTGTGCAAGTTGAGTGTGAGTAAGTGAATGTGTGTCATTTATGATGTATGTGTTTAAGGTCTGGGAACTGTTTAACTGTTAATGTATGTTTGTATTTGTTTTGTTGTTGTGTTTATGCTGTAAAAAACAAAAAATGGCAATAAAAATATTGGAAAAAAAGAAGAAGAAAGAAATGAAAATATCAGCCTGAGAGCTATTTCACTACTTTATCACCTTTACATTTAAACAACACTCCTGCTTAGGACCTAGTTGACCCCCCTGAGGTCGCTTTCTAATACGCAGCATTTATTCAGTCAGTACGTTTCACTGATTAGTTTGTGTAGGGCCTCAAACCCTATATATAAAGTCTCTGAAACTCTACCAGAGGGATTGAACACAATTCTTCCAAAAGATATTACCGCATTTGGTGTTTTGCTGACGTTGGTGAAACCAGTCTTGCATGTTGCTCCAAAACGTCCCATATGTGCTCAACTAAGTTGATAAGAAAAGATCATCATTTTTTGATCCCCAGAGGAGAAACTCGAGTGTTGCAGCAGTTAAAAGACAAGAAATTACCGTGCATATGAGTACAAATAAAAAGTAAAGAATAAAATGTATTTAATATTGTAAATTCAGATCCAGAGACCTAGCGTCATTTAGTTTCATCATAGCATAAAGAATATCCCATAACAAAACCTATATTGTTTTGCAAGTGTGCAACTGTGGCTCAGTTGGTAGAGTCGCTCGTGTCCTGACTGGAAGGGTTAGGGGTTCGATCCCCAGCTCCTGCAGCTACATGTCCGATGTATCTTTGGGCAAGACACTTAACCCCAAATTGCTTCGTCTGTGGTGTATGAATGGGATTAGTTACTTCTCATGGTCACTTTACCTGAAAACCTCTGCCATTCGTGTGTAAATCTTTAACTTTGTCATCCATTGCTCCATACTTCCATTTTCTTTCTAAATAACTGTCTAACAAAAATAACAGTTTGAGCCTCGAGCATTTCTATGCAATGCTAAAGTTAGCAACCCCCCCTGCATCTCATTAGTAAAGTCACCTCCTTTTCTCCTCATATGCATAATGTTCCTTTCTTCAGCTTTGTAGCTGCACAGATACTGTAATTTACAATCAAAATAAGGGTGCTCATGTTTCTTCTGTGATGTCAGTATCCAGCTGTTTCTTGATGAAATAGTTTGTGCTGCCCTGTTGACTGATTCTCCTTCAAAAATAGAAATGAGGATTTTGGGATTGAGAGCTTGTAAAACCAGAAGTGATAGCCGGATGTTTAAAGACTTGGTCATTGTGATTCCGGGCACACGAATGAAACCTGTAAACGGACTCACGGTGTAGACCGTAGAGAACTTAATCCTTCCCCTGTGTGCACACTGCAGTCATAATGTTTGTTATATTGCACATCAGAGCTGAGGGTCAGCCACTCAACCCTCAGAGGGTGTTTTCTAGCTTGTTATACCTTTGATGTCTTCTTCTTCTTCTTTCTTTGTTTTTGACAAGGCTGTTGGCAAACAATGTTATGTTGCATTAGCAAAAACAACTGGAATGGGGCACAAATTAGGAACTATACATACAATGAAAAAAAAAAAAAAAGATTCAGGTAAGAAAAAATGAAAAGCTCTTTTCAAATCCATCTGCACGGTTTACAAATCTGGTTGCACAGATTTGCAATTTGTGGGCACGGTTTCCTAAACCGTGCCCACCACCGATTAACTGTACGCACAGATTGCAAATCCGTGCGCACAAAACTGTGTGTGTGAACTCTGTGCACAGTTTTGTAATGTGGGCATTATTTCATAAACAACGCACACAGTTTACAAACCTCTCAGCGACGGATTATAAACCTTGGGCACAGACTTGTAAACCGTTGTCATGGATTTAAAAAACACTTTTAATTTTTTGTATCTGATCCTTGAGGGGCTACGCAGGTCTCCTATGATATTGAATCAAAATGTGTAACAAATGTTCTTAGACCATGCCATGTAAATAAAATTTCAGCTTTATTTATTTTATTTCTTCAAGATACTATCAGTTACCTTCTCATAGCCTCATTTGACTTTGATAGTGAATTGTAACATCTTCTTTATTTTCGTTCTGATCAAAATAATCCACAGCTTCGTAAACTATGTCTTCCAGTTTGAGATAATCTTCTGTCTAATATGACAAAAAGCTTGTCTTGACATGATCCATTCCTCTCTTCTTGTGCTTTAATGGAGGTTGACAAACTTTTTGGTGCCTTACTGCCACCCTCAGGAATCAGGATGGTACTTAATTTAATTCTGATAACTCCTGTGCTTTCTAAAATCGAACTGTGTTCTACTTCACATTGTCTCTTGTAAAAAGTTTTTAATCCCAGATGTCGAGTAATTTTTTACAGGGAATTTAAATCTTCTAAGTAATGACTATTTGGATCCTAGTTTAGCTCTGTTGGTAGAGCATGGCCACAGGCCACAGTCCTCGACACACTGGTCGTAGGTACGACTTCTGATCCTGACGCTGTTTGGTGCATGTCATCCCCACTCTCTTTCTCTCTAAATTTCCTGTCTCTCCAAAGCTGTCCTATCAAATAAGGGCCAATAAGCCCAAATAATACTCACTTAAAAGACAGATTCATTTGATCAATGTGTGGTTCAAATGTTGACAGAAGAGTGTGAAGACGAGACTTAAGGGACAAATGATGCATACTATTAAGTATGGCTAAAAGCACAAGGATGTTTTATACAGTATGTTGTCACATTTTGCAGTATGCCTGCCACTGAGCTTTCTTTGCTATTCCAAACCGCAGTTCTCTGTGCAGCTGAAGTTGCATCACTTCAACTGAGCCGCTGAGAGAACACAGACTGTGCCCAACAGATTGTGACGGATGTACGAGCACACTGATGAGCAAGAGGGTCCAAGGAGATCTGATGAAACAGTAAGTCCCCATTGTAAGAATACTGCAAGGAAAGTATGTTCCTAGCAAGGGCAGCTGCAGTATGTACCATACTTAAAAGGACAAAGTTTTTGATTTGGTATGAAGTCTCCTGTCTGAAAAAACTTGAGGATTAAGGTTACTCATCTGGCATCAGGGTACCTCATTAACAGTACTTGTGATCATTTTATGGTATGCTCCAGGTACATTTTGGTAATGCCAGAAACTTGTGCCCCACTATTTATCTGCATGTCCTTTCAGAATATGTGGTGCTTAAGAGCCAAATTAAAAGGGCTGTTGTTCATGGATAATCAGCCGGTTCTGAATATCACGTTCTCTGATACTGATACTTTGTCACCGCCCTCTCTGTCTCTTAACCCTTTTCACATGCACTTCTGAAAATTTCTAAAAAATTCAGGCAAGCTGTACCTGAAATCTCTCTGACTTGCTTGTACGAAGCAACAGAGTCTGTAGCTATAATGACATTTTTTGTCTTTATGTCCAAGTATATCAGTGCTACTTGTGGTCAGACATATTCACAGTACCAGGGAGAGAGAGAGAGAGAGAGAGAGAGTGTGGAATGATACGCTTCATACGCGGGCCGCCCGCTTGGAGGACCACAGCTACTACCAGCAAGCTATTGCATAACGACGTAAAAAGCTGGTTTTTATTACACAATGTTCACTGTTCCCTCACCCTGCTTGGCAACTAATAAATAGTCCCTTCAGAAATATAGTAAAGCAGAAATTCAATCATTGACATCTTTGAAAAACTGGAAGATGAGCCTGAGATGCAGTAATTGAAGATGCCTCAAACAAATCATGTGCATCATGGCAGGCAAGGAGAGAGATGAAATTCAAAATGTTGATTCCAGCCGTGCTCGCCCAACAGCTTCCCCCAAAGCAGCAGGGAAACCTCGGCCTGCAGCTGAAACTTGTCAACAAGCTGTCACGGAAGCAGAATGTGAGTCAGTAACTCAGCCTGCCCACACTTCAAAATAACCCCCTTCAGTCCGTCCCTGCCACCTCCTCCTCCTTTAGTTCCACTTCAGTGAGTGGCTGGCAGTCCCCTGGTCTGATGTGCCCTCGATTATGTAGGCACCTCGCCAGGATGCAGACACATAGTGAGACGTCCCTCAAGGTGCTGATCTGAGTCCGGCTGACAAGGGCGTCCAGGTTATTTACAAGAACAGATATTGCTATTCCATTTCCCGGTTTCACTCTCAGTGGGACTTTTAAAGGTTTGCTTGGCTGTGTTTACTTTCTCTGCAGGAGCTGATGGAAGCTCAGAGAAGAGGTTAACGTATTTGTTTCTGTCTGCATGTCACTGTGGCCTAAGTGGTTCTGCCCTCACTGTCAGGGGTTATACATTTGGTTTTCTGGTCTTTCTCCAGCTGTCACTTTATATGTGACAAGTTGACCTGCACATAATATTCAATTTAAGCACCTAACTCAGTCCAAATAATTCAAGTCAGGTAGGCTACAGATACTAACTTTGCTCTAGGTAAATGTGTTGCTGTTCTTGGATTTTTTCCATCATCTAAAGTCAACACAATGGGGCCCAAAGAATCATTTCATTATAATGTAACTCAGAACAAATCATATTTTCTTAGGTTAAGCCATCATTCCCTGCGCAACAACCAAATTTAGATGGCATCAATCAAAAGAAAACGGCGAGACAGTTTTGTTTTTAGCAAAACTTTAGAAGGCAGCGAAAACAAGTCACGAAATGTAACTGAAGTTATCAGCTTTAGTCCTCTGTCACAGTTTACAAAACATGTGTTAGTATTACTGTTTATAACCTGTCTGATTGTCTCACTATGGTGCCACATCTCAACAACAAAACACAAGATAGATTTGATAAACGTCAGCATAATGACCGCATCTTTTGGTTTTCCAACTGCATTTTCAAAGCTTTAAGTATTTTGGCTGTCACCATGTTGGTTTTCTGGAATCAGAAGTGACCATATTTGAAAAAGACGGAGAAGAGTAAGTAGTTGGAAAACGCCAAGTTATCAAAGCTCCACAGTCATTGGCGATTGACTTGCTTTTTTGAGCCAGCCTCAAGTGGCCATTTAAGAAACTGCAGTTTTTGGCACATCCACATCATCCCCAATGGTTGCCACATTGACACCCCACTGTTTGCTAGAAAGCCAAATTTAAATTACAATTCTTAAATCAAACCTTAATGACAGCGTCCACCCCCAAGGACTGCTCCACATTGCCCTGTGGATGGCAATGGTCAAAGTCATCATTAAAGTATTTAATGATAGTCCTCAGGAAACCATTATCATTTGGGGAGTCATTCATTAAAAATTAATCTCCTCCTTCGACCCCTTATTATCACCACTAAGCTTCATTATGGTGTTCGGTAGTAGTGGAAGCCGGCCCAAACCACAGCCCTCACAGGGAGAGAGGGGCTGACCTGATAAGATATGAGATGAGCCTTTTGAAACCCCACAGAAGAGCGGAGGTCAAATAAAAGATAGTGATTAAGGGTTTAATAGTTTAGGAAAAAGCTATTGATCTTTCCTCATTTGGATGCAACAGATCGACCCTCAAGAGGACCGAAAACTGACCTTTTAGTCTTGGCTCCACTGGCTCCGAAGCAGCAATAACCAGCAGCTATTTTCACACCAAGACAGTAACATTTATGCCTTCTGAGTTCTCTCCCATTAAACAGTGTCTATGGTACCTATTTTTCTAAACATAGTGAGAGAAAGTATGATGAAACTCACTCAAACAAAGACATAGTCGAGAATCTAGACGGAGTACAACAAAACTTGAAATGGCTATCCATCCAAATGCTGCTCTTTGAATTGTGCTTAATTCTGACCATATTAATAAGGATAAATACTTTCCAAATATCTGCTTTAAACAACATAGCATGTTTAAACCTTCCTGAGGCTGCTGTTTTTGCACATGCACTCCTGAAAATGTCTAGAAATTTCAGAACTACCTGCATCTGAAATCTTCCTGAGTTGCTTATTTATATATGTCCCTCACAGAATGAAGTTTCCCTGTCAGACTGGGGGAGAGAGGGGTCTCAGGACGCAAGACAAAACGTGAAAAGGACATTGCAGAAAACCAAGATGTCGACACTTTTTGCCTTCATATCAATACAACGCGTAACTTGATATATTCACAGTTGAAAAGAACATACTGGCGGGCAGAAAAGACCACAAAGCAGCTTCATTATGTGCGCAACAATTACATCTGTTGCTCACTAGTTGATATAAATCTCATAACCCCCCCGCCTGCTTGCTTGTCGTGAATGTTCCTGAATATTACCTGCAGCGTTCACACATCGCCTCACACCGAATTTACACAGAACTTTAAGGAGACTGACAGAAATATTTTGATGTTCACACATGCAGCTCAAACAGAAGACTTTGGAAAATGTTCACGAGTTTTGTGCATGTGTGAAAAAGCAACAACACTTGTGCTGCTGACAGTAACTGGTGGAAGACACGATAAGCCACCAATTTTAAAAGAAAAACGGGAAGTTTATCTTAAATGATTGTAATAAGAGGCTTACAAAAGCTGATAACACCTATTTGTTGTCATCTGATAACAAAGGAAAAGACAAGAGTTCAAGAGTAGCACACTTAACTAGTTCACTATTGAGCCCATTGGGGAAATAACTTCTGTAATTGTAAAGTTTGGATATAAGCAGAGCACAATTGTAGTACTGGCATCACATCCAAACACACCTTTCTAAAACCCCATGTCTAAAAGCGACAGACACTGTCCTATCCACAGCTTTGTGTTGCAGTCACACATACAATGTGGTTTGCACTTCATTTTATTTCACTGTTAATGTTTTTCCAGACTCACAACACCACTGGAACACTGTTTTTGCAGTATCCCAGCAAGGTGCAGGATTGAGGTAGACAACAGGGAGTGCTGTGATTGTAGGGAGAGAAAAAAACGAGATGTTGGAACGAATGTTTATGGTTCAATTTGGCTCCCATCATAAAGCAGAAAATAATAAGCAAGGGAAGAAGATTGCAACATGTTGCCTGGCTGCAGCTGACAATTTGAAAAGAGAACAGTACACTCTACTGTGAGCTGCAGCCAGCGGAAAAGAAATAATCCCATAGACACTAACTATCTGCCAGCCACATACCTCATTCAGACAATTTTCATGCAGACCTGAATGAGTGGTGGGCTTATCTGCTTCAGAGCTGACAAAATGTTTTCTGGCAAGTTGGAAACTGCAGTAACTGCAAAGCTTCAAACCATTTATCCGTAACTTCTTTATCTGATCCAACATTTCCTAACACAATGAGAGCTATTATGTAACAGTAGATCTTAAATTCCCTCACAGTAGTCTGCAAGAGAATCAAATACAAGAATAAAAACAATGAAAAGAAAACATATTGACTGAGAAGCATTGCTGGAGTGACTTCTTAAAGCTAGATGGAGGTAAAGAGGATCAACGTGAAACAATGGGGTGTACAGACATCGGGCATTTAGACGATAAACGACTAGAATCTTTTCATGTTTAAGCCAATCTCAGAGTTTATTGGTCATTGTTTCAACCATAATTTAAACTCTTGGCATGACTGACAATTTTCCAGGACTTCTGGTAAAATCAGCAGCGATTAAACTAAGTGACAAAGGATGCCCAGGTCTTGACTTCCTCTTCAGAGTGATGGTCATTGTGGTCTGACTAGAAACTGGAGAGACAAGAAATGGGAATTCCCCCCCCCATTATATGCAGATGTTTGACTATAGAGATAAATAAAAGGTTGAGTTGCCTGATGGGGAAATGTTGGACGAAGCGTCAGCGTCCAACACTATGATGACAGTTTCTGCCTTTATGTCGATGCTACATGTTATTAAATGTAGTCACAGTATCAATGAATGAGGAAAGGGGACCAAACCTCCAAGCAGGATAGAATATGAAGCAGCTGCACTACATGCACAACGCTCATTACCCCTGCACGCTCATTCACGGTGAATCTTCCTGATTGTTAACTGCTGCATTCACACATTGGCTCGCCCTGACTGCATGCGGAAATTTTACCTGGACCTGCAGGAACTTTTCCAGACAAAGTTAAAGTGGGGTTGAATTAATTGGCTGATTGCATCCACACATGCAGCTCATCATGACATTTCAGGGGACATTTTCAGGAGTTTTGTGCAGGTGTGAACACACCAATAATGACTTAGCTGCTGCGATGTAAAAATAAAAAAAATCAGTGCAATGATTTGCAAGCACTCATTCAGAAGAATAAACTTCATTTTCTGAAAGTGAAAGGTCCAATCACTACACACAATCGTTTTCTTCTACGACGGATTGTTCTGCAATATGAATACAGTAAGTAGTGTGCTTGCTTTTAATTGGCAAGTCTGTTGTAAAGAGTGCGGCTGCGGGAAATGGGCTGCTTTTCTGAAAATGTGCTGCTTGAGCTGTAGTATGCTGCATTTATTTTATCTCATTGTCTATTTCTGCCCTTTGTTTCCACTCTTTTGTAAACTTACTTGCTTTTTTCTCTTCATTCAAAACCCTCATGAACTGGAATCTACATAAAACAGATGCTCCATTCCTCTGTCTGCAGCTAATTGTGGTTTAATCATAGACTCCGGCAGTCTGAATGAAGACATTTTAGAATGTGAGGCAATATTAAGCACCAGCCCTCGTCTGTGATTATTGTGGCTGTCGATGCATTATATGTATAAATAATTGCACACCATCTATCACTGTCCATACACTCCCAGAGTCCCTGCAGCTATTCTCCAGGATTTCTTTGACAGACAGTTGAACAAACAGGGCGTGACAACAATCGATGTTATCCCGAAAAAGAGGTCAGTTCCACCCTTTCACTCGGATATGTTGGGAGCCTCATCATGCTGGAGGTCAGGGGTTTAATGAGATTTCATCCTGTGCAAGGTGAAGGAGGAGGGACCAATTTTGACAGGAAGTGAATGCACCTCACCTTCAAATTAAATGAAGAAGTTGGATGGATATCAGTGTGACGGATAGTCATTAATGATACATACCCCATTATTTCTGATGGAAAGTGAAGCTGTTTGTTTCTACTATTGGACAAATATCTATTTTTTGATTACTATGCATGAATAATGCAAGGATGATTTATGTTGCCACTCTGTTGTGAGTGTTTTATATGTGTACGAATATCAACTTATGAACCCTTAATAGTGGGTAAAGTAGATATGATAAGTGGAGACACTAACCCTAACCCTAACCCTAACCCTTATGATAAAATAATGAAGCTTGATGAAAAATAAAAAAAGGCACGCACATCCCTCAGTGGGTGCTGGATCCAAAAAACACGAAAAGCAAACAAGATCCGCACACCAACACAAAGCTTTGCCTAAGTCAGCATCTGTGCAGACTCACTGTTGAAGGGTCTAACAGCCCACTCATACTGCACTGAGTAGGAAAACACAATCATGCTTCCTATGGACAATTGGAAATGGAAATCTGCACCTTGATAAATAAGACAAATTACAACCACCAGTTCAAGGTGATGGTTTCTGTTTCAATGTCCTTTGTTTAAATAAAAACATTTGACTATTCAAATAGGACGATGGGTTGTATAATATCAAGGAAATGCAGCAGCACTTGATATTAATTTGTTGGAAATGAGTCCACAGTCTGCTGAATTCGCCCTGATCAAATATCATTTTTCCCACCATGAAGCTTAAATATCTGGAGGCGATGAAACATTAGATGCAAATTGACACTCAGACAGACATGATTCTATATTTTATTTGAAACCAGAGTCTGTTATATAACCAACTTTACCTCCTTCAAATTGAGGAATAAAGGAAGAAGCTATGAGGAAATTAAATATTAAAGGACAGATGATGGCGTGGAACAGCGGAGCAGGACATTATTCAGTAAAATATGGCTTCCAGACTTTCAATAGATGTTCTCACACAAAGCCATGGCAAAAGATACTACACTGTTTAACTCATCAGCTACTGAACGGATTTCTTTCTGCAAGAACCTGCATGTTGTTGATGATGGTGTCTGCATGCTTTATTTGCCTGCAACATGTGATTCAGCTTTATTAAGCTGCTGTTTTAGAACATTTCCTCTAGGTGGCGGTGCAGGATAAGCAGTTGGCTGTCCTATTTTCTGCAAGCCTTGATAAAATGATTAATTATATAGCATCAGCCTAACTAGAGTCAAATCTCAAGAGAAAAGGTTGATTATGAAAAAAAGAGAGCAGACTGAGGAGTTTTTTCTGTCATATGTGTTCACTGGTATGGTATCAATGCTACACTAAAACTAAAGGACTGGGTATTTGAAAAAAGAATGGTTTAGTCGACCCAACCTCTTGGCTGAGTGGACACAGATATGTGACCTTTTCAACCAATAGTCCAGCTCTTGTTGAAGTTTTTAGAAAACGATGAAAGTTGTAGGAGGCCTGTCACAGGATTTCGAGGCCTTACACAAGATACTTTCTCCAATACTGAGAGAGTCAGTCTCTAACGTGTCAGATTTACTGATTGGCTCAATACTGGGGTTTAGTTTTTCCCTGAAGCATCCAGTGGGACTAGAATCAGGACTTTGCGCGATGAACTTCTCATCCAACTGTGAAAAACACTTCTTGATTGACATGAAGGCATTGTTATGTTTTTTTGTGTCTTTGGTAGAGCTATAAAATAATAGCAAACATTTAGTTAAAATGTCATTCTTACCCTTGAAATAAAAACCTGCTTGACAAATAACTCTCAACTCAAAGCTACCTTACCAGCCTCTGAGCACTTTGAGCACTCGCTAATTTTAGAGGTAACAGAAGATACAAATGAGCAAAGGAAAACATTTGAATAACACCAACCACATTTGCAGTAATGTGAAATACTTATCCTGAGTAGGCAGCCTGCACTAGTGACAAATGTAATTTCTACAAACTGCAATTTCTACAAACAAATCACCAAAAATGGAGCTCTTCATGTTTGGAAGATTTCAAATTGGTATTACAGAACAATACGACATTAATAAGACTCATTTGTAATATATTCTATAGACACAAATAAATGTAAGACCCAAATCTTTATCATCATTATGCTGTGTCATGGTGCTCCCTCCTTTAAGAAAAAAAAAAAAATCCCCAACATCAGACATGGCAGCCTTATTTATTGCAGTACCTCATCCTGACACAAGAGGGAGCTGCTGTATAACATCTGAGTTGGTGCTCAAAATCACAACTACTGAAGCATCCGCTGTAAAAGTGTGAGAATTGAGAAGGAAAAAAAACCACTAAGAAGGATGGTGTGTTCTTGATCCTGAGACTTCAGTGACTTGCTAAAAGGAAAATTGCGTGCATCGTCAGACTAAACTGATGTAAAACCAGTGGATCTAGATACTGCAGAATGTAAATCAGTGAATGCCCTCTCAGAAGGTGTGTGCTTTTATTTTTTAAAGGTTTATTTTTTTTGGCGTTTTGTGCCTTTATTGGAGAGATAGGACAGTGGATAGAGTGGGAAATCAGGGAGAGAGAGTGTCATGCGGGAAAAGGAGCCACAGGTCGGTTTGGAACCCGGGCCGCCCGCTTGGAGGACCACAGCCTCCACACATGGGGCACACGCACTAACCACTGCGCCACCAGCGCCCCTTGCTTTGTATTTTTAGCAGAGGTATGTTTCCAATGAAACATAAGGCACATAATTCTATATTGTTTAAGTCTTCACTCTGATTTTGATGTGCAAATTGTATGCAATTGTTGTCAACATTACTAAAAAGAAAAAGTCAATGTCTGTGGCCCACTGAAAAAGACTTTACTGAAACTTTATTGTGAGGTCTTTTTCAGTGTGTCATGTATGTTTTATTTATTTTTCATGGTATGTTCCTGCAGCCGTACACACCTGAGAATGTACAGGCTGCTGTGCACAGGGTACCCTGTTAGTCATTTAGATTAAGACTGCTAAAAAGAAGTCAGTGCAAAAGTCTAAATTGCAAGACCCTGAGACTTTCTTATAAGCCTCCAGGTAAGGGAGATTGTAAAAGAATTATTGTTCTCATCAACAGGATCTTTAGTTAACAGTTGGACCCCAAAGCCCAAAAATATCTGAAAAGCTAAGACCTACATATTATATTCTTAAAAAGACCAATTATTTACTGCTCAACTGAAAGTGTAATACTCTTCTCAACTTCAAACTTTGAAAAGGTCATATTTTTACAACTTGGTAAAATAATCACCCAAACTTGAACATCCCAGTTTACAGACAAATTCCATGATCGATCTTTGACCTTCCAGACTTGGACTCTTCTACCATTGTTATCCTGCTCTGTCAAACTTTGTTATCAGGAAGGCAAAAGCTCATATCAAGTTTAAACCAAGCATAGCACGGATTACGCATTATGCACTGAATCTTTTGCTGGCAAAGGAACACTGCGAGTGAAACACACACACACACACACACACACAAAAAGAAGTCCAAGGCACTAATGTATTCGTTATAATGAGAGATGCTTGGCTGCAAGATCAAGAGAGCAGAAGATGGCCATGTCCTCCTTTGAAACTCAGACTGGAAGATGAGATGAAAAGTTTGTTTAAGATGACTCAGACCTGCACTGAATCAACCACTGCACTTTTCTCCATAGCGCACGCTTCAGTTGCCGTGGTGTCAAGCTGACGTGAGCGGCGAGGACCTCATGACGAGGGGCGGCTGCAGGATTTCAGAACCACACAAAGTGCACACAGTTATTGCTTGATGGGAGATAAGTTGTTGTTGACTGTGCAGCATTCAGAGGCTGAGGCTGTTTTGGAAAAAAACATCAGATTTCTTGAAAAATTGTAATTTACTAGAAATGTAATATTTCTTAAGGAGTCTTTAGTCTTTTTACTTTTGCCATAGTGAGCTTTGAGTTTGTATTTACTAATCATGTTGGTGCTATACTGTAATACTTCTTATGGGGACTTAACTTCAGCCCTTAAAGGAGATCTATTATTCTCACTTTCACCATTAATTACGTCAGTGGTACACCTGATGTGTATAGCTCGAAAACCTCCTTATTAATCTGATACTGGTGTCAGTAAAATCCCTCAATTTAGCCTCTGCCTGAAACGCTTCATTCATCAGCTGCTGTCTCTTTAAGAACCCCCCCCCCCCCCTCCCTTCCTTACCTGCCCAATTTCCTCCGATCGGCCAGCTCTGTTTGCAGTCGCAGGAAAATTTGAGTGAGCTTCTGAGTGGGCGTGTCCTTGAAAGAGCTGACAGGGTGGGCATGTTCTTAAACTTTTCTCCATGCATGGTCATTATATGTATGTATTTAAATATGGATCAGCATCATAGATCTCCTTTAACTCCTGGCTGAGGCAGAGTGATGCATATTGTGACGAGTCACAGTGATGTTGATCAACGCTTCCTTTCAAAACTTCCAAAAAGAAAACTTCTGACTTCAGCCTTTTGATGGAAGTATTGAAACTGTTGCATGGTTATAACCTCCACACAGGGAGAAGAGAAACAGAAGAGTTAACGGGTCAGTGGTTTCACACATTCACCCTTCAAGAGAATAAACAAAAGCTGAGCAACACTTTGGGTTCACATTAAAGGTCAAACACTAGATGTAACGGCACGCAACAGAAGAAAGAAACATAATGCTTAGGAGGTGTCGTAGGCCTTTGTTTTCTTCTAATTGCAAATTAAAGTTTGAGACACATACTGTACAATGCTGGCAGATTCTTTTGTGTCAAATGCAATACAGGAAATAGAAAGGACTTAACATATTTGAATCTTTGAATCTTCACAAAGGTGCAGTATGTCACTTGATCATCAACTCTTGAGAAAAAGACAAACTGGAGATAAAGGGGGAGTGTGTGCGATGTTTATTTTTGAATAAACGAAACAGAGCAATACTTTTCGATTGGCTTTCAAAATATAATAATGCATTTCTTCAAACAAAATTACGTGACTTACCTTTCTGTAAAAACACCTCTGTATTCAGCCTCCTGTAAAGGATGTTTCTTCTTTTTCACCTTTTCATTGTTGTTGCTTAAGTTGTCATAAACTGAAGCTGTAGAGCAGGACTGCCCCTGGCCAAAGTAGGGGCCCTATGCAAAATTTTGCACTTCCGCAAACATGAGGTGATGTGGCCCTATGCACAGTGCGTGCTCTCTATACTGTAGGGAGGGGTGGGCCTGCAGCAGAGGGGGTGTGTCGAGCCTCCAGCGAAAACTCTCCATCCAGGACCTTAGATCTACATTTTAAGGTGAAAGGCTTTTAAATCACGCCAGCTTCCCAGGTGGCCCACTCTGACATCACATAACAGACACTCCCCTGTAAATACATGCAGGCAAACCGCCTCCCATTCAGCTTGTCCTATTCACGACTCTCACAGCTTGAACTCACTGCAGGAATGTAGCATCCATCGGAGGCACTGGAAGTGTTAGAAAATCCTGCTGTTGGAAACCCTAACTGAGAAACACGTTGGGTTTGCCCTGTAGGATGGAGATATGACAGATGGGGTTTGTTTATAAGACAGCAGAAACTATGCAGATGTGATGTGAGACTGGATTCAGTGATGTCCAAACAGTCTGGAAAAAAGACCAATGCAGTTGCTTACAAATCAGTATCAAGTATTCAACACAGCCATGAATTAAAAAAATGGATAAAAGAGTTGTGGATGAGATTAATGAATTCGATTTCCAACCTAAATAATTGATCCCAAATGGTGGGGAAAAAATGACATGTACATTTTATTAAAGTCTCTGTGAACTGCTATAAGGGAATAAAATGTAAATCCTCTCCAGAGCAGGAAAATGAGTCCTAGCAGCTTTTTAAAATGTGCAGGATGGAAGGAAGCATGATAAAGGAAAGTGGAAATTGTGATGGATTATAGTATTAATTTAGTAATTTTTAGAATGACAGAAGATCACACAAGTTCACGGTGATGAATTGCTTCGCTGTGTAATATTTACGTCTCTGGCTCCATATGGAGTAGAAAAAAATGGACCCGTTTGAAGTTAAAGATCCCTGTTGCTCTAACTTATTCGGTTCAATATTGTTGCCCAACAGTTAAGTTCCAGCAGCTGCAGTGTTGACTCAAATGCTCTTGGTGAGATGCATTATTGTGACAGTCTAGACGGTAGTTGAAAGGGAAACAATCTAATCCATAGAGCAGACAAAGAAAGACTTTGTAAAGTTCTGGCTTCAGCTGTATGAGCCAGAGAAAAAGAAACCATTTTCCTTGTGATTTACTTTCAATAATCAATAATTGAGTTTGCCGAAATAACAACATCTTGATACAGATTTTCTAAAAAGTAAAAAGGTCAAACTGTGTCAGGTCTGCCCCTCGAGAGGAGAAGAAAACAGCTCTGTTTAAATGTTTAAATGGCAGTCCGTTCGATCGAGCATGATGGGACTCAAGTTGAAATGTTCGCTCCTATAATGGCCTGTTAGCTGAGCTTTTATGCAGATATATATTTACAAAGATAAATAAATCATCCTTGAAATACTGTTCATAGGAGCTGGTATGTCATGAGTGGCGATAGTGTTCCGCATGTTTTTTTGCCGTCCACATGGACTGTTTCTCCTGCATAAACTAAAATCTGCTGATATGTCAATACAACTCGGACTACAAATGTACTACAAAGAGAAACCAGAACACTTCCTGTGCGGAAAATCCAGACCCCTGAGTACAGATTCTGAGTTTCTATGTAGAATCTGTGGTGAAACTTTACAAAAGGTACACTCATTTTGTTACTGGGGAACGAATGAGGAGCTAACTACAAGTTATCAGTTAGTTAATGGGTAGAATTGGTAGGTACACACTATGATGCTTCACTTTACTATAGGGTAAACGAAAGAAGTCACTAATGATTAGGTAACGACCAAGCGGCAACCTCCGGTCTTGAAAAATGAAGCCAATTGGAAAGTGCAAAATCCTGCAGTTCGTCGAGTGTCCACTTGAGGCTGGCTTCAGGAACCCCGGATGTCACACACACATGATGGCAAGAAATCCATTTTTACAGCATAATAATTATGTTTACATGTTACATGTTTACAGCCTGGTTCGTCAAGAGGCTTAAACCCCGCCTCAGCTCCAGCTCTCAGCCTGTCGTTAGGTTGACTGAAAGTTAGGCTGAGACAGGATTTCCAGCATGGAGGCTGCTACCGATGAGCCTCCGGAGCTTCCTGCAGGAACAGATGGCTGACTCAGGCTTCGTCCATAAATATTTATCTATAGTAATGATTCAGTCCTGAGTAATTACCAATTACAAAGCCCCACTTCCTTCTCTATTAAGTAATCATAAGCTACTCTATAGAATTTGATGAGAAGTTATTCAATATCTACCGGTTAACAAACAGTAGTATTGATTCCCCAGTACCTCTGCAAAATGAATGTTTTGTGAAGTGTGACTAAATCTGTGATTATAGTTTGATTAATGTTTTGCATTAAGCTCTGTCTGTCATCTGAAGAAGCTTGATTCTTTTTTTCAAAGGTTTATTTTGGGGCTTTTTATGCCTTTATCTAGAGATAGCACAGTGGACAGAGACAGAAATCGAGGAGAGAGAGAGCTGGGAATGACAGGAGCCACAGGACGGATTCTAACCCGGGCTGCCCGCTTGGAGGACTATAGCCTCCGTACATGGGCTGCGCGCACTAACCACTAGGCTACCGGTGCCCCAGCTTGATTCTTTTAATTAAAATGTTAGAGATTGAGTTGTGCAGGTGGAAGAAACCTTGGACTATTCAGGATAAAAAGTAAATATTAGTAGTCCTTGACCTTTAAAGAGGTCGTACATTTCAGTAAATACGTCTTTCTTTAGAAATCTTCGAACCATCTTACCTGATGGTAACATGCCGATCTGCTCTGTAATGTCTTCCTGTCTAGTTACATCTGACAGAAAAGGCTGGATATCACTCTATTCCTGTTCTTCTGTAATCTCAATATTCAGAGTGAAAAAAAGTACAACGCTTTAACCAATGAAGCTATTTCACACTTTAATCACATATATCAAGTACACGCACACTCACACACACACACACACACACACACACACACACACACACACGCACACACACACACACACACACACACACACACACACACACACACACACACACACACACACACACACACACACACACACACACACACACACACACACACACACCCATCTATACTGACTCCCTCACCCTGCAAGCTGCCAGGCCTGAGATCAGGGGCTAAGACTCCAGCCTCCCATCCTGGTCCCTTGAGGTTAATTATGTTCACTTTACCAGCCGTGACTCACTTTCTATCTGCCTGAAAAGCTCACAGACTACTACAAGCCCCACCATGGCTGCTGTTAGCGCTAACAACTAGCCCCTCAGAGCAGTTTCTGTTCACACGTGATGTATCGCAGCCATGCCAGGGAAGGCTAATTAAAATGACTGACTGTGAACACGCCTGGATGTGAAGCAGGTAGTAGGAACCATGTGGATGATACAGGGCTGCTGTTTCCACTCAATCTGACACCCTCTCATGTTGGATGTTGTCTTTTCTTTTTGTATCCAGTTAGGGTGTCGGAGTGTATTTGAAAATGTGCGCTCACTGCCTGACTTTTCTCTGTGTCTTTTAAGAAGTGAACGCTTTGAGGAGTAGGATTGCATGCTTTCTTTAAGGTTGTCAGGGAGTAATGTTGGTCAGAGATTTTAGGAGTACATGCTTTGGAAATTTCGAAACAATAGAAGCTAAAACAACACAAGTAGCTATTATAATCAGTGCTTAGACTTTTCCTAATAATTTCACTGTAGTGTTTGATTGAGGAGGGTTACTGTTAAGCCATGATGTTCATGGAGGAACAGCATGTGGATGAAACCAATCCGCTGTGTTCTGTTCTCTTTAATGTCCGACATCTCAGATTCAGATTTAGATTCTTTATTGTCCCATAAGGGGAAATGTGTTTTGCAGCAGGAGCACGCAGAAGTTAAGAAACACAAGAACAACATCACCGCATAATCGAAAATAAAAACAAAGACAACACGACAAATGTATAAAACAGTGTAAAACATCGCAAAAAAAGTAATTAATTAATTTAATAAAAACAGTAACAATAGTCAGATCTTTAATGCACTTTAGATGGAACGTAATAATAAACTCTAAAAGGCACGTTCAAACTTGATTATTGTTTTTTTCCATGTGTTTCTGTAACCACTGGTTTGACTACCGACAGTGCAAACTGTGCAATGCACCAGAGCCCACATGCTTTAAAGGGCCCACATGGACCAGAGCTTAATGACAGCAACATTAAGGGATGTTTGCACAGCAGTGCTGCCTGCTATACCTGACCACACCTGTCACTGTTGCATCTGCAAAGCACTCTAGCGCTTGTGTTTGTTCTTGTGTTTCAAAGACATGGGCCAGATGTGGCCATCGAACAGGCCGGGGGGGTCTGGCACCGTGTAGTTCTTAGAGCGCTCTAACATTGCCAGAACTCAAACTGATATAATCATATTTAAGGAGCTGCATGGGTCAAGAAAGATTCATTGAATTGGCAATTCAGTCAATAAAGAACGGCAGAGCCAGGAAGCTGGATTTAAACAGTATCGTTGCAGACTTTGCTGAATGCAAGGCCTGCAGGAGGAACTTCTAATTGGTGAGCACAGACGGAGTATGATGGAGTTTGAATTTATAGCAATACTATTGGTTTCTTTCATATGTTGGTAAATGTGTCAGATGCTGTCGTCCATAATGTGTAGGCATTTACGTAGCGTCCATGCTGTTCTTCAAGGCTATTTGTTTAATTCTCGACAATACGCAGTATAAGCTGCCTATTAAACCTATTCCAGATGTTTGGTAGATTAATTAAACACACTGAGGTGGTTTGATGAAGGCTGTCAGATCAGCGAGGATGAATGTGCCACTCCGGCTGCTGTCCGTGGTGCTGATCCAGAGGCTGCTTTGGATGACAGTTTCATGGTGTGCTTCTGCATGGTGACATAAATCGCCCGCTGTGGAATTGTCTGTGTCTGTGCACATCTGTCTGGGGCAAGGAGGGGGGGGCCCAAAAAATATGTATCTTTGCACCAGAGCCCAGCACAAGTGTGTTACACTGCTATCTGTAGCTGCATTGATTTTAGTCATATTGCGGCCCCCCCAACACGGTCACATAGGTAACTTTTTGAAATCACAAAATCCCATCCTTGAATTCAGTATTTTTCCACGGGTGTTCATTGCTTTACACTTCCTATTTTCAAGCACAACTCTCTGCTTCTTCACTTTCCCCTTCTGAAACCCTGAGCACTAACAGTGTTGCTTGTAAGAAAGATTGAAGCCAGACATACTGACACCCACAGATAACTGTCAATAAAGAGCCCACAAATGTCCATTCAGCTGCTTCACCCACAAAAGCTGCTGCTGGTAACTATGACAGTGACAGAGAGGCTCTTAAATTACTCTGACATCACATACAACATCA
Source organism: Tautogolabrus adspersus (assembly GCA_020745685.1). Classification (NCBI taxonomy): domain Eukaryota; kingdom Metazoa; phylum Chordata; class Actinopteri; order Labriformes; family Labridae; genus Tautogolabrus; species Tautogolabrus adspersus. The sequence continues at coordinate 26,569,358 of CM036546.1, forward strand.
GATACACTGGCACAGCCACACATTCATAATCAATGTCATGGTTAATCTTGTTGCATGACTGTGTTAACATCCTGTTAGGCCATCATGTGCTCTTTTTTTTGGACACAAGATTCAATACAGCTTTACTCTATTCATGTCTTCATTTGACATTTTACCATCGTTTTATACATCCGCTAATCTGACATGCATTGACACAAACAGAATAAAAAGCATTTCCCTACCACAAAAAGCCTAACAGGTCATTTTTTTAAAAGGGGAAGGTGGAATGGTCAGGTAGGCGGAAATATATCCATATTGGCTTTTAATTGTCGTTGCTTTTAACTTTCATTTTTCAACTAATAAGAGGCTTTCAATCAGCTTAACTATTCACCATTAGCTGCTTTCATAAGAGACAAAGCTCAGAAAAACACAGGCACACTGCACAGGTTGAAAATAAAGGCCAATTCCAGTGAATCAACATCAAACTTTTTACTAATCCACTTTGATTTATGCCCAACTACCCTTCAATATTTTTTTTTGTTAACCGCAGCGCACTGATGAATGATGGTTGTTCAGGCTGGTTATTTAGGTGTCAGATTGATTCAGCCTGCTCAAACTAGCCTTGAGAGGAGGAAGAGAATTCATGAAATGGTATTGTTGTTATAAAGATTAACAGTGTATTTATGCAATATTTTAAATTTTGAACACCTCTAGGGATGGATTATGTTAATGACTGTAAATATTAACGGACAAAGCCAGAGTGACGGCGCCCATCTGTTACTGCAGGGGGCTTTTTTATGGGTGTGTATGTGACTACCAGTGAGTCTGCAGCCAGCCTCAAGCGAACACTCGTAGATCTGCATGATGCTGCACTTTCGCATTGGCTTTATTTTTCAACACCGGAGGTTGTCGCTTGGAGAAAACACGCAGACGGCCCACGGGTCAGGGGAGGTGATAAATGAAAAAAGTTGGTCTGGTTGAAAATATTAAAGGTGACATATGCAAAAATACATTGTACCATAGTTTTCCAACACTAGTCTGTCTACAAACCCCCCAATCATGAGAAAAGTCCATCCTCTCCGTCTTCTGCCTGCTCCACTTTTCAGAAAATGTGTGCTCAAACAGGCCGTTTGGAAATTTTCCCTTCGTGACATCACAAAGGGCAGTAACCCCTCCCCCAGGTGGGTGACGCTCCCACAGCTAGGTGTTGGTTCTGCCCTCTGAGTCCGCCTTTTCACAGTAAACACTAGGGCATGGTGTGAGAAAGCCCTTGGCACATCCCCTTCCAGAGAAGGGCGTGGTTGAACTCAGCTCATTTACATTTAAAGCTACAGACACAGAAACAGCCTGTTCTGAGCAGGGCTGAAATAGAGGGGTTTATAGACATGATCAAATACAGGATCAGAGTGGATTTTGAGCGAGAAACTTCAAAGACATGTTTTGGGAACCTCTGGGACTTATTTGAACTTGTTGAAAAGGAGGATAATAGGTGACCTTTAAGTATAAATAAAGCAGTAAAAAACCTTTATCTATCGTTGTGTAGATTGCACTGTCCCACTGAGGAACCTGCATTGTTATTTGCACTCTTAATGCAGTTTAATTCAACACAACACATTTTAATGACTAAGAGTTAATAGTCAAGCACTTCCACTTTTAGCTGTCCATTGAGCTGATATGATACAAAGTCCATCAATTTGTCTCCTGCAAAATAAGCCGTCTACATCCCTTGTTTAGGCTCAGTTTGTGAAAAGTCTCACATTTTGCAAGCACACAAATGCAGCTTTCTATTTCCGACTGTAAATGTTTTGCAGAAAAAGTGTTATCCTCATAATGCAGCTGGCTATGAAACAACCAAATCACCAGCTTCTATGACACAGGTGTCCATAACAGTAAACCTCGAGCTGAAAATATGACTTTCATTTACAGAAACATCAAATTTGTCAGCTGTGGGTTTTAGCACGACTTCCTATCTCAAGTCAATAAAACCCTTGAATAACCAGGCTGCTATCCCAGGTGCATGCTAAGGATTTTTATTTATCAGCATAATTCAGTGTGTCTCAGAATTTTATTTGTCCGACTTTATCGTGAGGGCGTCCTTGAGAGTGTACATACTCTTCTTCATGTGTGAGTTTTATGATGACTGTAGCTGATATCATTCGCTGCATGTCAGACCCACAACCTCACATTTCTCATTTCAAGCAGCTGTGTACATATTACAACTCTGACTGAAAAACACAAACACAGGAGAATACATTGTAGCACAGCCACAGTGTTGTGAGAGAGGGTAACTTTAGCTTCGCAACCATTCACAAGAAGGTCTAATAGCGTTTAGTGCAGCTTGGGCGCCCGATAGCCTAGCAGTTATGTTGCTCGCCCCATGTACAGAGGCTATAGTCATTGTCTCAGCAGCCGTGGGTTTGAATCCTTTGCTGCACATCATCCCCCACTCTCTCCTCCCAACATTCCTCGTCTCTCTTTAGCTGTCCTATAAAAAGGCAAAAATTGCCCCAAAGAAAGAAAGAAAAAAACTATTCACAAGCTTGACTTTTATGAGCGACTTAACAGAAACAGATGGGCCAGGTGATTTTTCTCCACTCCTTTTCCCTCCTTCCTGTCATCAGTTGCTCGAGCTAAATGTTATTGAAAGTGAGCTGTTGCAGTTGCCAGGATATAAATGACTGTTTAGTTCACACTGAGTCTTCAGACTGAACTGAGCTTACTGAATAATCATGGTCGCTGACTGCACCAGTAGCTTTTTTAGACTCTCTCTTCGGAGCTCCCTTTTTGGTGATTGAAAGCACTTTCAATGTCAGCTGAGCTGAGAGTTTTACTTCCCAGTTAAAAGCGTATTGGGTGACTGGAAAAAGCCCCACATATAATCACAACGTCATAAATCTGCTGCAGATAGGTGGCTGCTGAGCTTTTAACAGCAGGGCTTTTTAATGATAAGGTTTGCACTGGACTGAAAGGGGTGAAGGAGATATAATTTCCATATGCAGTTAACTGGACCCATTGTTGGACTGGAACAAGTAATGTCGGACGAGGTCACTAATCATTGATTTTAATGTCTCCTGGCAGTTCTTTGAGAACTCTTTTCCATAAAGTAGATGTTCATAAGTATGCTTTGGGGCGTGTGTGCTGATTTAACAACTTTGACAGCTTGACTGTACCTCTTTACAGCTTCTACTTGTTTCCAATTTGTTTAGCCAAATTTGCATTATTCCTTGAGGGTCAGAGAATGACAGGAATCATGGAAACGAGTGGTAATCACACAACCCCCTCAGAAACTCACTGTACGGGGTCACATTTTTGTTCAAAAAGGGCCCTGGGTATTTTTTGACAGAGCTTCCAAGACATACCAGTGACTGAGAACTCTCCTGGACTCATTTAAATTCACAAGTCATTAACTTAAAAAATAAAACCTAATTGAGTACATATGAATCGATGCAGCTGATTCTATCCAAAACCCTTGTTGGAGGAAAAAATATAATCTCTAGTCGGTTATTTAAATTATACCCATTATGCGTCAGACTGTCTGATCATAATATAACTTTATGGCCTCAGCCGTGAAGAATAACTGGACTGGGACTATAAATTACCGGCCTATGTCTACCATGCCTTTGCTATTCCCATGCATCCAATAACAACTTTTCCCTGTGCCAACTCACTGATAAATCTTCATGACTTGTTAACCATCGCACAGGGAGGCAGTTTGATACACAGAGCTCCTATCTGCTGCTAAGTGCAGTGTAGTGAGATTAGCCTTGAGGGGATATGTATGAGAACTGCTTCGAGGAGGAGGTGCCCGTTGGAAGAGGTTTCAAGGTAATGGAAGTGTTTGACTGGCCTCACAACAAACTTGAATTCATTGCATAAGTTCTCCGTTTTAAATTAACATTTTTGTTTCTGAGGATAGCATGTTTGACCTTTGGTTACATGCTTACCAATCTGTTGCATCACTTTGCCTGTTTTTTAAAGTAAAAGTAGTGTTTTGGCCATGTCTGCCTTTATTGGGTAGGACAGCTAAAGAGAGACACCAAACGCTGTGAAAAGAGAGCGAGATGTGAAAGATGACTTGCAAAAAAAGGACTGAGTTGGGAGCCTCCGTACATTGGACGTGCAACATACCGCTAGGCTATCTGGCGCCCCACCAGTTTCTATAATTTTGAAGAATGGCATGTCATTCCATTGTTGCTGAATGAAGGATTTCAGATGTTCCACAGTTCAGGGTCACCTTTGTCTTGTTTTATGTTGCATAATGCTCCAAACATTTTCAATGGGTGACCAGTCAGGACTGCAGGGAGGCCAGTTTAGCACCTGAACTCTCCTACTACTGAGCCATGCTGTTGTAAAACATCCAGAATGAAGTTTGGCATTGTCTTTCTGAAACAAGCAAAGCCTTCCTTAAAAAAGAAGCTATTTTACAGAATATGGTGCTTCAAAACCTCTATATATGGTCCATTCAGCATTAATGGGGCCTTCACAAATGTGTAGGTTACCCATGCCTTGGCACTAATGTAGTCCCTTACATCACAAATGCTGGCTTTTGACTGTGCACTGATACCATGGTGGTTCTCCTCTTTAGCCCGAAGAAACGGGCGTCCAGGGTTTCAAAACAGAAAGTCAAATTTTTACTTGTCAGACCACAGGACAGTTTTCTCAATTTGCCTCAGTCTATTTTAAGTGAACCTGGTCCCAGAGAAGGTGGGGGCGTTACTGGATCAGGTTTACTGTATTTAGGGTTTCCTTTGCATTGTAGAGTTTCAGCTTGCATTTAGAAATGCAGCAATAAACTGTGTTTACGGAAATGTTTTTGGGAAGTATTTCTGAGCCCATACTGTGACGTCCACAACAGAATTAGAAACATTTCACAACTCTTCCAGTCTTGTGTTGCCACTGTCTCAAACATGTTGTTGGCATCAAATTCAAATTGGGCATTTTCCAAAAACAATGACATTTCTCAGATTCAATATTTGACATGTTGTTTTTTATGCTTTCTAAAGGAAAAAAAGGTGTTTTGATGTTTTTTGCCAATCACCACATTCTGTTTTTATTCACATTTTAAACAACGTCCCAAGTTTTTAGTTAATGGGGTTTTACAAGAATGACCTAGAAAGGTAGTGTGATACATTTAGCATTGTCAGCTGGTCCAGTTCAACGTCCAAATCTGTGTTGTGAACTCCAGCAGTTGTTAGTCATGGCTGGGATGTTTTGGTGTGATACACAATTCTTTTTCTCAAACTCTGTTTTTTAAACAGTGCTGATTCCTTACAAGCCTTACTCACTGTCCCTTGAGGTTAATGCCGACAGATCTGTTTTTTTTTAGCCCTCTAGACCCTGTTTGTCAGAGCTTAAGTCTTTTTTCCTTCTCACAAGATTCTTTTATGGCGCTAGCTCTGGCTAGCTTATACTCCCTGCTGAACTTTATCTAACTGACCTGACTGACCTCCCAAGAAGTATTGATCAATTCTCTGTCCTCGCATCCATTTATAAAAATAAAAAAAGTCTCTTCTTAAAAAGGGGTGTTTTTAAGCCTTAGGAGGCAACACAACCAGAGGCAAGGTCAAAAGCTGGTTTCGGAGTTTGAAAGAGGTTCAAGGCATGCCTCCATGTTTAACAGGACATGATTTGGCTGTTATATTAAAAAAAAAAAAAACTCTGACATCCATGTTCATATGTAGAAATCTTTTTCATGATTTATACATAAATAAAGTGTAAAAACTTAAGACATGGAGATATCTAGGAATAGTTATTGGAATTATTTACAATTCTGCATGAACTGATATACCTATTGTAAGGAAGCCCTAAGAGGACATATGTACATCCATACATTTATTAAACTCTGTTTTCCTATGATAATGAGTAATCGGCTTATTATTGTCATTATCTCGAAATAATTGTTTTTTGTTTTTTTTTAATGAAAATGACTCGAATCTCTTGGCATATCACGAAAACGACTGAAATTTGCTAATTATCACAATAAAACTAGCGTGACGTGTAAGAGCCATAGCCCACTTGTTTTTATCGTCTTTGACTTAAGACAAGGATGTCACCAGTTGAAACACACCTTCATATCAGATCGCTACAGGCGAGCACACTCACTTAATGTTGCGAGTATTTGCTGAGACTTTGGAGGATCCAAGTTTACACGATTGCTGTGCCACAGTTCACTTTGATTGTAAACATTGACATCCACTCTGACATGAGGAGGAGGCGGAGCCCTGTGGTCAGTGATCGCGTGAGACCGGCTCTGCTCTGAGTGCTAGATAGAAACATGCAGAGTACCGGGGGACTCAATCGAAATCAGGATGTAATACTACTTTTATTTACCAGCAACTGTGGCTGACCAATCAGTGTTGCTTCATGTTTACTACAACCAAACGATGTATTAAAAACGTTAATGACAGTATTGAGAATATCTATGTCGTAGCAGAACGTAATACCGGTGACAGTGTTGTTATCGGTGTACCGCCCACCTCTAGTAAATGTACAGTTACAGGGTTAAAATCCCCTCTAATCAGAGAGTGGGAAACCAAAAAGCATTTCCCATGAAGAGTGCAGTGCTGGAAGACTGCTTGCACTATGGTTAGCTCACAGGACAAAATGTTAATCCAGTGAACTCGAGGGAACACGATGGATTTGCAACATCAACTCCCTTCTCACAATTTACTGCAAAACCACACAGCATATCTTTGGAACAGAAGTTTATACCCCAGCAGAACAGGGTCTGACACAGCTAATAATGCAGCCTGCTCGGTCGTAGACTCTCTCTCTTGGTGGTTCACTCAAAGGTCAGCACTGTCAAGACAATCAGTCAGAAGTCGAATCCACATGCCAGAGTTCACCAAAGTTTCAGTAAATGGTTAAACTCCATGCAGATTTGTTTTGTACGGGAATTAATCCCTGCCCTCGTATTACATGGTGTGGGAAAAAAACAGAGGTTTGTAGTTTTTATTTGATTTATTTTCTAAATTTATGTTCCTGTAACCGACTGGTACCCGAGTACATAGGTTTGCTGTGCGTGGGGAGTCCTGTTTTTTTAATCTTTATTTATCCGTATGGAACTTCACTTTCGTAAAAGTATCAGAGCGTATTTGCAAACATGACAACACGGCACAAGAACATATCGTACAAATATACTGTACAACTTCCATAGAGCACTCAACAGTGGTAAGTAAAACTTGTAAAACTTAATAAATAATACATGATGAACAAGCAATAAATAATGCTAAAAAAATGGTGACCATAGTATTCCAGTGCAAGGAGGATTGATTAAACATCTTTGGTCGTGCGTACCGTCCGTTTACCCCAACGTTAAGGTACTGTAAAAGACAGGATTATGATTCTTCAAACCTATTTGACTGTCTGAACTCCTTTACTTCATGAGATCATAACACATAGTTCTGTGGCAGGGCTTCCAGATTGTGTCATATTTATAGCAATCTTACGAAGCTCCTTAAAATCAAGTTTCAGGTGCACACAGAAAACTATCTCATGAGCACCTGAAACTTTCCTGTGAGCAGCATTATGAAAGTTTTTGCGCTCATGAGAAGGTAACATTTTTTGCTATCACTAGAAAGTATTATGTGTGCAACAGAAATAGTCTGTCTCACAGGATGAGCTTAATGGTCTATTGCCATCTCTGTGAGTCAGAGATATCGCAAAGAGTTTTACATGCACCAGAAATGAGTGCGGGGTTAGTGCCCGGTGAAGTCCATGTCCCCTGAGGGGCATTGTAAAATCTTGATTATTTTAACACCACTATACTGCTTACACAGAGATGACAACAGATGGTGCATAGTTAATGTTTAATGGCAAGCTAGATTTTCTTATAGTGGACGAAAACAGGGCGCTACCACTCCTACTAAATTTACAGTATGACGTAACTTAACTATCTCAAACAAGGAGAGAACAAGATCATAATGTTGCCATCCTGTCGTTCCATCAGTCTGTTGTTCCTGTGACTTTAAGAAGGTGTTATCTGCCGCCTGTTTACCATTGGCTCCAATCCATGTGAATGTATCACAAGTTTAGAGTGGAAGCTCAGTGCCGTAGGAGGTGAACAAAAAGAGAGGATCATCGTGAAATGCAAGTAGGGAAAACGATTGTTTGATTCTGGTGATCTTTTTTTTCTAACATGAAAAATAAATAAGATCCTCTTGTCCCTCCTGACAAAGGGGTTAGTAAATTATGTTTTTACACCCCATTGGAGTTAGCCTTTGTGTTGGTTATTTTCTATTCAATAGTGCAAGGTTCTAATAATGCTGTCAAAGGCTTTCATCCACTTTGTTTCCTTAACTGTGTGCTGTACCTGCATATGCTGTCACCCAGTACGTTAACATGCACAGTTAAGTCGAGCTGCACTTAAAGCTCCATTAGGCTCTTTAACTGTCCATTTCTTGCACTTTGAAACAGGAGTGGTTCTCAACATTGCATCCAAACCTGTTCTTTTTGTCATGATTTCTTGCCATAAGTATACTTTATTGTGTTATGTTCTAGCATAAACTCACTCCGTCTTCAATAAACACATGAAGCGAGAGCCTCACACACCTGTGGCTCCTCCATTCATCACTCCCCTCCTGCTGCCTCTCTCACAAGGTGCAGCTGGTCTCAGTACTACCTAATTTGTGCTTTTGTGTAGTCCACACTTTCCCTCCAGATTTGTTCAGACCTGATTTACATATACATAACAACAACTTGAAACTAGATGCAGACATAGAGGGCTTTGAAACTGTCTTATATTCTGATTTAGTTCTTGTATATTGAAAACAGACTCATGTTGTAGATGCGTGACCTCCCAAAACATGGAGCAATCAGTGCCAGATGCAGGAGACAGACGTCTGCTTCCATAAACACTCAGTCTGACACTCAGATGTTCAGTCTTGTTGCTTAGGATGCCATATTTAGAAGAGTTAAGGTAACCAGCTAAATGGGAACACTTTTATTGTGTTTCTATCCGCAGAGGAGGTGGTTAAAAACATAGACTGTATAAAACATGGACTTATAGTCTCAGTGACGTCAATCATTGGGATGCACTTTTGAAGCCCTTGGATGGTGGTTGCCATATTGGAAATTCTCAAACTACCTTTTGGTCAACCTGGTCACAGGCAGAGTGTCTGAGCTGAGGCCCGCCTTAGGCCTCCTGATAAACAGCTAAAATGTGCCCACTCATCATTCAGATCCCCAATTATGAATAACTCTTCAGAACAAATACGTTTTTTGAACCAAGCTGTGAACAAGTTCGATGCTGCTGTAAAAATGGGCATTTTAACATGAGGTGTCACTTAGGGGGCTTTTGCAGCCAGCCTCAGGTGGGCACTTGAGGAACGTCAGGTTTTTGCATTCCTGCATCTGCTTCATTTCTCAACACCAGAGGTTGCCACTTGGTTGCAAATGGTCAAAGTGGTCTCTGGTAGTCGTGAACACATCCAGTGAGGCTTGTTTCTTTGTCTCGTTAGTTTCTCATGAAATCCGAGCATGAAAAAATCATTAAAGAGTAATCTGCCACTAAATAAGTTAAAGAAATACACCTTTTTTTCCAGCAATGTGCAACAAAAATAAGGTTTGGTCTCTTGAAATAAAACTTACATTTTGATTACCCTCGTAATGAAACCTGGGTACTCTACAGCCTGGCTTTATTCCTCCAGAGAGCCGGGGGGCTTTACAAAGATCATATTTACTTCTGAGATTAAACTCAAAACAGTGATGATGAGGATTTGAAGTGGATTAGAACCCAATTTTAAAATTCATGTCTCTTTTCTTTTCATTACTTTGGCAAAACTTAACAGGTGCCACATCAGATATGTTGTGAAAGTCATAGGTTTTAACAGGGGGAAATGGGTAATATGATCAAAGAGTAGGCTACTTTGGCACATTTCAGTACTGGCTTTAGGACATGTGAATAATGAATACACTTAGGAAACAAATGTGTGAATGACCAATCATGGTTTAACAAAGAGACCAAGTTAATGCCAAACACTGTTCAACTAAAAATGACAATCTTTGTTGTCAGCGACTTATGTCAGACAATATGTACCTTGATCTGATCTCTTGTGTCAATAGGAATTATGAAAAAAGGATAGTTAAAGTCTGTTTTGGATGGTTGTCAGCGGCGATGGATGCATCAAACAAACACTGGACATTTCAACCAGATTTGCAAAAGGTGAGTGCTGTTCGAAATATGGATTTGAGGACATTACCAACCAATACCAACTAGGGGCCTGTAACCGATCATACAAGCTATATTTGGGTTTCCTCATACTCGGGCTCATTTTAAGCTGCTGTCAAGGTTCATAACAAATAGAAAACAAGTTCAAGTTCAAAGACAGTAAACCAATTCAATTCAGATTTACTGGTCATAAGTATTTGGGGGTAATGTGTTACTGACAAAAATGCTGCATTTTCCTCCTCCTTTTGTCGCCTGAATAGAGAAGATAATAAAAAAGAAATCCGTGAAGCATCTGCAGTTTCTGTGTCTCTTCTTCGGGGCAGGTAGCTGCAATTGAGCAGAAGGTCAGCCTCCAGATGTGTCAGCGTGTATGCGTATCTAGCTAATTTAGCAAGCAAGATGGCGTAGAGGGCAGTTTTTACTTTAACAAGTGGCGCACTTAAATTGTGCATGTTCAGCAATGAGTACTGGATACAAATATTGAACCTTTGTGTTGAGTTCATTTGACAGGTTTTGAGCTCATGTGTTTATCTGCAAGAGGATATGTATGTCAATTGAATTTTGCCACAATCCTTATAACTATCACACACAAGCATCCCTCCAGCCCCCTCTAAAACCCTTCCACTTCCTGTACTTTTCTCCCACTCCCCGTCTTTGAGCTGTCCACCAGATGCCCTCAGACTTTTCCACCATACTTTCTCATTTACCTGCTCACCTGTTCTCCAATCCCTCTTCAGTCTCACTTCAAACCGGTCCGTTTCCTTTGTTCGTTTGCCAGTTCGTCCTGGTTGCCATGTGCCTCGTTGCTTTGTTCCTGTTTTGCCTTATGGTATTTTTGCCTTTGAGCCTGAAGCTGCCGGCCTGCCTGCTTACCTCCCTGCCCACACCTGTTGCCTGCTGGTCTTTTTGAACATACCTTGTTCTTCGATACTTCTCTTGAGTCTTCGTGCTGTGTGCAGTCTGCATTTGGGTCACACCTCCTGTTCCTGCTTTTTGCCCACATCTTTACAGTAGATGATTATATAGTTTTCACTTGCAGGAGATGCAACCGTTAAAATATTTCCATTTCCACCAGACAACATAAAGGAGGTAAAATCCCTCGATTCTAAGTATCTCAAGAAGTCATTTTGGAAAGTTTTGAGTGTATCAAATATAGAACCCATCTCCATCTGCAGATGAAGGCACAGGACTGACAGAGTGGTGGGGGTTTCTTGGTGGCGAGGGAGGGATCCATCCTGGGAGTGAAAGAGGCAGCATGACAGGCTGTAAAAACAAGAAATCCCAGAAAATCCTTTTCATAAAAATCCTAGAAAGCCTGCTAAGTTCGGCAATGCAGCGTCTTTGCTGTTGCGGCATGTCATGGCCTGTCAGCAACTGACAAAGAAGAGAATGCAAGGACATAATGAAGGGATAAATAAAGAATGCAATAAAAGACGCCATTATTTATTCCGGGAAATAACTAGAGGGATTGGGATCTCAGAATTTGACATGGAAAAATATCATAAACTTAGGATATTGGGATTTTTCATCATTGGCAAAATGTTTGCAGAGTTTCTCCAAAATCCAATTGGAGAGGCGGGCCCGTACTACAATACACATGACAATCTGCTAAAGGGGAGTTGTAAAGAGTAAGGTAATGTCAGGTAATCCTATTCGCAGAGAGAATAATAACATCTGGGATTCTGCTCATTGCATGCTATTTCTTTCATATGTCTTACTTCAGTGTTTGCACAAGGTGACCAAAAACACGGCAACCAAATAATGGTTCAAATTAAGGGCAGAATGTTTTTATCCTTAAAGCTGACTTTGGACTTTGTATGATTGTAATGGGACACAAAATCCAGCTCCCTGCACAGAGGTCACACGTGCTACTCAGCCAACCAACAACCACATCCAGAAATGTAGTTACCTTGCTACACAGAGAACACAGTTCTTCATGCATTGCCATTTAACGTACAATATACTGTATGCAGAGGGTGTGTAAATATCCAATATGAACATAACTACCAGGATACTGAACTGAGCAGCTGCATTGAGCAGCTGATCTTTACACACTGCTTTCTTTTGTCTGCCTGTGGTGAAATCCAACCTGTGTGCTTCAAAGAGATCAGAGAACTTTTGAAAGACTAGGATTTACTATCTGTGAGGATGATTAATAAATAGGACTTGAAATGTCACTACAAGTTGAAAGTATCCCATGCAGTGCTTACATTCTTATGTTCTGCAATAATAAGGGAAGTTTCATAGAAGGGAAGGCTTAGAGATCTTTGTGGGACGTGTGTATTAAATGCAGAGCTGCTGATCCTGCTGTTATGAATTGTATTGGCGTAAACAAGCTGCACAGACAGGCGTATTTCAGAGATTTGAGACTCTTCAAAGAAGGGAATTTCAATTGTATATGTGAGAAGAACTTTTTTGTTGTTTCTTTTATTTTCTAGTTTCAGACACAGATTGTATAAGTCTCTGCTGTAATAATCATATCTGCTCATCCAATGTTCACCTCCTAAATGAGGTCATTTAAGAAAACCTCATGCATACTGTCAGTCAATGAACTGTTAGAAATGGTTTAGCTACATATATTTTGAATAAAAATGTCTGATTGTCATCCCATGTCATACACAGACACTTTGTTGCAAAGCCACTACTTCAGACACACAAGGTGTCCTTTACTGTAGCATCTCATGTAAGCAGGGGTGTGTCAAGAAAAGTGGCTAGGGGTGACATGGCCCCCCCTTGATATCTTAATGGCCACCCCAGGATCAATGACTATTATTGGCTATTTGTCTTGCCAGAGGTGTGACTTATGTTGAAATCCACTATTCAGGCTGTGTTGCAACAGGCAGCAGATGTTTGCTTGCAATTAAACACACAGTATGTAAAATCCGCCGCCAGGGGGCTCTCAATCAAAACAAAAGATGCCATCGAGGCTGGCGGGGAATCGTGGGAGTGATTCTCTCTGCTACTCCGAATCAGCCAGTGTTAAAGCATTGTTGATATTTGTAGGCTCATAATTTAAAAAGAAATGTTTATTCTTTAGGGTTAGATTGACATTATCCAAATCTAAATTAACTTTCAGCATTGCGGTAAGATGTCCTACATTGTCTTACCTTTAAGCTTGTTTGCACACTGTCCCCATACCTGATGCTGCTAGGTGCATGTCACCCCCCCACCCCCCTTTCCTGCCCTTCTCAACCCGTCACATGGTTTGGCTTGGTTTTTTTAGATGCACATGTATAACTTTCAGTCTGTTTCATGAAACTCCTGAGAGGCTTAAACATCATACCTTCCAACTACACTTGAAATCCATTCTTAGTAGTAAATTCATCATTTAGGTTTCAAACATTCATCGCTTTGCTTAGAAATGACACGGTTTGATTGTGCCAAGAGTTGTGCAAAGCCAGCAAAATATACTTTGCACTAACTACCATATCTCTACATAATTGATGCTTATTCTGTGTGTGTGAGAATACTAGCCCATGCCTTGGAGCACATTGAAGCCTCTCTTAGAGGTAGCAGTCAGATAATGAAGGAAACAGTCGAGTACTGTGGTCAAAACACTGCTGTGTGTCCTGAGGAAAGCACCTCAATGAGATAATGAACTCTTGGATGTGTGTGTGAGACGTTTTTTGACTTAGAACTTTTCGTCATTTCTTGAGCCTAGCCATGCTGAACATCTTTAATCCCCTTACCAGTGTACAGTAAATCTGTTAGAGCGCGCATTAACATTTCAGCCTCCTTTTTTGGAATACTTTAGAGCATCAGTGAAGACGGATGGATATAAACAGCGCCGGTTAATCCCAATACGCAAGACAAGAAAAAATAATTAATTGTGCCTAATTTGCTGCTGTCTAAACAGAGATTGGATTTCGTTTAATGCTAAACAGGCTAGTCCAGGAAATAAACACATTCCTAATTTAAAAACCTCCCCAATGTGCTTCTTGCTTTTCTCTCCACCATGCACAAGAAATATATGCAAATGACAGCGTTTAGGTTTCATTCTTGCACTGAGAGGGAATGGTGATAGATCCCCAGGAGGGTTTTGAGTCTGAAACGAGTCCGCTTCATTCTTCCTTCAAAGCCACATCCTTTAGCTTCTCTACCCTCATACATTCCATAGTGAACACCTTTCAAGCACAGAAACGTTCGATTGACTCCTGATCTTTGTCCGGATCAGACTGGATGGCGTCCTCAATGTTTTATGAGGCTTTGTGATTTTTTTTCCCTGCATGTGTTCAATCAAAAGAGAAATTTGCGGGAAAAGCTGGAGGATCAACATCTGCTGCTTCTGCCGCTGAAATCGAGAGGGTAAAACGAATAAAGTAGTCGATAGCTTATCGTGAAACCTTCTGATCAGTGTGGAGTTAAGACAGACAGATGATTGACAGAAATAGAACATGGATAACACACAGGAGCCAGTTTGTTTGCATCATCTCGGCGTTTTCACAAAGGTATTTGTGATGTAATTTGATTGACACTCCAAATGGGCTCTTTTCTATGACCCACTCTGATGAAATATTACACCAGGAACAGTGTGGACATATGACGATCCAAACCATCTCAATGCAAACTATTAAAGGTGCCATGTGTCTCACATTTAAAGGGGCACTCCACTACTTTCAAACATGAAGTTCTAGGAGTACTCAGCCTGTGAACGCTGTTATATGATGTTCTCTGTGACAGCGAAGTGAGAGGCTCACTCCTAAAAATAACTTCTCTATGAACCAAGTTAGCAATAATCTGTCCCCGTTTGAGTTTTTCTATTACTTAAAGCAAGAGTGACAAAGAACAACTAGCTGGCCTGCTTCTATTATTAACCAAAATTAATCATCAGGCTTAATGACTTGATTGAGCCTTTGTAGACGTTCTTTTGATTTGCAGGTAAGCTAACGGATGGATAGATAGGTACGCTGTTCAAGACCCAGTGACCCTGGAGGGAACAGCACTTGAGGACGTAGAAGCTTTTACATACCTCGGCAGAGTCGTAAATAAGCAGGGCGGAACAGAGGCAGATGTTAGTGCCATGAATCGGCAAGGCAAGTGCATCATTCGTACAACTCAAGAACATCAGCCGGCTAACAAAGCTCTTCAACTCCAATATCCAATCAGACACATGGAGGATTACCAAGATCACAATGACAAAAGTACACAAATAACAACTGCCTGAGGCGGATCCTAAATATTTGGCCAGATACCATCAGTTACAATGACCTCTGGCAGAGAAAGGGTCAAAAACCTGTGGAAAAGGAGATCAGGAGGAGAAGATGGGGATGTATCGGCGACACACTCCGGAAACCCAGTAACCACATCACCAGGTAGACCCAGGCCTCAGATGGTATCCCCAAGGCAGAAGGAGAGGCAGGCCTTCTCAGACTAACAAGGAAACAACTGGACATGCTCAGGACAGAAAAGTCGGGCGGACTGTGGTCAACGGCCTATGCTCTATTAAGGAGCGATAGGTGTAGCTCACAAGATACATGACGTGAAACATCTGTCACATCTAACATCCGTTGTAACCCCCTTTTATCCGTACAAAAAAACAAGACAATAATAATTGTTAGTTATGTATGTGAAGCAATCTTAAATAGGGCAGGTTATTGTTGCTTTAAAAAACGTAGCTTGCATACATTCTGTGTGTCTGCTGGACCCGGTGTCTGACTATAAATAGTTTTATCTATTAAAACTGTAAAAGCAGAATTGGGTGCTTTTGATTGCGGTCCCCCAGGACCCAAATACATTGCTATTCTTAGAAAACACGAATTAAAACTCAAATAGAAAACAATTACATGGCTTCTTTCGAAACAAAATTGATTGATCAAGTCATGAGAAATTAGAATTGTAATAAAAGCACCTGACAAAAAGTTCTTCTGGGGTCTGAAGCTACCCCAGTTGATGTGATTTTAATGACTTTCTTTGTCAATCCTTTCCACGATATCTCTGTAAAAATACTCGAGGAGAGACTGATAATGATCAGGGTTTTATTTTTCCAACACTGAAACAGTTTTGAAAGACTTAAACGAATGAAGTCCTGCCAACGAGTCAGTCGGATTAGATTACTATCCAAATCCTTGTTTTGTGTCGGGCAGTTTTAGGGCCCGTGTCCACAGACAGCGTTTTTTGCGCTTGATTTCAATACAAAACCAATGTAGTTCAGCGTTTTTAGCGCTCAGGGCACTGGGGCGCTAAAACCCCTTCGGCGTCAGCTTTTTTTTACGCTGCGCTCACAGCGCTCTCAGTTGAAAACAGTTCAACTTTTAGAACAGCGCCACGATCGTCATTGTCACTTCTCCCTCACCGACCTATCAGAATCAAGACGGGGCGGGACTTACAACATCAGGCTTTAACAACAACAATCGTCTTTTCGAGGGTGCAATTTATCGGTGTAGAGCTGCTGCTGATGTCAGGACATGACTACTTTACATTGTTTTGATGTTTTCTTGGGGATATTTCCTTGAATTAAAGCACGCAGATCTATCTAAAACACCCCTAACGGACATTACCGAGGGAAGCAGAAGTTAACTATTGTAACCTAGCAACAATGAGCACTCGTGAAAAGCTCTCTGAAACGGAGGTCTTCAGCGCTGTCTGTGGACACAGGCCTTTAAAGAGCATATACTTGTTGACTTGAACGCTTTGTTTTATAAAGAATTGTCACAAAGTCTAACAAAGCCAGACAACGAGTTCTTAGCTTAGTAGATGTAACAAGCAAACAGCTGGACTTTTTGACTGTCGCTTGATTATTCTGAGTTGAATTGATGTTTGACAGCGTGTGGGCGGTTGTTTTTTTTATCCCCTTTTCATTTTCTCTGCTGTGCCCCTGGAGCTTTGTGAAGTCATGTCTGCTCCTGATGACATTTTAGAATTAGACTTTTTGAATAAAGAAAAGGAAATGGAAACACTGCCGTCTAAGTGTGATCCTTCTTCAGGCGCAGCAGGTACCAGAGACCAATTGCCTGGGGTTGAGGTGCCTCTTTGTTTGAGAAGAAAATATGGCAATAATCTCATTGTTGGATGTGTGGGATGAAAAACTGCCACTTCCACTATCAAGGGGAAAAGGATTTGAAAGAAGAGGGGAAGAGGATTTGAGAAACTTTTAATGATTAGGAGTGATGAAACACCAAGAGAATTTAGGGGAAGAAGTCAAGGGTGGCTAACAAAACAGTGTTGAGAGAAAATGAAGTTATGTTCCATGGGGATTAAGCTGACAGATAGCAAAGGTAAAGACTGCCTCCTTTTCCAATCCGGCTGTGATATCGGGTTTGATCAGGAGCAAGGCAGCTGAAGCCAAGTGCAAAAGACAGAACGGAGTCAAATATCGGACTGCCACTCAAGATTGAGGAGATTTCAGGAGTCTGAAGCACAAAATAAAACATTTAAGGACAAAATAAGAGAAGCTGTTTGTCCTGAAAATGGTGGATTGTGAATTCTCTCATTGGTTAAACACAAGACAAAGTGCCAGACAATTGTTTATACCAGGGGCTAAAAGATTAGTGATACAATAAACAACAACAAATGTTTTATTTCTACAGAAAAAAAGAGATTCACTTATTCTCCGTCAAGAAAAAAGGTGAATATACAAGGCAAGCACAATTACAGAATACATAAGGAATGACTGATTAAAACAGTTTCAAACATAGCAACAGTAACCACATTGTTATCCATCTTAGCCGCCACAAAAAATTAGATGTTAATTGTGATTAATGGCATCTTTAATTGCATGTTTGAAATTTAATTATTTTGCATTTCAAACCAGTTTTTATTATGCTTTTATTTTGAAGTCTTAAGTTGAGGGTACTTTACTTCCTGTTTGGATACAAACCTCCTTTAAAGAAAATAATGAACCTCAGGAGGATTGAAGGTTACGACATTAACTCAACCACGGAAAAAGGAACACGTTAGCTAAAGGGAAGGTCAGAAAATGTAAAATGTTTGATTACTTTTGCTTTTCAACTGAGCTTTCTGGGAGTTTTTTTTAAAGTGATAGGAGCCATTCAAAGAAGAAGCAGAGCGATTTGTTTCCCTCACTGTGACTACATGGAGAACCCGCAGCTGCTAACCTACAGGGCGCCTAAAGGGACTAAATAATACTGGATTAAATTGAATGCATTAATTACAGAGTTTAATCACATAGCGATTAACGCGTTAACACTGACAGCCCTACTGTATATTTTACTGATACGATTCCTCTCTTGGAGTAACTCCATCCAAGAACCTGCTAGAGTAACTTGTGTTTTTGATGTTCCACACACACATAGATAGATAGATAGATAGATAGATAGATAGATAGATAGATAGATAGATAGATAGATAGATAGATAGATAGATAGATAGATAGATAGATAGATAGATAGATAGATAGATAGATAGATAGATAGATACTTTATTGATCCCGAGGGAAATTCAACATGTACCGACTTGTATTCAGACAAACAAATGAATGAAATCATCACTAGAGGCACTGCAATGTCATTATGTAAACAAATTAAATGATATAGTTTCTCTAGTATTTAGAAAAGCCTGATCGATGTTAAACACATTTATATGACAGTTCTCCTTCAACAAATACTTATCACAGAATTAGGGGGGAGCTCAGACTTTTTAAATAGGGACTTGTACCCTCCATCCATTGCATATTTTTTTATTTAATTTATCAAGGGACAGTGTGCAATGACATTATTCATTAATGCCAAAGAAAAATGAAAAGATGGTTGCACCAGAATTTAGCGAGTCGCTCGATTTCCATCCCACACAAAAGTGACGCAAGACAAACAATAAAGCTCCACTCAACAGAAGACAATAAAGAAACACACCAGACAACGCCATGTAAAAGCTGCAAAGAGAGAAGCATGGTGTCCATGGATGAAGCAGAGCAACAGTAGACTGGATTCTTATTGGGCAGAAAAGCCAAATGAACTGGGAGAAAGTAAGAGTGGCTGTAATTAGAGGAGTTAGTCATGCAAAGGCTGTTAAAAGAGTCGAACCATTAATACCCAATATGGAATAAAGGCTCACACAGACCAAAAAGGGATAAAGGTAGAGCTATGACTTTTAATACTGAGCCTCATGTCACTTTGTAGTTTAATTTTATGGTATAACAAGGTAGGAAGTTGTGCTTTTACTTAGGATTAAAAGGAGTATCCAGCCAAAGATATCAAGGCTCTGCACCTTCTCGTATAACAACAGACAATTTACTTTAATGAGGAAGGGAATATCAAGGTAAATCAAGCTGTTTGGTCCAGTTTTATGTGCTCTGGGTAGTTCAGAGCTGAGCTGGAATTAAATATTGACCGAGCATTTTATGCAGTGTCCAAATGGTGGCAGTAATGTAACACACTGAGAGCATTTCATCTGCAGAGTACAGTGAGCATGTGCTGTTTGCGTGCAGAGCTCTGTGACGAGCTTAAGTAATTCTCCAGTGAGTCTGTACATGAAAATGTTCATATCATGTACAGTAAGTGCCATCATCACCACATTAGTCTTACAAACAATGACTCTATAGGGCTGGTAAAGCTCCATTACAAGCTGGATGAGGCACTTTCATTTCCTGCTGTCTTTGCAAAGTGATGAACTAAAATAAAAGATAGAATGAAGAAGGAAACGAGCTTCATGAACACTTACAGGAAAATAATGTGCAGGGAAATACAAACAAACATCAGCCTGCTTTAGGGCACAAACGAGCTGCAGGGTTCACGTCTATTCTTCCCCTGCCTATGTGCTTCCTTTTACAGTGAAATATGAAAATAAAGGGATAAAAATGTATCCCCCCATAAGCCGGGACGCAGACTAAGATCCTCTGGTAGCTCTGCTGGCTGTTCCAAGGTCCAGGCTGAAAACTAAAGAGGGACCGGGCTTATGCTGTCAGAGACCCCAGACTTTGGAATCGCCTGTCAGAGGAGATCAGATTTGTTGATTCAGTCCCTTAATTTATTTCTCTTCTCAAGACTTACTTTTACAAAAAAAACTTTTACTTCATGATTTTATTTGATTGTATTCTTACCTTTTATTGCTGCATTGCTTTTGTTGTGGTTTATTTCCTGCTGTGAAGCACTGTGTTACCTGTATTTGAAAAGTAATATATGTATGGCCCTAATTGTAATTATTATTGCACTAATTGTTAATGTGCACCTGATGAATGAATCACAAACAGGGTTATAAGTTATCAAAGACGAAGAAGAAGAGAAGTGCTGCTGGATATTTGTTGTTAGGTGTTGGATACTTTAGGTGTGCTGTGCTTATTGAGTACTATGAAAAAGATTATTGCACAGGTGGGGGGCAAGGGGTTGCCATGGCCACCCTAGAAATCGTATCGGCCACCCTGAATTTCCTAATCTACGATTGGCTATGGGCTTTGTCAGAGGCGGGACTTGTGCTAAATCAACTATTTCATTTGAGTTGCAACAGACTGCTTGTAACCTTTTTTGCACTTCAATGTTGGGTTGGGACTGCCTTTAAAATGTGAATGTGTGGATGCATCTTCTTGCTGAAGATTTAGCCAAGAAGATTTAAATGTTTCCACTCTGCTGTTTTTTAGTTTTTTGAGGATACATTTGTGCTTGTGTACTTACATGCTTCATACCACCACTGCACACGTCAGTGGCCCAGTTGAGCCACCCCAGTCCAAGAAAAGTCCTTCTCCGCCACTTTAATTGCATCGTTAGATTGTAAGCTTACTTATAGAAAATGAAAAACAGAAATTTTCAAACTTCAAGATATACAATGTTTTAATTTAGTCTAACTAGTAAGGCCACCTTATGTATGTATTGTGGTTTTGTTTTGGTATGTTTTTGACTGTGTTGGAACGTGCACTTTTGAATTTTATCACCAGTGATTAATATTTACCAGTGACCGGTTTATATTTCATGTTGACTCAGCACTTTATTCTAATGGAAGCTGCTACGATCCTCAGTCAAGGATCACTGTTGTTTCTCGACGGCTGCTATATTCAGTGCCTCTTACATTTGACCTTGTTAGCTTCTTAAATGTCTTTTTTCTGTCCTGTGTTGCCTTGCTGTGAAACCAATCGCCCTTTGAGAACAAATAAAGTTGAAGTTGAGTTGACTAGGGTCTTTATCAGTGCCATGGTCAAAAGTTGCTGACAATGGAAGTCCAGATTGGACGTGCAACAATACATTACGAGTATTTACAACTTATTTATCTCGTTATTCTGAGATTATGATAATGAGTTTATCTTTAGTTGTTTTCTCAAGATCTCAACTTATTTATCTCCTTATCGTGGGATAACACAGCTGCTTTACCCATTATAATGGATCCATTTATCTCATTATCTGTAGATAACACAGCTTGTCTTCTAGTGGTAATGGGTTCCTTTTTTTTTTTCTTCGAAACAATCCTCTGGTCACTGTGATAGACCAGACCACTACATGCCATTGCCCACACTAATGAGGTAGGTAAAGCTTTTTCTACGCTTGTGATGTGCTTTTCAAACCCTCTGGGAACAAGATAAAGATGTTGAGATCTTGAAAACAACAATTGTTCTTTGTCACGAGAAAGTGATTAAGCTGTATGGAGGCACGTTACATACCTTTGTTGTATAATAGCATTGATGAGTTAAGGGGGGAGGGTGCCTCTGGTTTGAACTTGCAAGCCAATTGGTCAAAAAAAAAGGAAGAGATACTTCATCAATAGAAGTCAGAGTAAGCAAATTACCACAAACGGAGTGAAGCAAAATGAACCTGGAGAGGGCAGATGTTCCCTTAGCCAGGTTCACAATCCAAGACCTTTTGTTTAAAGCTTTATGGACAACACTTTCTGTCACTGCAGTGGGTGAGAGAACGAGAAAAAAGGCAGCAAAACGTTTTAGAAATTGTCAGTTTCATATGAACTGTGATTGATAAGTGAGGGACATTTTCAATCCACACTGAATAAAGTTTTCTACCACGACTGACAGATTACATACGGAGAATAGTTGTACAGTGAGATTGTTTCATTCGTCACTTCTGTCTAATTTGTATCACCTGCACCGACTTAAGTCTTTCCTAAACCATCTTCATCTTCTTCGTTACACATCTCATAGTTTCTTCAGCAAATACAGTTTTGTTGAAAGGGTTAATGATTGAATTTGTTTGTTGTTCATTGTTGTCAAACTGCTGAGACGTGGTAAGGACATGTGGTTTATATGATAGTTTTATAAAGATGCGGACGAGACTTATGTTGATGTACAACGGTGAAAAACTATTCAGTGTATTACTTTTTGGATAAAACTGTGTGTATTCCCTGCCAGCCTCATTGCCTCTATTGTTTTTTAGTAGGGATGTAAAGATGAATCGTGATAAATCGATTCAAAGGTGTCAAGGTTCACATCGGTACTCTGAAAAATGAATCGCATTAATATGGTGAGTGTCAGCAGCTGTAGAGCAGAGGCTGTTGGCAGCTGCAGAGCAAGATTTAGAAATTGAGGACGCACCACCGTCTTTAAAATCAGAGGTGTGGAAGCATTTTGGCTTCAAGACAGAAAATGAAAGAGGTCAGAAGATAACAGACAAGACAAAAACTGTGCAAATATTACAAGAAGACAGAGAACTACACAAATAGCACAACCAACATGATGCAGCATTTAATCGACACCACAATGAGAAGCTCCAATCACCTCCCCTTGTTGAGAGAAAACAAACATTAAAAGGCCAAACCACACTGACAAGCGGGTTAGCAGAACCTAAAGGAATCTGTTTCACTCATCATTTGTCTACAGTCTCATTTTGTTAAATAAATCGTGAGAGAATCGTATCGTGAACCCAATATCGTGAATCATATCGTGAGTTGAGTGAATCGTTACATCCCTATTTTTTAGTATTGATTGAGAGCCCCCTGGTGGTGGAATCTACATAGTGTGTCTTAAACGAAAAACAATCCTGTTTTCAGTGGATTATCTTCATGTAAACGTGTCATTGATAAAGACACGATATAAGTGACAGAAAAGTATTTGATACTCCTAGTTGAAACAACACTCTTTATTCGACTGTAAAGTTAGCTGACTACTGATCGAACTACTGGAAAGGGGTCAGCCCTATGTTCCCACATTTCTAAGATTTTTTGGAAGCACTTTATTGTAAATGAATGAATGAATGAGTAATTTTATTTCGATCGGCAGCAGCAGAAATCGTCACAATCACAATCATTACAAGAAATATAATAGGGTTAGGGTTGGGTGTAATTGGCTACCAAATTGGGAGAAAGGGTAATAAAATCTGATTCAAATTCATAAAAAAGGAAATGTGGGAACATAGGGCCTAATTTAGAAAAAAATCATAGAAATGTGGGAACATAGGGCTGTGGGAACATAGGCACGCTTACACTGGAAATATGGAGCACTTGTATAAATGAAGTTCAAACATATAAATGGCACGCCGACAGCCCGTCACTAAACGTCACAACATGAACAATTTTATCGGTATTTAGTGTCAGGAACCTATAGAGCACCTTTCTTTAGAAAGCGGTCTTTCCACAAGGAAGCTGACACTTCGAACATGCCTCTGCAGGAGAGTTGGCGCTAGATAAAAGTGCTAACAGTCTCATAGCACACTAACTGAAAAAGAAACTACAAATAAAAGCTCATATAGCCATGTGCTCTGCTTATAAATCTGTCCCTGTGCGGTCTCCAATATATCAGAGAGGGAGACAGACCTCTGTAGATACAGATAAATGAACACAGTCAGAGTAAAAAGAGAGGACGCTCATTCACCAACGGTCAGACGTTTGAAAGTCATCTATCACATGCCAAGTGATGTCAAGCAGGGGACATAAAGAACAGAGGAACCTCCTTAGGCTGGGAGCTGAATGGATTAGGCATTTAGTTTAATCTAAAGTAGAGAACTGAAGGAGAAGCTTCACTCAGGCTGATTGTTATTGGCACAAATATACATTATCTTTGCACGCATTAGACTGTGAGATTTGTGTGTTTGTACACCGAGCATTTCATGTCAAAGTTAGTTTACAGGCTTTATAAAGACAGTGACTCAGATTCTGTCATCGTGCTAATCACCATTCCAGCTTAGGCGGTATATCTTTTATTTTTCATAATTAGACTGATGAAGATGTTTAAGGCTCACTAATGGGTAAACATTATGTCGGTCATTTCTTTTCTCGCTCATTTCCCATAACTGTTGGCAACTTCAGTGGGACTGTCCAACATTTTATA
Organism: Tautogolabrus adspersus; assembly: GCA_020745685.1. NCBI lineage: Eukaryota > Metazoa > Chordata > Actinopteri > Labriformes > Labridae > Tautogolabrus > Tautogolabrus adspersus. Next base: position 26,593,657 of record CM036546.1, read on the forward strand.
AATTTAAAAAAGGGAAAGAGAAAAATTAAACAATATTTTCTGGGGAATTTTAATAACGCTACGACCCAATACGATACGATAAAATAGATATAATATGATACGACAAAATACGATACGTCACAATACTATACAAAAGGACACAATACGATACGATAAAACACGATATAATACGATACGAAACAATACAATATGATACGACAAAATACGATACGTCACAATACTATACAAAAGGACATGATACGATACAACATGACACAATACGATACTACACGATACAATACGGTACGACACAATAGTAAAGGATACGATACGTCACAAAATGATACGATACAAAATGACACAATACGATAGGACCAAATACGACACAACACAAAAACGATACGACACAATACGATACAAAACAGCACAATACAATACGACACAACACAAAAACGATACGACACAATACGATACAAAACAGCACAATACAATACGACACGACACAAAACAAAAACCTACCTTAACGGTGTAAAGGTTATTTCTTGGCCTTTCTCACTTTTTTCAGCCTTATTGTAAGTGTTTGCTTTTAAATAACTCAGTTTAACAAACTCCATCAGTAAACAAACTCTCTGCTAATGCTTTGATTTATGCTTTGATCTATTGTGTCATGATATTGTTATCATTGTTAAATGAACCAACCAAGAACCACTTACCAGAATAAGTCTTTCCAAGCTCTGAACCATGTCTCTGTGGAAAATCATCAGTTGTATGACATGTGTTTTTAACGTTTATGTCAAAATTCCTTTATTATTCTCTTCTTTGAATCTTAATGACGTTTCTGTTTCGGTTTGAAAAGCCAAACTCGAGCTTGACAAAACAGTCAATACTGAAGTAGAAGTAATGTTTATCACAATTAATCTTGCACTGAAAATCTGATGTAACAACAATGACTTTCAATGTCCAGTTTGTTCCATCACAAAAGGATGTCGTATTGATTCTTAAGCATTTGGATTGGAGATAAAATGCTGCAAATGTTTGTGCTAAAGGCTCAGATAGAGACTGGTGTTTGTAGACCCTCAGTGATGGAGAGATTCCCTGAAAGGCCGGCGCAGTTCAATAGAGAAGAAAGCGAAGCCACTCTTCAAACATGCTCTGCCTGACTGCATGTGTTACAATCACTGTGTTGTAGTTATGTGCTCTGACAGATTGCTTTCTTTTCCACGGTGCGATTGATTTTCCTAAGTCTCTGTCTGGTCCTCATTCCTGTTCCTCTTTTGAACTGACTGTCGAACTCGACCGCGTTTTGCTCTTTCTACAAGTTTAGAAACGTGTCACGTTGATGACTGCAGCTATAAATATGTTGAACTAAAAGAGCATGGAACAAAATTGTTAAGTAAAGATGTAGCAGAAAATATTAGAGTTGTGATTTTATCCTCAGGGCACAATAAACACAAAAAGAGAGAGAGAGACTGTATATCATAAATTAGCATATGCATTAAAATAACCTCAACTTCAGATTATTTATAAAGCACTCACACACAGTGCGTTTGCAGACGGCGTGCAAGTTAAAATACAAACACAAGACGCATAAAAATAGACACGATGGAGGCTGTTTATAAATGATGTGATCGGGGTTTAGAAGTCATCTGTGGAAAAATTAACAAAGAGGAATTAAATTTCATGGAATCATGAACAAATTGGTGAACTGGATGAGAGCCAGGCCAGGCAGCGTTTCATGATCTTAAGTAATGAGTACTTACTTGTGTTTAGAGCTTTCCGAACTGGCGCAGATGGTAAACATACGGTTAATTTACGCATTTAAACAACGTGCTGATGCTGGTTGTTTTCCTGCTGCCACTCAAACTCGTTAAACGCAGATGAGAACAACAAAATAAAAGACCAAGAATTCACATTTTCTTTTTCTTTCTGAGTAACGCAGCATTTTCTAATACGACGCTTCTATCAGGGTGACAATATTTGCCTGTGTCCTTTAAATAAATGTGCAGATTATTGTCTGACCCGTCTCACATCCTCCGCTCTGAGCAATGAGCTCTTACCATCTGGCAGACGAGAGAGTCCCTCAATACAAACTGAAACCTTCTAAAAAGTCTTTTTTATGTCCAGCTCAATCCAACACATTTCTTTAAGGTCGTATGTGTTGTGCAATAGCATCAAAATCTTATTTTGTTGTGTTTTCTACGTGGATCTTGTTCAATATTGGTGATGTGCAATGTTTGTGGTTTACATTGGTATGTGCTTCTCTGTTTATATGTGTGTCGTTGTTAGTTTCAAGTGTTTTTAATTATGGATTTTACTGTGGAGGCAGCTGAATGTGTGCAGCACTGGAGTCCAAGACAAATTTCCCCTAGGGGGCGATATAGTGCATCGTATCGTACTTCAATGTATTATACCATATCGTAGTCTCTTCGTATCCTATCGTGGTTTGCTTTGAGAAAGATTGTGGTTTTGATAAGTTTTGGTGTCTCTGATCAGATCAAGGTATCTTTATTATAATGTTTACCTTACCAGACATGTGGTTAAAGTTCCTGAACTATTCTAATCATGCTTTAATAAAACATGTGTTGAGCTACTTTGAGCACCACATATAAAATCTAATTTACCTCAAATCTTTTGGGTTGTTCGAGTTGTTTCTCAAAACTTCAGCAGGTAAATCTAAACCTGTCGGCATGACTACAATAGATATCACGACAGGTAGACAACAAGTCCTTTAAAAGGCATTGAGAAATGTGTTTTTTTGATTCAGGGGATTTGACACTTAAAGCTTATTGGACTTTAAAAACCTCATATATACATTTACTTACAGGATATACTATTTGAAACACCTATGTCTCCCTCTTTATTGCATATGCCTGTTTCAAGCCAGTTTTATACCTGTTAAATGGATCACACTTTGTTTAAAAAATATTGTGGTGATCAGAAAATGATCCGAAAGCAGAGAAAAATAGACCTTGACACCTGCGTCTATCGTGTGTCCACAAGATATCAAGTTGCTAAGCTTTTATTACTGCCATTGCATCATCAAAAAAAAGTTCAAACAAATGCTGCAAGCATGTTAGGTAGACACCGCAGAAAAAATATTTGTCTTCTCCAGCAAAGTGTAAAAAATGTGTCAGAATGGGACATTGCAACTGTTGAAGTTGACCCCAATTTTTCAAGTCTTGGCACAATGTCACACACAAAACCTCCATAAGTCTTTGTGTTCTCCTCTTAGGTCCTTGAATGGGGTGCCAAATACTACAAAAGATATGCATATGTACGTTCTACTCGAATGGATGGAGTGACTAGATAACACTTTGCGTGGTTGCCATAGACACCGGTATGAACCAATGTTCACATAGGATCTGACAGTCAAGATGCATAACAAATAGTAAAGGGGTCATTGCAGCAGCGTGTTTGCACCTGGGTTCCAGTTTTACTGAAAGATTATATTCATATTTCAAATCTCCTTTTACAGCTGAAAGAAAGTGATGACACGAAACACCATAGGATTTGAAAGTGTAGCGAATACATCATATTCCCGAGCATTATGAAAAGTTCAGTCCGCCTTTAAGAAACGCGAAGGATTAGAGAAGAGCAGTAAATGTGGAAAAGCTAAGCAGCAACACTTAATGATGTGCAGAGTCAAATTATCATATTAATAATCATATACGCTGGAGACGTAGGCCGTTAAAGTTCTTCCAAATCAAAACACCATTGACTGTGAGGAACTTTGTATTCTCTGCCATTGACTGACTCAGCTCTGGCGTCACGACACATCGGATGGCAGACATTCAGCTTTAGAGTGCTCAGCTATTTGCAGGCGGCAGATAAAACCAAGAGTTATAATTCAAACAGCGCTTTAAACGGATATTTAAAAGCCTTTGCCGTGAATGGGCGATGGTTTCACAGTCAAAGACAGTAAAGGAAAGAAAAGAAAGTTCAATTAGACTGAGATTCAACACCCAGTTTGCTTTATGAATCATTTTTCCTTCCGTATGTTCCCCCATATTTTTGCCTGGGGGTTATATTTTCCTGAATTAGCATTTGCGAGTTTAGTGGTAAAGGCATTAAGCGAGCTGGAACGCAGGGGCATTAATTAAACATTAAAGCCTTGACTTGCACAATAACAAGAATTTCCTGGTGCTGAGAAGCTGTGTGGCTGCTGCCTAACTAGTAACATGGATACATGCACACACACTCACTGTTCTGCGAGTTAACCGAATCGATGGAGTGATTATCATCACCTCAGGAACACTTTAGTCAATATGAATGATGAGAGTTACAGATGTGACACTAGACTGTGAAATATCCTCTCTCAGTGTTACATAGTTTTGTATATATTCTTAGTTATTGAAACATTGTTCATAATTAGCAGGTTACAGAAATCTCTTTTTCTACTACCAGTGTTGTTTTCATTGACAAAGTCATGACAAATGGTTGCTAAAGACTCCTCCATCTGCTCACTATACCCAGGCTTAACCCCCACAATAACCCCACCGCTAATCAACTTGAGTATTTTAAGATGTAACCTCCAATTCACAAATACTCTGTGCGCGCCGCAGTTTTGCTCCGTCGGGCGGCGCGCGTCAATCCCCACTGGATCCGTTTCTGGAACGTGAGCGCAGCGGCGCGTACCCATGAGCAGCTGTACACAGATCACAGGAGAACTACAAGATCACGCGGGAATAGAGAGAAAAACGTGCAAACAACACGTTGCTTTGTCTTTCTGAGGATGATTTGTTGTTCTTTCGGTGCCTGTTTTGATGTAATGTTGATAAAGTGATGAAAAATACGATCGTGCCTGTATATTGTGTATTTTGAAATTGACCTGATGCTCTGTGCGTTTCCTTGTCTGACTTCCTGTCAGGGTTGTGATATTCTGTCTAGCTTGACGTGAACCTGCAGCGTACTCCGTCGAAAATAGACCCGTAGCGTATTTGAAACGAAGCAGAGTGTAGTGGCGCTATTGAAATGCTCCGGAGACGGACCGCGGCGCCCGCTGTGTGAACACAAATGACTAGAGTGGCAGCGAATTACGGCGTAGTGTGCGGCACTGACGGACCGCTGCGCACACAGAGTATGTGTGAATTAGGGGTGAGAAAGCAAAGCTTTCGCTGTGAAGTACATGATTGAAAAGCAAGTTCCTGAAAGTGTATCCTTGGAATTTTCTGTAAAATGTCAGGAGTTTTTGTGCAAAGGGGGCTTTTCTACCTCTTCATAAAGCACAGACCTTTTCCAGCTGTTGCCCTGGACGTAAATCATGAGCAATAAGCCATTGAGACCAAAAACAGTCTCTTTTATCAGGCTGTAAAAATGTTGACATCTTGGGACACTTTACAAACTGCACTTTCTTGCACTCAAGCATTGACTTCATTCTTCAACATGAGGGGTTGCCGCTTGAGAAGCACATACGAAGGGTTGATTTGCACAGATACGTTCGTTTTCCCTTTATGTGTTTTTTGTAAAATATTATTTTTGTGTGCACTAAAAGAAAACCTGTTGATAGTTCAGTAATGTATGGTGCTCAATGATGCCCCCTTTTGGACATACAGTATAAGCAACTTTAATATACCAGAATGAGCATGAACATAAGCACACATTACGAATGATAAATATGAAAAGACGGCGTCTTTACTCAAGATGATTTACAGCAACCTTGCACTGCAGGCAAAATCTGCATGATGGATTACCGATGGTCAGCTTAGATTGTCTATCTGTAGCGTTCAGTGTGGCGTTAAAATATAAAAACACTCCATTTCTGTGCAGGGCTGCACATCCCTCTCTCTCCCCCTCCCTCCCTTACCCCACTGTCCCTCGGGAGAAAGTGGGTTTTTTTTTTTTTCAAGCTTGGCCTTTTGTTTACCTGCTTCTTTGTTCTGGGCTGTCACATTATCTCTCGAAGTGACGCCGGAGCTTCCCCGCGGGCTCATAATGAGGAAGAAGAGGTGGCACACGGCCTTGTTTCCCCACATCGAGGATATCACCGCATGTTAGGGCACGCCATTGTTCAAGTGTGGACTTATTTGGCAGTTGACAGATTTATTCCCGCCTCTATGATAACGGTGTTTATTTATTTCAAAATGGAGTATGTCTTTGTTTTCTCGGCAGAGGAACCCTGCCCAGAATAAAAGAGAGAGAGTTATTGTGTATTAATGCCTGCCAAGTTCTTACGATATCAATTAAATATTCAGTATTAGAAAGGAAGAAGAAATCCATCCCAGCACTGAAACACCGTCCTAACATTAAAAGCCGAACTCCACATGGTGCAAGATGAAATCGAAAACATACCCCTTGAAGACTTATTGACTTCCACCCTGCAGTGCTTTTCACGCAGCTCCTGTCTCAGAGCCAAAGTTCACATGAGGACTCCCGTGACGTTGAACTGTTCAATTAGAGTTTGTGAGCATTAACGGATCTTTTAAAAGCAGCCGAGGCGAGATGAAATCTGAAATCTCTAATAAAAATCAAGGTATACAAATCTGGATGACATTCCCTTCGGTGTCAAACAGCCGTAAATGAATGAATTTACCACCCTGTGAAAAGTCTCTTTATTGACGTTCTGCCTGTGAATACCCTCCACAGACTGGATTCTGTCAATGTGGAGGATGTCATTCAGCTTTTACCTGCTAGCCCACAGGTCTCACACTTCGATTTTCATCTTCATGCAATTGGATTTTTAGCTCATGCAATCTTTTTGTGAACCATGCCAATCCATATGACTTACCTGTTTTCATTTTCACCACACATATGTCCCTCACAAACATTGGATAGCAAGAGCGATGCTCTCAGGACAGATCATGACACTATTTGATATGTTATCAGCTTGTATTAGGTTAGTGTCTGTATATTGTTCATTAAGACAACTGATGCATTTGTCTCTGGAGGCAGGCACAATCAGTGCTCTGCACTTGGTTCTAATAATATGAGATAATTATGAATCTATTCTCATTTTATCAGGATGACTCACCTGCATGTTTGGCTTTTCTGATTTGTTATTTCTGCAGTTTTTTTTGCCAGAGTGTTGATGAGCACTATAACACTTGCACTCAAGATAATTCCTGCCAAAAAACAGCTGGAGTGAGTAAACATTTTTGGGTTGCTAATTTTGGAAACACGGTTGAATAAAGCAACTCTGCACATAAATGAGTGTGCTGCTCAGAGTTACGTAACCCTTCAACTTCTTTTTATAGCTTTTTTCTCCATGTTTCTCAGCCATCCGTGTTGCATAAGCAATAACTTTAAAAACAATAAGTGTAGGATGTGGGAAAATGAGGTTTGCATCAGGTTGTGTTAAGTTGTTCTTTACTTGATTAAACAATAAAGCTTTTTAAAAAAGTGGATCAAAACATGAATTCATCATCATTACACATTCTTCTCCATAGAAAGGACACATTTCTATTTTTATTAAGACTAATTCTTTCACTATAAACATGGTTAGTCACACAGGCCTTAAAAAATCAGTAAAATACTTCAACTAAAGGAAAAGGAAACGTGAAAACAAGGAAAAACTTAGTCACATAATTATTATGCTGACAGTTTGTTGTAAGCATAACTCCAGCTCTATCGTTCTACGTTATCGACTCTCAATAAAATGGAAGCTAATTTGGCTACATGCAGCTTGATCACCTGTTTGACTCTCTGAGTGTTTGCAAGTCCGTATTTTATTCAATCAATTAATGGTGCGTACCATTTACCTCGGAGCTGGGAATGACGTCACACTCGAGTTGACCGTGTTCCAGTTGCAAGTCGGAAAAGCAATATGGATGCCTCCAGGAGTACCTTTGTTTTGTTAGCTAATACCAGGCGATAACAACACACTACGTGGTAGTTTGTGCACGAAAATTAACGAATAAGCTGCTAATAAACACAATTACAGCTTCATCGATACTGTGGATGCACGTAGCAGCCACGTTGTATTTCAACTCGAGCTACTGAAGGTTCATCGAGTTTCCGAGTCGGAATTACGACTTTAATGGGCGGTCTGATGACGTATCAGACCGGCAAGAGATCAATTGGAAAGCACCATAAATTACAAACTACACATAATTAGACCAGCTTGACTTGATCTGCTCGCTGTGACGCTCTATGATCGTGGATAGTGAAGTTCTTTTACCCGATATCGCAAATAAAAAACCTTTTTTTCTTGACACAAGGTTGATATACCAACCTGTGTCTTCTGAGGAGCATTACATTTGCTTTAAACTCAGGTAGCTCATGGTAAATGTACCTGGGATGATTATGACATTATGGCGAATAATCTAATCATCCACTATGGAGAAAACCAATGGGATTTTTACTTCCGGAGCCCTGTTGAGCTATTACTGTAGCTCGACTTACCTGTGCATGTAAATTTACAGATAATGATGCAGGCTCCCTCACGAATGATGACAAGTACTTGGAGATATATAGTATGTTTTAAACAATTACACCATAAATATTTTAGTCTTAAAACTCCAAAGATATGCTCTCAAATAGTAAAGGTTTCATATAAAATCTATGTTGCAAAATTACTAAAATATGGGGAACAATAAATAGAGAATAAAGTGGCATTAACATTCATAGATCATTTAAAGGCAGTCATGGCTACTGATAGTTCTACGTGTTTTCAGATCCTTCTCCTTCCCTCTCTTCCTCATTGTTTTTTGTACGGCTAAAGTCTGTGAAGTCTTGTTCTGTTTCCTTTGAGGCCTCACAGACGTTGCTGCTGCTGGGCCTCCAGTTCCTGAGACCTGCAGGACGCTGCCGTTGTGCTTCTATCATACAGCTCTCTAATAGCTCTGCTGCACCATTAACTCTCAAAGCATCCACTTTCCCTTGTAGTGTGTGAAACCTTGTTGACAGCATGGCAATAGACTACTCAACTCCCTATAATTAATGCTATGTCCTGCTATTAAAATTGAACTCTAATAATAACTTGGCTAATTGGTGGAGCACTGAGGCCAGCTGACAAGTGTGCTGACTGACGAGCTTCGTTAGCCACTGAAATATAGGCAGGGACACACATCAGGTGGCATTACCTATAGGTCGGACGTGTAGCATTATGCTAATGCTCTGAAGAGTCATACTTTGCTTGCCTTGTAACTCATCCAGCTTCATGCAACATTATCGTTGTGCTTTGTCCGGTTTATTTGGTCCGAATGTGGTTAAGTGCCGTAAAAACCACAGCTTTTAATGTTACCTAGCTTGATATGATCAGAGCGAGAATGAACCTAAAAGTCTGCTCGAGGTTTCTGCCTCTTAAACAGCTAAAACAGCCTGGGGTCAAATTGACCCCAAAGAACACCGGTGCGTACAACATGTGTACAGGACATTGAAAACATATCTTGTTAATTTTATGTTTACCCAGTAGTCCCCATTAAATTAGGAAAAAGTCATTAAATATCGGCAAACAACAAAGATGTCAATCATTTATTTAGAGACGTTAAACATTGAATGGGGTCAAATTGACCCCAAAGATAATAGGAGGGTTAAAAGAACATTATGTCTAGCCACTGTAACTTTGCTAAATGTTGCTTAGTGCTCATGATGGATTAATGTGTAGTCTTTGTAGATGATATAACAAAGAATAAGGTCTTTGACCTGCTCTTTTTAAGTGTTTTAACATAACATAATTTGTTATGACATGGCGCCATATCAATAAAGATTGACTGATTGAAAAGCAGACTGTTAAGCCCTATTCACAACAAGAGGTTTACTGTGGCTGACTGCATGGAAAAAGGCAAGAATTAAACAAGACGAAGAAAAACCCAACAAGGTCCAGAAAAAAAGAAAAATAAACTTGAAGAAGACATCCACAATGGAGTCAAAAACTAAAATTGGCACAGACAGGAAAAGACAAAAACTAAATAAACTGGGAAGGTGTAGGTAATTATTTAAAGATAAGATGTTTAATGCATAATTGAAAACAATGATGTCATTCACACAATTACAAAGGTGTAAAAATACACAAACAGGAAGTTTCTACTACACAGATTAACAGAAGGGTGAATGACAAATGAATACACATATACATAGCTGAACAAAAGGGACCAAAGGTCAAATGTTCTACATGCTATGTTGAAGGGAATTGTGTTTTAAGGAACAAGTCAAGTCGTGACAATATTCAAATAAGGCTTTTAAAAATGACAGGATTGGACAAAAAGTACTCTAGAGTGGAAGCAGATGGGCTATAAACTGATTTTTAAAGAGGCTCACTTTAGAAAAATAACAATAAAAAGCAACAAGGATGTAATACAAAAAGGCACATATAATAAGACATGCCAAACTAACATTAATAAAGCCAACAAAAACATATTGTTATACTATTTTTTTTATGGTACTATAAAAACACACATTTTGGCTGCTCTCACAACAGCCATGATCAATCAAATTAATGTTGGCGTCTAGACTGTGGCCTAACAGTAAACACAGATGTTTAATAGCTGCTCATTTATAGTCAGTTTTTGTAACGTTGTGCAAACATGACAACAACCCGTGTTTCCTGTCAGACACCACAGCTGTACAAGTTCACCTTCTACATCCTGGTCACTTCCAATTAGTGTTGAATGCTGTTTTAAAATTCTGTCTTTGCAAAGTCAGCGCATGTTTCATTTTAACTCACCAAGTTCATCACATTTCATGTAAAACATTCTTGTTTAAATGAGTTTCCACTCAGAGCTAACACCTTTGGTGGTTTGTCAATTCGGAACCAATTAATACATGAATGTGCATCACATAGCAACAACAATGTTATCAAATGTATAATAAGATAATGTGCAAAGTATTTATCAGATGATCTTTTCAGTTACAAACAGCCTGTCCCATCCTATTTTTTACATTTATGTACGTAGGTACAAAAGAGTCCTGAGCTCCTTCCAGCATGCACTTAGTAAATGGTAAATGGACTTGAGCTTGTATAGCGCTTCTAGTCTTCTGACTACTCAAAGCACTTTTACATTGCACGTCACACCTACACATTCACACCCATTCACACACTGCTATGTAAAGTGTCCATCAGAAGTAACTAGTCCCATTCATACGCCGTTGACAAAGCAGCGGGAGCAATTCAGGGTTAAGTGTCTTGCCCAATGACACATCTGACATGTGGCTGCAGGAGCTGGGGATCAAAACCCCCACCTTCCGGTTGAGAGACGACCAACTCTACCAACTGAGCCAGCAGCATTAACAATTATCCCAGCCCTGCTTAACAGTTGGATAGATAAACACATTACCACTCAAATTAAGACAAATACAGCCATGTGTTTTATTATCATGTAAGAAAGAAGCATGTAAAGTCAATAATGATAGTACCAAGAACTAAACCCTGTGGGACCCCATTACCAATACAAGCAACCAATGCAATACAGTCCCCTGCAAAGACTCAAAAATATACAATTAGTGGACAAAATCCAGACTTAAAGACTTCCATCGCCTTCTTCACAATGGTAGAAGCAGGGGATTTCATATTGATGTCGGGGAAAAAAACCTTCAGAGTAAATGGTTTGATTAAGGACTCTTGACATAAGCTGAAGGGGTCAGTGCATTTTTGAGAGGTTGCAAAATGAGAAGAAGAGGAATATAAAACATGATGAACCGCCAGCCAAAGTATAAAATCAGTGAAGTGTGGCGCAAAGGTGGGAACTATCACTGCTCTATTATCTTTAACCTTATTAACAAAAAGGAAATGCCCTTGTTAAACTCAGTAGGTGTAAAGGTGGAGGCCGATGGGAGCTAATACAAATCCTGCATACAAAGGAAAACTAAAGCATCCCTTAATGTTAGGATTATAACACAAAAGACTTTAGGTAAAGAAAGTTGAGAAGTTCTGTGATGTTTTTTTCTTAACAACTTTAGAAAGCCAGTCTGTTTGAAGAGGAGGGAATCAAGGATTGAGTTGGAAAACCTCCAAAAGGAGGTATGAGGCCTGTTAATTGAAGCGGAGCAGAACAGATGTACACGACCACTTTTAGGTTTAGAGAGATGAAAATGTCCAACACAGGCTTCCAACTAAGAATCAAAAGCAACTTATACAAAGAACATTTAGGTGCTTTAGTGCCTTCAGCTGGGCACAACCCATTAGGAGGGCCAAATTCAAACATTCATTGATAAAGCTCAGTAAAATGCCCAGGTTATCCTGTGAGAAATTGAGCCTGCAATAACCAGCAGCAACCTAAATTCCTTGGCTGTGTCCGAAATGACATACAATAATTCTATTCGTACTAAATATGATGTCACATTGAGTATGTAGTACGTTCTGAAATCATAGTTTGAAATGCCAGAAATGCAGAGATGTATACTAGATTGGTCAGAGTTATGAAATGGGAGCACACTGGTCATACTAAACAGCCCCAACATGCATTGCGGCTCTCAGACTTGCCAATGGCGGAGATCAACAGCCAGCCAACTAGTGGCATAAAAATCGTTGTACAAGAGGGGCGCAACGATGGACTGTCTCTCTCTCTCTCTGATCACTTGCAGAGCAGGTGTCAGACAAATCATTCACTAGTTCATTGACAATGGATGGCAATCTTATACGGATAAAAAAAAAGAAAAATATAATAATGGGACAGCCCGCCACGTATCTTCTATGACGGAAACACTGGCTAATGTGTAGCTTACATTGCAAAATGCGCAGTGCACTGCAATGCATTTTGGTATAAAATTTAAAGAGAAGAAGAGTACAGAGCTGGATTTATTGTTGCTATCATACAGCATCTCAATGTTTTCAATCAGAAATGTCCTTCAATTTGTGCCAGTGCAGACGACACTGGCGTTGGGAGGTCATTACCATCAACCAAAGGTCCCTGGGTAATACTAATTCCATGCAAATAGGGCTGAAGGCAGCTTTGCTTTGAGATCAGCTTGCTAACTTAGTTTATAGTGTTCTTTTTCTTATATTCCTAAGTTGCTTTGAGCAAACTTATTGTTTTGTAGCACAACTTTACTTCTTCGTTAATCACCAACTTTACTTTTACCAAAAACATCTGGTTTTATGTTACTTCCCTTTCCTCTCACAAGCTGGGTCCTAACAATAACATTTAAAGATGCATTGTATCATTCTGTGTAAAATGTATAACATCATTGAATGATTGATTGATTCAGAGGCTGATGAGTCTTTACAGGACTTTGTGTAATAAAAGCGCTGTGTTCAGGTCAAATGAAGTCATGCAACACTCCTCTGCTCTCTCTCACTTCCTCGCTGCCTCCTCAGGAAGAACAAGAGAAAGAGAAACATAAAGAATAGCTTTTAGTTTAAAAAATTAATTCTTTACAAAGTTTATTTTTGTCATGACTAATAGACTGTTTCCATTTCCAACAAAAGGTCCATGTACTGGCCTTTCTCTACAAGTGAGTGAGTAACACAATCCCACATATTCTTGATGTTTTCTGCTCTGTCTTTTCACTCGGAATTTGTTAGAAAATGCAACTTTTCTTACAAGAAATCCCAACCTCTACCCTGGAAACGTACCCATCGTTTTGTCATAGGAAGTTGTTGCAAATGCTCGAGCAGGAAACCCTGTCATCAAGCGGCTCCTACGATTTGCTGCCATTTTATTTCTCCGGCTGATTCCTGGCTGGCCTTCCTATGTCATTAAATCTCTTCCTACATCGAGCTGTTGTTTGAGGAGGGCCAGAGGAGCAATTAACCAAATTTGTTCCCTCCTCTTCAGCTAATTTACCACCCTCCGTCCTTGGCGGCTCATTTGCAGAGCCATAGATTTGCTCTTGGCGATCTGGTGCTTCCTGCCCAAGGACACCAGTTTCCCTTTTTTCCAAACTGCAGAGTTTAGGAATATAACACCGAGACAAATACATCTGAATAGATTCAGTGAGACTGCGAGCACCTGGTGTTGCATATCCTGCTGCAGATACACACAATTTTCCACCAGCAGAGTAATCTTAAAAAAAAAGTGTAAAGAAGAGGTGAGAGACAGAATCTAACAGGCAATATTATTCTTTTTGTTTGTAAGGCAGCTTCACTCTGTGTGCACGGCTTTTTACAGCACACACACGGGCGTCGTAGTTGGTGAGGGAAAGTGAGACTGAATACCCAGGGCCCCAATGGAGGGCTTTATGCTCGTTTCTGTTTGGATTTGTTTCTTTCTAAGTCATAATTATAAAAGTACAATTGGCTGAATACATTAACTCTTTATTGAATTTGAAAATAAATGTTTTTAATTGCAAAAAAAACTTTTTGACGCTTCAAAAAAATTCAACTGACAACGGATGAAAGAAAATAAAACATTTCTATTCACAACATGGTTTAATTTGAATTGCAAAAACACGTTTTTTTTTAGGGTGTAACACAAAATCAAAGTTATTCAAAGGAGCAATGTGTAACTCTGACACCCAGTGTTTAAAACGGGTACTGCAGTCTAAGCTCAAAACATTGCAGAGAGCTGTTTCCCCCCCCCCCCCCCCCCCCGTCCCCTCCTCTCTAGAGTCAATGCTCACGCAGGTTGCCATGTGGTTCAGTGTTTAGCCAGCTCTGCATCGGTCTGTAAACCTTTCATGCGTTCTAACTAATCAAATCAAACTAAGAAAATCAAAAAACGAATAATTTTAGCACAATGTTGGAAAGGTAAAAGACAGCCTGTCTTTTCCTCTTTTGCTGGCCCTACTGACGACAGATTGTTGAAACTGACCTGTATTGCAAACAATTTAACGAGAGCATGTTTTTGTTCATCAGTGTTAAACAGTTTCAGTTGTATTCACAGTATTTGAGATGTAGAAAAGGCCCTTTAAAAGTGTATATATTTGTTTCGTGCACTGAGTTTCAGTCTTGAACCTACACTGATTTTAATGCAGTCAGGGTTAATGAACAGGAGATTATGTTATGTAGTTAAATGCAGTTTAGGTGCCAGCAATGACGAGATAACAATCTTTAAGTTTATGATAAATGGTCAGGTCATAAAATGTATGAGAAGATCAGGTGATGCTCTTATCTAGAGTGACCTACATCTGAGTGTAAATACAAGCAAGGATCTAGACAGGAGGACACAATTCCACCACCAGGGGGGGGGGATAAGGAAGAGAAGAGTCTAGCCAGCAACTAGGTAGGACCGGGCGCCTTACATTGGCAGAGGTTATTGGGCGGGAAAGAGTGTGGAGTCTGCAGACCTTTTTGTTGCCGTTTTGTCAGCAGCCAGCAGGGTTTTGATTTGATATAGGGGGCAACTGGGAGCCAGCCGAGGGAGATGAACAGCAGAGTGACAGGTGCTGTTTTGGGTTGGCACTGCTGCGTTCTGGATCATCTGCAGAGGTTTGAATATGCATACAAGCAGACCTGCCAGTAAGGAGTTGCAGTATAGGTAAAGATGTTACTCAGAAGTCGTGAGCTGACAAACACATAACTGCATAAATCTCTCTTGGCTTTTAGACAACACTAATAAACATATTTTATACATTTCCAAACAGTTTCAATCCCAAAGTACTAAGCCAGCCAGAAAACATTAAAGAACCATTGTTATATTTAAATCGGCTTTTCAAACAACATAATGAGCGCTACTTGAAAGTCCTGTTTTCCCCTCGATCCTGAGATGAAAAGTAAAATTGGAAACATCCGAGTGGTGGTTCTTTTTGGTGCATGGGCCTTTTTGGGCGAAGAATCCCTTTGGGAAAAAGAAGTCAGAGCAGTATGACAGAAAGTCTCTGTCTGTAAAAAAAAAAACATTTCACTTAGTGCTTCAGTTCAGTGATGTGAGACTCAAACTCTAAAGGATGCACCACCTGTCCCAGGCTACAAGCTCACTAACAGGCTGCCTGGCTGTTTGGAAGCGGCTCAGCTGTCTGCGGCACAGAAAGAAATATTCCTGACGTTTTTGCATGCATCCATTATCTCACTTGTGGGAAAACAGCACGAGTCCTTTTGGGGAAATTGTTCCCTCAGTTCTAATCCTTGCGGAGGCATCAACAGAAGACTGATGTAGTTTCCTCTGAAGTAGCAAATGGAGCCGCGCTGTCATCTCTGCTACAACACAATGCAGCACAGAGTATTTGAAAAGGCTGCAGAGAGACTTTAATGCTGCCTTTAGAAATCATTGTGCTGTATGGCTAACACTGCAGACTGAGAGCTAAAAATGTCTTTAGACTGTATTGCCAGTAATTGCTTACCTACTTGCAGAAAACACAAGGTGTATCCACTTTCCTGTTTTTTTTAAGAAGCTCCTAATGATATGACTTTATACCAATGCATAGAACAGAGGTATGAATATCACTTACACCGGCTGCAGAAGCATCTCTATTTTTGCCTAAACGTTGACAATCCTACATGATTGTAAAGACTGCAGTTTATAATATACATACTTGTTTTTCTCTGGATGTACAAGCAGCTGAGACATGAGCATCCTCACAATCTGTGTGCACCTGGAGTCCTTAAGATTATGTTTACCAGTTGAGCAGATCAGGAATAAATCCACCTTGGCCGACACCAAAATATCTTCCTTCAGGACGTGCAAAATGTAAACATATCTAAATACATGTATGGCGACACTGGAGGGGGTTATTATACTGTTGAGATCAGACGAAGCACCTCTTGAACCTGTTACTGTTGATGTTGCCTGCTTGACCTTCGTCTACAGCCTGTTTTTACCTTTCGTGACTTAAATTGCATGTTGCAGATTCTAAATATATCCGCCAATTTACTTGATTATGATTGGCCTCAGAAATGACGTATAGCAATCTTTTTGTCCATCCATTTTCTTCCGCTTATGGAAATCAATCATTTGAAACAAAATTCGTCGAGTGTCCGCTTGAGGCTGGCTCCAGGAACACCGGACGTCACATACACACAACAGGCAAAAAAGCGGTTGTTACAGCAACAGGCTTCGTCCATTAATATTTACAGTCTATGCTTGTAGCCTTCGTTGTAACCATTCAGCAGTCTTTAAAATCACGAGACTTTAAACACTGCTGTATCCTAGCATGTTCCATTATGAGTTTACTTCATCTGCCATTTTTAGTTTAGATTTCTTTGTCATAGCCTACAATTTTTTCTCCACTTTTCTCACTTTTCTTATTCCTCCTTTCTCTTCTGAATATTTTTCCTCTGATTGATATGATTACAGTCAGTCCTCCAGAGTCTGTGATTAGAGCCCTATCCCTAGAAACCATCTGCTTCTTAGTGACAGTGTGTTCTTAACAACAGTGACCTATCGTCATTGACCAATCAGAATCAAGTATTTAACGCAGCCATGTAATCATTTGGTATAATTAGTGGGTAATTCTCAAAAATATTGGAGTGAAATGTAGGAAACTGGGTAATAATAATTATTTCATCTGTATCATGGAAAAGTTTTTGTAAGGTTTAGTTTGGGTCTTTTTATACCTTTATGTAGAGATAGGACAGTGGAGTCAGAAATCGAGGGGAGAGAGAGAGAGATGGGGAATGACATGCAGGAAAGGAGTCACAGCCCAGATTCGAAACCGGGAAATCTACTTGGAGGACCCTAGCTTTTGGCTGGACGGACTGAATTATCGATCAGCTGATTGACTGAGCTGCATCACAACCCTGTTTCAAGGCCTTCTGATAATCTGTGACAACATATTTCAAATTTTGGTCCAATAACCTGAGCAGTGAGAGGATAAGGTACGTAAAATTAGGACTGCCCTCAAACTGATGAGTGCATTTATACTTCGCAGTGATTATACTTCATCAGCACTACTCCAAATCTTATTACTGGCCACTCTAAAGCCATTACACTACATTAGGAAGGACATTTTAGCTTGCCATTTGTTGAAAGAAAAGCCTTCTTCAAAGTCTCCCTCAGATCTCAAACACAGCGTATTCCATACTGTGTATTAAAGGTTAATGTTGTGGACATGCAGCATAAGTGCACATTTAACACCACTGGCATGATTCTGTGAACAGAATACAGAAGCTGGGATGTTGTTCAGCTCTTCAGGGTTTCCGTGTGTTGGCGACTTACTAAATGGTGTAATAATGACTCATCTAGCTGTTTTAGCTGTTTAGACAACACAGAAAAACTATTCTCAGTAGTTTCCCTCCCTCAGCCAGGCTCATGAAATCACACTAAAAGCTCAATGATAAGACTGTTCATTAAATCCAACCTTCACAGACGTATTGCTCAGAGACTTTTACAGCCCCTGGTTGTGGTTTGCAAAGCGACACACAGATAGCTGCTGTGAAGACATTTTTAATTTCAGCTGTTGAACTGAGTGTCCATAAAAAACGAAATGAACAAAGTCAGCCCTCTTTGTTATGAGCACAGCGGACTATAACGCCGGTTTGATATGCATTAGTTTGATAAAATAAGCATTTATATTTATGCATGCTTTTCATTCAGAGGACTCATATATAAGGAAATGACTTGAAAGTGCCTCTGAATGCGCAGGCAGCTGTCCATGCGCTGTGTAGTCAAGAAGCTACTGATCTAGTGGCGATGAAAAATGCTCATTTATGCGATGCTATTTTCAGGCGCTGTGTTCATATTTTCTGCCGTCTGTGTAATAAATCACGAGGTCATCATGCCATGGAGGCTCACAGTAACAATAAAGCAGTTCCAGTCCACACTGGACATGAGATGTTTTTAATAAGATAGAGTATAGTTTAACACATGGTGCTCTTTTCTTTTCCTTTAGGCCTATCATCTATTATGTTTTGGAGCCTCTCCAAACTGAGCAGTGTGAACTGCACAAAGGTTAATTACAAATATCAGCTTTTTCTACAGATTATATGCTAATTTGTTAATTCCTTTTTTCTTTTCTAAGTATGTATTTAGATTAGTTTTAAACCAAATAACACTTCACATACACCCAAATATGGTTAAATTGTTTTTTTGTGTCACTTTGGGGCATCAGAACAAGCTGAAAACTTCATATTGGATGGATTACAGTATCAACAAACAAAGCTACCTGCACATCAGGTAAATGTGGGTGAAGAAACTTTCTTAAAAACATGCTCTCCATTTTATTACCCACTCTTTCAAGTATATATTTTTTTTGCAGAACTGTCATCTGTCAATAACAACTTAGCTTGAGGCCTTGGACCTTTGATGAGCAGTCGGTGCCTTCAGGCTACAAAACATATATTACCAGGTACTTGAAGTCAAGTTTGCAATTCATGTTTGCACTGAGTGAGCTTCATGTTAAATTCTGCAGAGTCTCTTGATGGAGTTAAAGGCTTAAAGTTAAGGAAGATATCTTCACCGCGCAATCCTCGAATGAACTTGTCCGTCAAAGTCTGACATGTGTGAAATAAAGTTCAATGTTCTACTTCATTGCGAGGTCTTTCTTTCTCAGAACATTTCTGATCTGAAATGGCGGTGAAGATGAAATACTTTGTTGTGAAAATAATTGGTCCACCCCTTTGCGGCTGTTGTTTCTCGTACTGATTGGCTCATTGTTTACAGTAATTACCACACTATCAAAATGAATTTAAAAACATCACGGTGTTGGTGAAATCCTGCATTTAACACACTTATTTTGCTGAGAATTTAGATGTGATGAAATTAAAAAGCGAATAAAAACTGCTGATCATTTATTGAACATTTCCACTGATGTTGAGGTGAGGAAAGGTGAAGATGTCCGCATGAATCGGTGCAGCAGTTTTCTGCCTCGTCACTCTCAGAATCTGATGACATTTTCTTTTTTAACTCACCGGTCTTTAAACACTGCTGTATGACGAACCGCGTTCACTTTACTTCATGTGCCAGCTTTTCTGTCTTTTGACCTCTTTTCTCTGCTGTTTTCATCTCCTCTTTTTTACACACTGACGTCATATTGGCCAGACTTCCTTCAGCTTAATCTTTATGTGATTACAGGTAGTCTCTCAGAGTCTGTGATTAGAGCTGCGTTCCTATAGCAACCATCTGTTTCTCTGCTTAATGTGTTAATCAAAGAATCAAGTATTTGACAAAGCTGTGTAATACATGTTTGTAATTAAGGGCTGTCAGCATTAACTAGTTAATTGCAATTAATTAAGGTCTTAAATTAACGCATTTATGTGTTTGACCGCGAGCCATCCCGTTCTATTTTGTCCTTTTAGGCGCTCCGTAGATAATCCTGCGCAGTGTCTCCCTGTAGTCACAGTGTTGGAAAAGAATGACACTGCTGCATCTTTGAATTTTCTATTAAAAAAAACCTCTCAGACAGCTCAGCTGACGAGTCCAAAGTATTATCCACCTTATGACATCAAACGTTTCACTTTTTTACCGTTCATGTTTAGTTGTTTTTATTGAGTTTTCTGAACCGTAACAAGTTTGTTTTTCCGTAGAGAAGTTAATGTCCTAACCTTCGACCAGAAGGTCCTTACTGTAGTTCAAAATAAAAGCAGGGTTGAATTTAAACAGTAAGTAAAGTACTCTGAGCTGCCCGCAACAGTCTGCCTTTCATTGTATGGTTTGTTCTTCTGAACAGCGTGACTGTTGCTCTGCGTAATTTGTCAATGAGAATCAAGTATTTCACACAGCTGTGTAATAAATGTACCGGTATGTTATTGAATATTATGCTCATAGCCAGAGGCGCTGCTTGTCAACAGGCAAGGCAGGCAGCGGCTTTGGGCCCCAGATCGGTAGGGGGCCCCTTAGGGCTCAAAAACTTTAAACCACACCAGCGGCCCAAAATCTGCCCCATCTGACAGCACTCACTCTCGTTGCTCAGCGTTGCGTGCCTTATTGCGAGGAAAACCAAAGTTTTGTCAAAGAAAGACAATCAAGAAAATTAAAGAGGAATTATATGTCTATAGGAGAGAAATCAGAAACAGGAAAAAAGAGGAGTATGCGTCAGGACGATGGCAGACATAATGGTGATAAATGCGAGTTGTAGGGCCCCCAATTATTTCTTGCCTGGGGCCCCAGTAGACTCTAGAATCGCCACTGCTCATAACATTTCAGACCTAGACTTACTTTTCAGTGAGGTGCATGTTTTTGAATCTGATGACTCAAATAGCAGTTAGGAATTTCCTTCATTTTCCAAAACACTTCTCAAACAACCCCCAGCGTTTTATATACAGTATATATGAAGTATTTTCTTGGCTTGGGTACCTCAGAGAAAACCCCACCATTGAACTGATCCTACCGAGCTCTCCTTTACTCACAGAATATTCTGGAAGGCGGTCCCAGGTGTCAACTGTGTAATAAGCTGCTGCCTCAATTCAAGCGCTAATTACACGCAGATTGCAGGCGCAAATTCAATGAAAAGCACAGGGTAATTCCGCCGTGCACTTTCACATATGCAAATCTGGCCTCACGTGCATATGGAGGTAGCACAATGCACATGTGTTGTATACGCACACATCTCTCTTTCCCCCTCAGGTCGACAGAAGTGTAATGCAAGGGGGGGGGAGCATGCCAAATTGGGAGAAAAGGTGTGTGGGGGGGGAGAAAGAAAACAATTAAAATAAACATATGGGCTGAATTTTTAAGCAGGTTGCACTTTTTGGAAACACTTGGCAAGTGAGGCAGCCAGGGTTAGATGATTGACAGTGTGGGAAAAGAACTTGCTTCGAACTCACTGATTGCAGGTATTAGTTGCTCATAATAACAGCATGGCTTTTTCAATCTGTTCTTCTCTGTGCATGAATCTTGCCAAATTTCTCATATCCCATCTTTTGATGCTACAGAAATATCATGATGGTTCTGTTCTCACTGAGGACGACCATACTGTAGATTATGCCTAACATGTTTGTAAACAGAGCTGGGTTCCTGGCTGTTAGAATCACAGTTTCCTCCTTTTGCTCAAGCAGGCTCTCAAAAAACGTCCAACCCAAGCTCATACAAATCTGCTCTCAGAACATCTGCTATAAAATGTCCAAGGCAAGAGTACTTCTGTGCATTTGGACTTCCACTTGGCCGCATACAGATTCTGACTTGGTACAGCACTTTCTCCATGAATGATGGCCTTTCAAATGTCTTCAAGAACAAGTACAGACCTGAATACAGATTAAGAGAAGCCTACTGTCTACAGTGACTGAATACCAGTCTTTACTGCGCTGCTGTAAGAACAGTATGATGACTTCTCTTTTCTGTATACTGTTACCTGCATGTAAGACCAGTGATCTCTCTGACAGAATAAAGACAATAGAATGCCTTTATTACCAACGCACATTATACAATAAATATGCTTTGCATCTCCTTAAACAAACTTTCACTGCTTTACCACATTCACTCATTTAAGCCCATACACACGTGTGTTAGTATAAAATGTTAGTAGTGCAATTTTTCAAAAAGAAGTACGTATTGCCTCAAGTGCTATAAGTGTTTTTAGAAATCAGCAAACCTTATAAAGATGTGTTTGAACTTTACAAAAGGTCAGTTATTTAAATAAATATTGTGAAGTAAAACAAGTATTAAAATTATTGGGCTGCTTATACACACAACATGTAGGTGCAGGGCAACAAAAAGACGATATGTCGGCACACTTGCTTAATGCCACTTTATTGTATCACAGTGTGGAGCAGAGGTCTTTTTCAGGTTGTAAAATGATCACCTGAAGATCACCTCTGGTTGAAACGTTGTGATTCAAGAAAGTGTCTGTGGCACTGAGCAAGTGTGCAGGCATACAGTATCTCCTTCTTTCTGATCTTTCTAACAATAAAAAGGATTGCCTATTTTTGTATGTTACCACTGTTGATGTGGGAGTCATGTTGGCTGAATCCTGTGATGACTTTTTTGGAATAGCCGAGCTGTTTCATTGGAAAGACTAGCAACTACTACTTGGTGTGAATGACTTCGGACAAAACTTAAGAATAACTTCAAACATTGTATTTTCAAGCAAATGAAAACACACATGGACTATTTTTACATTCAAACATTGTATTCATTGTTACACATATGAATATATCTTTGTGAGTCACCTGTTGCTCCACAGCCTTGCTTGTGCTCCTCTTTCTCAACCAGGAAGTGTCAAACAGAACTGAAGCCTGTCTTGTGCTTATATGGGGGTGTGCCAAGTGGAAGGCGCCACTTTGGTAGAGGTGGAGGGGTGTTAAGGTTGTGGAGATTAAATATGTTATTTAAATGGCTGTTTAAGTATTTACTTAACTGGAATGTATTCTGATGTGATTTTAGCCTTATTGCAGATGTCTCGTGGTTTTTGCAGAACAGCTAGTACTCTCCTGAGAGTAAATTCATTTCTAACCTTGTTTGGTAGGCGCCAACTCAAGGCCTTGGCAGGGTTGGAGGTTGGAGTGGCACAGTGTTGGAGAGTTTTGACAATAATCAAAGAGAGTACAAAGCTACAAGGGCCCAGACATGCATTGTGTAGAGCTCAATCTCTTCTTTTGTTTGTCACTTTATACATATTTTTACATTTTTACATTTTTCTCCAGGCCTGGACTGTACATGTTGTTGCACTTGTTTTTTTTCCCACTGTCAATAAATTAACTTTAAATGCATTTTCGAATTTTTGGGCCTAAACCACTAGGCCATCCTTAGTCTGTTTAACTTTTTCAATGCATTGGTTGAAATTTGACAATAAACTCGATGGAAGTGGAACTTTTTGCATCTGAGTAGGGCAGAGCCTTAGGCTAAATACTCACTAGACAATTTTCAAATATTTTTCAGATTATAATCCTTTGGATGTGCACACTAGATGATTCCACATAGACACAATATCTCACAGAAACTTGCATGATCAAACGGGACTTCAGTAGAAAAACAAACATGGAGGACGATAGACGTCAGCTGGCAGTCCTGCCCTATTGGGGTACGTCTAGCATGAGACATTATAAAGGCACTCGTGTTGTTTCCATAATTCCACAAGCTCGTCTTCCTTTTCAATATTCGACTTGGATTGAGGCACAGTTGTGTAAATGGTTGCTGCCATGTTTGTGAGCTGTATGAGTTGCTGGTTGGTACAGACTTCCTGCTTCCTGCTCTGCTCGCTCTCATTGGCTATTGCTGGTATTCCATTAAAGGCAGCCCGTAAATGTCAAACATGTTTAATATTTGATTCCAGATCGAGGAGGATCTGACTCGATCAGGAGCAGTAAAATCGTGCCCAAAACCGTCCAGTGTGTATCCAGCCTTTCTGTTTAGTGATACACTCTTTCGATGATCTGAAAGTCTCATCAATTGTACTGGAAACTCTCTCAAACAAGTGTGAAACATGCAAGTCACACACAAAAAAGGCCTTTTGGGTCTGAATGGGGTGAAAATCTCGGGTCACCTTGCCTTGAGGCAGCATTGCCATAAAGCCATAGAGTACAGCAGAGATGCTCGAAGTAATTCACAGGTGATTTTCACTTTCATAAAGTAAAGAAGACTTCTCAGAAATACTCCATAAAGTGCCATCTCTAATTTGTCCCCACTTCACCTGTTTCCATTTCTCCTCAAACTACCCCACTCTCCAGACACATATAGCTCGAAAAACTTTTAAATCTCACTGCGCTGCGAGGGTGAGAAGAACCTTGACCACCTCACAAACCTACCTCTGTTGCTTATCATTAATATTTATACATGAGTGTGTAAGAGAAGGGAGGACTCAGGGATGTGTGGCTGTGTGACAAGTCCTACTTTACATACGCACACAAGTGACTGTGGACATCACGACAGCCTATAACTGTGAAATGTACGTTTCCTTTGCTGAATGTCTTTTACACGGTAATTGCACTGAATGTAATATTAGGGCCATTATTGGAAATAAGACGTATATAAATTATAACATGTCAAATCCTCCAAGTATAATAATCAGATATGCAAAGTGAGCGTAAATTGAGAGATTGTCTTTTCTTCAGGCGGTCCAGTAGCTCCATGAATCTAATATCAAACCTCTATTATTCTAATCTAATACCCTATTTGAATGGGACCTCAGGACATCCCATGATTTTTAATAACCGTAGAGATTGAGTGTGATTTTAATGCGCTTTGAATTCTCCATATCTGTGCTGCGCCGAGTTAAAATTAGACGAGCACTTTGCAAATGTTCAACCTAAATCCTTTTGTTCAAACAGAGACACGACAAGCAACTTAAAACTACAGTGAACTTCCCACTATGACATGTATATTTAGAGCTTCAACACCTCAAATCTCTCACCAGACCGGATGCTGATGTTCACACCAGAGGTTCAGATTTGTCTCACGTTTAGATTTACTGTATATCCTTTTTTTTTAATGTCCTGCCTTAACACATTTTAAAATTACTGAATCTGCTTCCTTCTATCAGAGAGACAGAGAGAGAGAGAGAGAGAGAGAGAGAGAACTATGCTAATTTTAGTCTAATTTCCTGTCACTGCGGGCAGGGGTTGGCACAATGAGAGAAAATTAAATCAGAATTCATGGGAACCTTTCACCTTCTTAAGCAAAAGAGCAATTATGTACAGCAATACGAAAAAGAATGCTCCATCCCTGCCGCTTGTTTTTCACATGTTTTATAGGCAGAAGCTGTTCCACACAAGTAAAAATGTTGGTGGCCAACAAGGCTAAGACACACTGTAACAGCCCAAAAGATATCAGGCCACTAATAAAAACAATATCAGACATCAGGCTAAATCAAGACAACAGAAACACAATTCAAATGCAGATACGGCCACAAAATGTGGTGCAAAAAAAAAAACAATGCAGAAAAACAAATCCATGAACAGCAAGCACTCTGCAAATACATAATGCAAAGTAACAACATCACACAAACCCAGAAAACATCCAGCCATTGTCTATTTTGCCTTTCCTGCTCAGGGTCGTGTGGTGTTCTGGAGCCAATCCCACTTGTCATTGGGCAAGAGGCAGGGCACACACTGTACTGGTGTAATGCTATTCATTTACAGGGTTGACATATAGAAATAAACATTCACAGCTACAGGCAATTTAAAGTTAACAAGCATGCCGTTGGACTGTGATGGAAGCTGGTGTATCTAGAGGGAACCCACACATGCATGTGGTCTCTCTTTATGGAAACCAATTTGGCCATTGTATCATGTTGACCCTCGTTGGCCACCGTAGAAAGACCCTGGGAGCATTCTTCTACTAACAAAAGTATAAGATACAGGCTTTATACAGATGAATAGCTTGTGTTATGTATGGTATTTGAGGTCATGTGTATTCCCATGGGAAATGCACTTATGTCTGCACCCAGACTAAACAAGTGACAGACTGTTATCCATCTTAGGACATTTTAGACTTTCACATCATGCTTCAAATGAGCGTTGCAGAGGGATACTATAATAACTTACATGTGCAAAGTACTGTAGCAAAGCAACTGATTAAAAATGAATAAGAAATATTCCAAAAGAGATGAGGGAGATAAATTACAATGTGCCATTGTAAGATAAAGAATAAAAGTAAGGGAGAACGTGGAAGAAGACGCTAAAAAGGCAGAAGAAAACCTTTATTCACAATTCCATTTGTCCCTACTCTCTCTGCCATGTTGGGTGAACAGTTATAGCACTATAATCTGTTTTGTTCTAGTTCCCTTCTGGCCTGAAAAAAAATTGGACAGACAGTAGACAAAAAGTTTAGCTTTGTAGTGAGCGGTCCCCTTGGAACTCACAACCATCAGCAGACTCTTGAAGTCTCATTTTCCGGGCTGTCTGTGCAGTGTTTTTGCATTTCAGTCCAGCCCAATAACAACCTTCCCAAAGCACATCTCCACTTGCATGGAGATTGCACATTGCATAGCCTGTGGTGGCGGCTGTAAATGAGAACTCTGTTCAAAGGGACTGAGCCTCTGCTGCAGCCTCGCACGTTAACAATTTGTTTTTTTTCTTTTGGCAGATCTAAAGCAAATTACCCGATGATAAAGAACTGAAATAATTACAACAATTAAAAAAAGTAATGTCATCTATTTAAAAAATTATAACACAAATTATAACGTTTTTAATTCAGACGTGTGATTAAACACTTTAACTTAACTCATCCATTAAATATAGATGACACAAGTCAAAGTTGTAACAAAAGGCCAGTTAACAGTGGCTTTTCTTTCTTTTTTTAAAAATATGTTCCCCATTGTTAGATAGGACAGCTGAAGAAAGACAGGAAATTATGGGAGGAGAGAGTGGGGATGACAGAAAAAGGGCTGAGGTCGGATTCAAATCCACTGTCGCTGCATTGAGGTCTATATCCTCCGTACATGAGGCACACGACATAACAGCTAGGTTTACCGGCGCCCCTAACAGTGGCATTTCTTAGAGCTAATGGCAGGGTTAATGACTGTTAATCTAAAGCCATTTTCAAATATGCACTCCTGAAAATATCTAGAAATTTCAGGATGACTGCTCCGGATATTCTCCTGTCCTGGCTGTTCATATATGCTCCTCACAGCGTGTGTCAGACGGGAGGGGGGGTGGGGGGGCTCCCGAGGTAGGACGTGACGTAAAAAAAAGACGCAAAAGTAGCGGACGGAGCAACAGAGTCCGCTATATGATGCTATAAAGAGAATATTTGCTTTTTCATCAATGCTAAATGGAATCACACTGTCAACTAAAGAGCGGAGAAGAACATACTGACGAACAGAAAACAAAATGCAGCCGTTTAATTACGTGCACGGAGATCGTAGTGGTTGCATGCGTACGCTCTATGCACCGTGCAGTACTCACAGAATATAAATGTCACTCCCATTGGCTGGAGGTGAATTCTCCAGATAATATTCTGCTGCGTTCTTACATCAGCTCACTCAGACTTTCTGTGGAAAAAATACTCGGGGTCTGGCAGGAGAAACTCCGGGTGAAGTCCGAGTTAAGAATTGGGCTGTTTGGGTTCACACATACAGCTCCTCCTGGAAATATCAGGAGTTTTCTGCAAGTGTGAAAGCCCTATAATTTCACAACTTGTTGTTATATTTTTATATGGCATGTTTTTAACAAAAAGTCAAACCACATTTGAAGTGACAGCTTGATTTTCATCTCTTAGTTAAGTGATTGTTTGAAATACGTCATCATTCAGGCCATTAATAATACACAAAACCAAACACACAAATTTCCAATTGTACCCCCCCTACCCCACCCCTTCTCCTGTCAGATCTGCAGCGTTTTGCTTCTTCGTTGGTGTCTTATTTTGAAAATATCAGTTGGGAGCACCACATTCAGATATTTTAAAATGTTACACTAAAAGCTTAATGCGAATGACTCCCAATAGAGGATCCTTTCAAAATACTTCACTTTAATTTTCAGCATGGTCTGATTTGGTATTTTGGTGACTCGCTGTGCGCCACAGTTGGAAGCGAACCACAGTAGGTGGTGTGGTGATTCCAACCCAAAGCGGATTAACCATTCACATAACCAGGCTGGACTCCAGTTAAAGACACAGCATGGGATTCAATTTGAAGTATCTTTTCATGCCTTTTGTGAGGATTACATGGCTGGATTATCATTTGAAATGACAGTATTTAGAAACTATACTCATTCTGTGCACTATAGTGCTATCTTACTGGCTTATAAAAAATGATAGAAACAAGAGAAAGTCAGTCTAGATGTTTCGACGTCCTCCTGAGGTTTAGCTGTGGCCTTAAAAATTCCCAGTTCACCCTGTACAGTATAATGACCTGAGATAGGTTAACCAGTGCGGCAAGCGGGGTCTGGCAACTATGATGAAACCGACGCAATGCCCTGCTTCCCCGCACATGATCAATGACAAGAAAGTATCAGTATGTCAGCGAAGGACTGCACAGAATGCCAAAGGAGGACACATACTCTCCGAGGACTCGCTCAGGCCTGTGCCTTCCAGTCCAGGCAGCAGAGGTTAACATGCTCCGTTCCACTTAAGGAGACATCTTGTGCTGTAATTTGTCAAATTCATGTTCTCGTACACTCTTCATGCGGTTTGCCCTCTTGGAAGTAAAAAAACAATGTGGATGCTGTATTTCAATAGCGTGGATGAGGGTGACATCACACACTTGTGGTTGTGCGTCTGTTGCAGATATTTAGGATCAAATAATCGTTTTTCATCGTCTTTTTGAAAGTGACAGTGCAATTAGCAGGATTGCATTTCACTTTTAATAACAGAAAAGAGGTGTTTCACATCGACTTTATAGCTGCAGCTTATCTCCAGCTCCTGTCCATTGTTGGGCTTTTAAAGTGATTACACAATCTCAAATTAAATAACACAGTACATCCTTAGGAACAAAGATACAAGTACAGCTATACACCACGAAGAATGACTGCGATCATTAAAGTCTTCAAAGTGTGTCTTTGATACAACATTTCTATTATTTAACAAACTAAAACATATCTGTGATCAGTTATTTATGTGTTTAGAAAGGTTAGAAGGTGAAAATGTATTTCATTTATGGTAAATGGACTTGAGCTTGTGTAGCGCTTTTCTAATCTCCTGACTACTCAAAGTGCTTTTACACCGCAGGTCACACTTACACATTCACACAGAGGCTGCTACGTAAAGAGTCCATCAGTATTAACTAAACCGTTCATACACATTCATACGCCACCGACAAAGCAGCGGGAGCAACTTGGGGTTAAGTGTCTTGCCCAAGGACACATCGGACATGTGGCTGCAGGAGCCGGGGATCGAACCCCCAACCTTCTAGTTGAGAGACGACCGACTCTACCAACTGAGCCAGAGCCATGCACAATTTTACTTTAAGATATGATTCTTTGGCATGCTTCCCTCATCTGAATTTTAACTATTGAATATCTTTTGTTAGTATTTATAGAGACTACATTTACAAAGCACCAACCTCAGAACTAATTATGCATCTTTTATTTGGATTTTAAAACCCAGGTTTCAAGAGGAATATACCACCCCTCATTAAAAAGCAAACACTGCACCGTTTGGTGGTTCAATGTAGTTATAGGGGTTGTACCCTCCTCAAAACTAATTGGGAAAAGGTCAGACCAAATAAGGAAACAACTAAACCTTTCTGCAAAGAAAAATTCTTGGGTAAACAAATGAACTAATGAGCCGTAATTCCAAGGACGCACTCCTAATAGCGTCACCAGGAGAGGCCGGTGCGTGCCCAGCTAATTGGCACCGGCGTTCAAAGTCTCACAATAAAGGGGAGGCATGGTAACATATGCAACAGTTAATAGGGTTTAGCGTGCGGAATAACGGCAGTGGTGAGCTCATGAGGGGGGCAATTATGACAAAGCTGTGCACATCCTAGATAACCGTCCGCCTGACTCAATCTGGCTAAGCCTCCAGGGAGGCGGCTCGCGGGAGCTACAGCGGCTGCAGAGACTAACAAGAGGAGGAGAGAGAGAGAGAGAGAGAGAGAGAGAGAGAGAGAGAGAGAGAGAGAGGTGAACGCATCCACATAAACAAGCCTCTAACAAGCTATGCACACACTCGTTGTAAGCTCGAGTAATGTAAAGCCATCTGGCTTACAGGGAAAATACATATTACACAAAGGCGTCTCTACGTGCTGGAATCACACACACACACACACACACACACACACACACACACACACACACACGCACACACACACACACACACACACACTTCCCTTGTGAAAATCACATAAATGCTAAAGTGAAGATTAATATGTACAATTTCAACAACTGAGAAGGGAGGAGGGTAGCGCTACGGTTAAACCCATCACTCGCTGAGTCCAAGTTAAGATAATCCTTTGACTCAAAGTTCCTTTAAAGCCACGAGAGAATATTACTCCTCTCAGGATATGTAATTAGCTAACTTACATTAATGTGTTAAATGGGTGAAGTGGCCTTTTAACTGTTGAAACTCTAGTTGTAGGATTCTTAAAAGGAGTTGTAGTTGTTGAGGATTACCTAAAATATCCTAAAATAAATCAACAACTTCACACCTGTAGTGTATTTTAATACACATACTGCTTTGAGTATTGCATCATTGCTCTGTAAAAGTATGATGATTATGTGAGTATTAAGTCATTGGCTTTCTAAAAGAGACTAAGAAGGGCCTCGCATTTGTGCTTCATGAAATTTTAAACACGATATACATTCGACAACATGCTCATTGTCTTCTTTTATATTACAGCCAAATATGGTAAATATTTAGCAAATGTACTTATGAGTATCCAGTGTTATTAATGCATCACATTAACTCTCTTACATGAAGCTCCTGCGTCTTTTTTGTTCTCTCTATTGTTCTCAGATGGGAAACAGTGGATTGCTCCCTCCAGGTGGGCAGTGAGTCTTTGCCCCAAGTGAAGGAGTTCAAGTATCTCGGGGTCATGTTCACAAGGGGAGTTAAGGGTGCAGCGTTGTACTAGGCGGTCGATCTTTGTTCCAACCCTCACCTTTCGTCATGAGCAATGGGTAGCGGCCGAAAGAATAAATCGTGGATACAAGAGGCCAAAATGAGTTTCCTGCGGAGGGTGGCTGCGTTCAGCCTAAAAGATAGGGCGAGGAGCTCAGACATTCGGGGGTTGAGCTCGGAGTAAAGCCGC
Organism: Tautogolabrus adspersus; assembly: GCA_020745685.1. Taxonomy (NCBI): domain Eukaryota; kingdom Metazoa; phylum Chordata; class Actinopteri; order Labriformes; family Labridae; genus Tautogolabrus; species Tautogolabrus adspersus. The sequence goes on from CM036546.1 coordinate 26,624,884, forward strand.
TATTCCTTGGCATTGAAAGGAGCCATTTGAGGGGGTTTGGGCATCTGATTAGGGATGGCTCCTGGACAGCTCCTTTTTGGAGGTTTTCCAGGCACGCCCAACTGGGAGGAGACCCCGGAGTATAGACTTAGAGCTCGCTGGAGTGATTATGTATCCCATCTGGCCTGGGAACACCTTGGAATCCCCCCGGAGGAGCTGGAAAACGTTGCTGGGGAGAGGGAAGTCTGGGTTGACTTCCTTCGTCTGTTGCCACCGTGAACAGACCTCGGACAAGTGGAAGAACATGGATGGATGGATGGATGGACTGGGTGGAATTTCTAATCATATCAAAAATAAATACATAATAAACAGAACAAGGCTCCTTGTGGGTTCAACTTTCTATTAAAACTTGTGTCATAACCAGAACTCAGACCTAATGCTGAGTTTGGAAAGAATACAACTTGGGTTGGATTTGAATTTTTTTTAATCTTGATTGGTTATGGTGGGTTTAAATGGACTAAAGGAACTAATGGGAATACTTGCAGGTGTTAGCTTAAGACGACATCATCTGGTGGACAGGTAAGATCAGAAATCTGTTTTTCTAGCTAGTGTTGAATGAACAGAAGAAAGCCTGAGTATTAGGTTTGAGCAGTGCAACAAATTGTGTGATTGACAGGAGATGTCTGTGAACAGAAGTGCAGACACACCTCTGGAATAAGAGCCTGTCACCAATAATGACAAAAAGAGAGAATAAAAAGCTTCTTAGGATCCTGCTACATCAGGTGATGGATTTGAAATTCTAATTTGTATCTCGGACCTGAAAATGTTCCACACAGTACTCAGCCAGATGTGTCAAAATGACTCTAAATTTAGTGACTTCTGAGCCTCGCAAACCTCTTGTTACATCAACATCACCGACTAAAAGCTGATCAGGGTCGTCACAAAAAACATGTGCAATTAGCTACTTCTATTTTTGCCAAAACAAGCCTTTAGTGCTTAGTGGTGTTGAAAGCGCAGATATGCAGTTCATGTAAAAACACATCAGATCTGACAGAGTCTGTCCAGTGTCAGGGTGTGTTTGGAAAATAGCAAATACTCCACGACTGATCACTTATCATTTGTCGGAAGCTGACATCAGTCTATTTTTTATTTGTTCAAAGAATGCAGCAGCTTAAAGTGACTTGGGCAACTTCTCCTGACAACCTGTTATTATTACCAGTTAGGACGTACAGCACACAGTGTACAGTACATTAGTAGAATCCACAGTTTTATAAAGGTACATTGTGGTCATGAAGTTTTAAAAAAGGAGTCTACCAGAAATGTTTTGGTCCACTTTTGGTTCAGTTATTTTGAATAAATGATTAAAAAGTGTTTGGCAAAAAAAAAGTTTGTAAAGCACCTTAAAGCTTGAGTGAGCAGTTTTTAGCTGGTTACAAAACTGGCTGAAATGAATAGTGATGCCTCGTTATGAGGTACATGTAAAAGAGACCATCAACAACGAGGTCTATTCATTCTAAAGAGTTATTTAAAATGCCTTTAGACGCTGCTGTGGGGTAGGTTTCAAACGAGCCAATTGGCAGCACCTTGCCAAAAAAACTGGCTTTTTTTTACATTTGTCACAAGAAGACGATTTATGTCAAGGGGTGATTTTGAATGAGATTTATTACCGTCTGAAAACTCATCTTAAGTATGTTCAGGACGAGATCAGCAAAGAGATAAGAGGTACCATGCTGTCTACCGGGGGCGCCAAAACCGACACAAACCAAAAGTTCCTCACAGTAGCTTTGACGGTATTCAGAAAACTTTTTTTTTATCTTCTGAGGTTGAACATCTTATTGTTTTGCAGTGATAATGAATTACACTCAAGCGTGTGTTTGTCCAGTAATTGTTACGGTTTAAAATGATCATCATCATCGACAGATACATGACAAGTCTGTCAAGAAACATGAAAAAAGAACATGGTAAAAAAACAAACAAACAAAAACACCACCAATCTGATAAAAGACAGCTATACCAGTGTCCACAGGGATGACTGGTATTGGACTTATGACTGGGATTTGTTAGCAGTGTTATAATGGGGTCCTGAGGATCATTCAATGGGCAAATAAAGTTTGAATGCAACTTTCTGAAAAGAGCCAGAAGATTCCTACTATAAAAACAATTCACTTTCACTACCCCATCAAGTTTTTTTTTTTTTAATAGTATCCTCATTGAATCATTATAAGCAACTTGAAGCTTTTGTAAACTTGCCTTCTTATTCTTGGCCGACAGAGGGGCCAGTTGGAGCAGGTCCCATTTTTAGTCCAAAAAACGCCCAAAAACAAGTCCAAGTAAAGATTGGCTTATCCCATTTGAAATTGAGAAATCTTCTGCTTCCAATTTCCAATAAATCCTCATGTGCTCATCAAATTCAATGTTAGTCCTGAACAAACATTTGAATAAAGTTATTAGGATTGTTCTGGATTATAAAGTCTTTGAGAAGATGGATATTGGTTTACATCAATTGAGCTGATGAGTCAGAGTAATAAGACATGAGGACAAACCTCTGAAAACAGTTGACAGCTGTAGAAATTATGCTTTTAATTCACATCTGCTGTCTTAGGCCCACCTGTCCACCTACCTATTTTTCTGAGCGCCAGCATCAATTGTTTTCATTGAGGAGAGAGCGTTCTCAGCAGCAGACAAATGATGAAAAAGTGCAGCGCCCAGCATCTTTTTTCCAAGCGCTCCGCCTTTTTTGTGCAGCCGCTCTGAGAGCTTGAGTTGAAAATCGTTCAACTTTTCAGAAAGGCGCTGTTGACATCACCAGGCACTCTTTTACAAATGTATGATATTCCCTGTAGTTTTGCAGCCTGTAGATCTTGTCTTGTACCCACATCCTCTTTGGTCTGTGTCTGATCGTGAAATAAAAGTAACGGAGCCGTGTCAGTCATACAGCGGCTGTTGTCAACAGACTGTTGTCGTAGAGACAGGACAAACGTGCAGTGCTTTTTGGCCAAGTGCACAAACGCTTCATGCGAGCACTTCCGAGCGCACAGCCAGCGCATTTCTGCCTGGAAAAAAAACGCTAGGTGGACACAAGGCCTTACTGTTGCTACTTAAAGCATTTCAGAATTCCCAGCTTCAAATGTGATGAGTTTTTGATCTTTACCGAACAGGCAGCAAAAACCAAGTCCTCCTTGGGAGAGGTAATTCACATTTTTCAGTTGACTTGAAGGTGTAGTATTATATCAACCTGTGCACAAGCTCCAGTTTCTATCATGTAAGCCTTCAATTAGCTGTCAGGTTCACTAAGGCTTCTCATCCTTTTTTGTTATTCCACATAATTAGACTTTTGGCCTTGGCCTCTTACAATTTCTGGCAATGATATCTGTGTGTAAACCCACTACTGTGCACACCATCAGTCCCCTGATGTGCAAGAGAAGCAAAAGTACAAATGATGTACTATTAGAGGTTCATTAAGGCAAATGCAACAAGACTTGCAGAATGATAATTTGAATATAAACCCAGTGTCTTAGTATGTTGTCCAAATGGGAAAAAAAACACCTTGCAGCCTATCTAGCAACTTTAACTCTCTTATTAGATGAGAGACAAATGTAAACCTCAGAGCCACCTCAAATGACCCAATGCTTGTAAAAATGTGGTTATATAGAGGAGTTTTCAGGTGGAAAGGTCATCAAAAAAATGCATCTTCAACCCTAAGGCCCTTTACATTTTCTTTGATATTGTTTTAATGGTTTACATGGCCAAATAACTGAGCAACTAATCCACTTGTGAAAATACACTACAGTACTTGCTGCAATCATCCGTTCCCAGAGTTTCTAATTCCATGCTATGCAGACGATACCCAGCTCTTCCTGTCATTTCCGCCAGATGACCATTAGTCGCCGTAAGAATTTTGTCATGCCATGGCGAAGACTGAGCTCCTTGTCCTCCCAGTATGTCCTTCTATGCAACAACAGGTCAAAACCCAGCTTTTACAATAAAAGGAGCAGCTTTAGCCTTTGCGGCTAATTTCCAGCTGTAGTCCCCGGCCAGTTGTAAATCGGCAACCTAAATTGCATATTTAAAAATTAAAATACAATAAATTACATTACATTTGCAGTTACAAAAAGGCCTAAGCAAAAGAAAGAAAGGCATACATACCTATAACATGCCACACACAATTGGAGCAATCACAAATCGAACAAAGACATCAAAGTAGTGCATGCAACAAAGACACAGGGGAGACATGGGAGAAGAACAATCACAGAGGCCACATTTAAAGTACATATAAGACATAACGTGGAGGCAGGCAGCAGAGATGGAGCAGCAGCAGCAATGACCATGTCACATCGAACACATCACATCTGACAGAGATTAATGTGTGCAGTTATAGTTGTCGGACAGCCATTTTTTAACGTGTATTGTAAAGGTGGAGTATCTATGTATATCTTTGATAGTGGTGGGCAGTGAGTTCCAGTGTCGTATTGCTCTAACAGAAAATGATAGTTGACCGAATGTGCTTTTCCTAAATGGAATTAGAAGGTCACCTCGCGTGGTGCACGAGTAGCTACAGGGGAAAAAAAGTAACAATATTAACCACTCCTAAACCAAGTAACGGTACAAGGACTCTGTTCATCTACTTGTGTAATCCATGGAGTACTAATAGTCACACTGCCTCCTGTAATAAGTGTAGCCCCTTCCTCTCTAAAGTGCAGGGGGCTGTAGCAAAGGTATTGATATGCAAATCAGCATTTGATGTCATTTGGCAAAGTCTATAGTGCCTTTTTGAGCAGCCAACATGTACTTTTGTGGGAAGAGGAGGGATGCAACACCACGAGCATGCTAATGGAAAAAGTGGCCTGCCAGTCTTTGAATCTCCATCTCCATCATTCTTTATGCTGACTCTAAAACGCTGCAACTAATACATTCACCTCTCTTGTCTCCTCCGTCTCCCCTGGCACACCTCATTTACTATCATTTTGATCATAAAGTCCGCTCCAGCGATACATGCAGAAAAACGGTGCACATTCAGTGGAACCTGCTCCCAATGCAACAACTAGCTTTTCAAAAGCACAGCTGCCAACTGACAGGCTGCCATGTCTGTGTCACTTTTTTTCCACCACCATTAGACAGGCTGAAAGAGGGCGTGCATGTGCCATCATTGTAGAGGACATCAAACCAAAGTCTCGCTGGAGAATATTTGCTTTCTGGGGATGTAATATGATGAACTTGAATGAACTGGCTGAATGTGGGAGTACCAGCGTCTCTGATGTGTGGCACATTTCACTATGCTTCAAAGAAAGTTTTCGCGCACAGTCCAGGTTTAAATGCTTTGTTTTTAGAATAGGCAGAAGAACAAAGGTAGGGTCTGCAGCACTTGGATACACCTGCCCACTTCTCTCTCTCTCTCTTCGCCGCTGTTTTCCCTCACCTGAAAACACTGCCTAGTATGAAGTATGCAATTTGCCATATTCACACAGCGGCCTTTTTTTGGTTGCTATGAAATCACAGCCATTTGTCATTTTTTTACATTTATAGGCCAACATTATAAAGGCATTTGAGCTTCCCATCCTAAATGTGATGTCGGATAAATATGGCCGCCATATGAGTATGGCGAATTAGGAGTACCATGTTTAGTCCGGTTGGAATGATTTAAAGCTATTTGTTGTAATGTTTCCAAAGTCTATATCTTTTCTCAAGCTCTTCTGACCAGCCTCCCACAGGATTCCACGGGATAGGTGTAAGCAGCGTTCTGTCTCTGCCATAGTTTTGCTCTGTCCCACGGCACGAGTCCTACCCTACTGGGTCTGTTTCTAAAGCATAAGCACAGCCATGAACAGCTGGACTCGCAGGTTACAATGATCACAGGAGAACTACAAGATAACGTAAGAAGAAAGAGAACAACATGCAAAAAACAGGTTACTTTGCCTTTCCGAGGTTGATTTTATTGTTCATTTGGTGCCTGTTTTGAAGTTATGTTGATAAAGTAATGGGCTTTATGATCAGGGGTCTGTACCATGTTTTATTTTGAAATTGACCTAGCTCTATGCGTTCCCTTGTCTGGGTCCATCATCTCTGTTCAGCTTGACATGTGCTCTCTGATGGCTCCATCGAAAATAGACTTGGCGCTTATTTGGAGCGGAGCAGAGCGGAATGGCGCTTCTGGCACACGCTGTAGGCGGACCGCGGCGTGTGCAGAGAGAACCCATGCCTTGACTAGAGAGGGTTTGATGAGCTCAGTGTGCAGCAGGAGCCAAAGACGGACAGAACATGTTGAGTGTATTCCCCTGGAATTTTCTCCATAGCTTTGCATTAGTGACTTCTAGATTGGATACTGGTCTCATTAAGTGATTTGTTTCTTGTTTTTTTTCAAGCTTTGTTGAATAAGGGGGCCACCTTTTGGTCCAGTTTAGGTAAGCAGAAAACAAAAACAAAAATCTTATCTTGGTAGGTTCAATCCCTTGAATAACTGAACTGTTGAAATGTTTTTAAATCCATAATCTGCTGAACACTTAAGGTTTATATGTCTCCATCTTTTATATCTAAAATCCAGTTTTAGGGGCATTACATTTTAAAGATGAGCAGTACTTGATCATGTTGATATGCCCCTAAAGGTCCTGACAGAAAATAAAATGTGCTCTGAAAAAGGAACGAAGAAAATCCGTCATCTGTAGCAGTTGTAAGCCTGTAAAAACTTCGACCAATGTCTGCCACGAGGTACCAATCTGATGAACCAATCACGCCTCCCTGTCTCCCTGCTCGTTCTCTACTCCTTGCGTGCTCTAGCCCACACTCACTAGCCTCACAGCACGTCACCGATGACGGAGTTTATACTGTGAGTTTGTCGTTGTGAGAAGTTAAATAGTCAAGTTTTTTTTTAAATATATATGATCATAAAGTTTACTTACCTTTGAATGAGACACGAGACAACATAGTTTCTACACAATGCAAGCAATGAGCTGAGGTCCGCTTCTGGAGCAACGGCGCTCGTGCATGTAAGTGAGGGGCGTGGCTTTGAGGGAGCACAGAGGGGAGGGATGGGTGCAGACGGAGCACTGAGGGAATGCTACTTTCAAAATCATGCTAGTTTTTGAAAATTACCAACCCTAGCTTTAAGTAATGCCCCTCTTTTTTTTTATAATCACTTTAAACCAAAAAAAGTGAAAAATAATTGGATGGTTTATGGATTTATTATTGGTTGGTACTCTTACTTTAACATTTTATTAGCACTATTCTTCCACATTTTAAGTAGGAACATTTATCAACTCTAATGTTGAAGACTTTTCAGAAGAAAAAAGTAAAAAGTGTATAATATAATTAAGCCTGCACCACTTGTGATCAAACTAAAGCGAACAAATGCATCATTTGAACATTGGGTGAAACGAAACAGAAGCAGGCTTAGCTCTGCATGTGGGTGAAACTGCTGCCTTAAATTTGTGTTTCCTGAATGAATCACGATCTTGAAAATAACAAAGTCGATTTTCCCTACAGAAACAGCATCCACGTCAGTCTAATTTAGGCAAACATTTTGCCTCTCCTGCAGCTCTGTGTGCCCGGACACGATGGGAGCTGCAGGGCAAAATCAAAATACAAGCAAAACAAAGTTCTCGGTAAGACTGTGAATAGAATCCAAGATGTCAGGGGAACAAAACCACAGCTGTGTTCTGACATCATAGGCTTTGCTTTATTCTTAAAATGTAGTATAATTAATCCCCAGACACACTCGCAGACATTTGAATCACTTAATCATGAATACACTGCTTGAAAAACACACAAAAAACAGAAAAACTACAATCTCATAACATTAAGGATACTATAAATACTGCACACACATACACATCAGAGGCCTTTAATGCATTCATACATGCATTATTAAGTAAGACTATAAATTAGTTCATCTGATGCAAGGATTTAATATTAGTTCTTTGTCATCTGAAGATGAGCATCGCCCAATTCAAAGCATTAGCATTGCATGTTGTCCTGAAATGCTCACACTCTGCAGGAAAACAAAGCAGGCTCTACTGATAATTTTTTAAGATATGAGCATTTGTATTTGCATTTTAAGATTTTTTTTAAATCTGTGCAGAGAAGTTTTTGAAAGTGTAGAGGATGTGCAACAGTAAGGAAAGAACCTGAACACTCACCACTAAGGGATACAAAAAAAGTACGTTGTTGTGTTTCCTTCCGAAACAAACAAGCCCTGTTTTGCACACAACTGCAAAGTACCTGAGGCAAATCAATAAGAAAGCTGAGAGATTTCATTAAGTGAAGAGCCCTCGTGGTGACTTTCTTGGAGCGCTGCGCTGATCCAACAACCTGTCGGGGCCTTGTAGTCGATTACAGCGGGGATTTCAGAACATTATTATGGGTTCAGGGGTCAAATTGTACACTGCTGATCCCATCTTTTGGGACTTGCTTTAATCTGCAAGCAGTTCTGATTGCACTCCTCCTCATTTATTTTGCACACCACTTGAGACTGATCCATACAGAGAGCCAAGCAGCGTCTTTAAACACCCAGAGCTCTTTATACGATAGTCTTAGAAGGCAGAAATTACTACTTTTTAACTTCAATTTCACATCTTAAGATATTTTCAGGTTCTTTGAGGGTATATCTTTCAACATTTAGGAACATTTCAGCAGAATGAACCATACAATGAAAACAGTATCATGACAATCTCGTACTTCAATGCTCTGCAATTGAACAAATTCATGCATCGTTGCATGTGCTCATGACTTAAAATCACACTTTATACGTTGCAAATCTTAATCTTTAGCAACATTAAGCTTCACATCAGAAACTAACCTCTGCTAACACTTTAAAGTTTAACAACTTGGTCTAAATATGTTTAGTTCCACGGTACAAGACTTTTCTGTTCAGGGTTTAATCACTCGTCTTGAGCTATTTCCATTATTGCATCATTTCACATCTGTTTAAGAAACAGCAAACGGGCTCAAGTTCATCTTCATGTTTGTGATGCAGCCAGATCTTTAAAAACTATCGTATTTTAAGTCTAGCCTAAAATGTGTCACAAATGATGTCCATCCATTCCATTACCCATACCGCTTTTTCCTGTTCGGGGACGTGGGGGGCTGCAGCCGATCCCAGCTGACATTGGGCAAGAGGCGGGGTAACACCCTGGACTGGTCGCCAGTCAATCACAGGGCTGACTTATAGAGACAGAGAACTAGCCACACTCACACTCACATTCACACCTAAGGGTAATTTAGAGTCACAAATTAACCTAACGAGCATGTCTTTGGACTGTGGGAGGAAGCCGGAGAACCTGGAGAGAACCCACACATGCACGGGGAGACCATGCAAATTCCATACAGAGGCCCTGTCCAATGCAGATTAGAACCAGGAACCTCCTCGCTGTGAGGCAAGAGCGTTATTCCTCGCAGCACTGTGCAACCCCACAAATGATGTTTGATATGAAGAAACTCTGTGTATAATCTGTGTTGAATGATTATTGGCACCAGCAATCACTGTAAATAAAACAAAGAAAGCCTGAATGTTGGTTTTCTTGTCTCCCTCTAAAGCACTACGGCTCCATCGTCCGTTAGCTGTGTTACAAAACCAAACACAGATGACGATGGGATGTGACACTGCTTGGAGATATTTTCAGCTCCCCTACAGTTTGACTGTGGCAAACATCAAAGGCGGAGGTCATGCTCGAGTGTCGGGCCCTCGCTATCAAAGAGTTATAACTTCTTTCTAGATTTAAAATGTTGCACCAACATTTATCAGAGGCTGGATTTTTCTTTTAAGTCCTGCACTTCACTTGGAAGCAGGTGTGTCATCTCCGGTTAGGAAGCTAGCAGGGAAGCTGCACATTACTAAACTTCAAAAAGAGGCAGAAAAGTACTATTTGGCACTTTTTCACCCACACTTGACCCACCTTCAGGTTCGACAGATATAAAGATTCAACAACAGTACATCTTGAGCAGTATTTTTTTCTTTTAAAAAGCAACGTGAAGCAAAGAAACATGTTATAGTTCTATACAGATGTTCATTAACATAGTGTTTGGTGGTGTTCTATTGAATAGTGCTACCCCTCCAGATGTGCTTCCACGCGGCTCAGTGCAGCATAGGGAGCGTTATTTGATAGGAGCTATTCGCCTATCAAGATATTCTTCCTTTAAAATCTTAAAGCAACAATGTGTAGGAATTTGATTTGGTGCACTTTGACGCCCACCAAAGGTCTGTGACTCCAATTACAATAATACGGTACCAGAACTTGCTCCTCATACTCTGACAATGCATATGGTAGTAGTAGTGTATAAATATAGTTATTTTGTTCTGGTACCATATTTGAAAGGGGATGCAGATAGCCTATGCTATCATTTTGTGCTATGGTAGCATTTTTCGACAAGGCTGCACATCTCTACAGAACAGTGGCATTGACAGTTACTGAGGTAAAAATGGTAAATGGACTTGAGCTTGTATCGTGCTTTTCTAGTGTTCTGACTAAAAGCACTTTTACACCGCAGGTCACACCTACACATTCAGACCCAATCACACACTGACGACAGAGGCTGCTATGTAAAGTGACCATCAGTAGCTATTCCCATTCATACACACAAACACCACCGCAGAAGAAGCGGAAGCAACTTGGGGTTAAGTTTCTTGCCCAAGGACCCATTGGACATGTGCATGCAGGAGCTAGGTATTGAACCCCCAACCTTCGACGAGCAACTCTACCACTGAGCCACAGCCGCCCATAAACTCTTGCCACCAACGTTAACATTTTCAAGCCACAACGTTTCAGCAGCTACTAACTCATATGTTGTTATTTGTCTATCTATATCTAGTCTTACCAATATTTCATTGTCAAAACTGTGCTGAATCCACCTTCTACAACTGCATGTTGAACAATTTCTTCAAGTAGACCAAAAGAAAGAACCGAAAGAAGAAACGTTAATCAGCAAAGTCATTCTGTGTTGATTCATCAAATAAATAAATAAACTATATATTTCTCTTGTCTCAAAGTATAGTGCAGCAGTCTTAGAGAGCTTTAATGACATTCTAATGGAAATGGTTGGAGGATACACGATAGATTCAGTTTATGTTGTCTGTAGGGACACCAAACAACGTAACAAGCCTGGAAACAAACTCCCTCTGCTATTCCCTCCAACACAAAATTGCGAATGAAGTCATTTGAAAGTTGTCATTGTGTTGTTATTAGTGGCATTCATAGGAGCGGCTTCCAAACTAACGATAAGAAGCTTATGGCATCTGTTGTTTGAGCTGAGTATATCTTGCCAAGTCGCTGTACAGCCAACTAACCAAGAGTTTCACTCACTATTTTTCTCTGAAAGCCACTCACACAGAACACTATCTCAGTGGTAACTCGAACCTCCACTTATAACACATAAAAGAGCAGTTATAGGGCCTCTAAAGAGCAGGAAGGACACTGCTTAATAAATGGGATCCAACAAAAGTAAGCTGGTACTGAAAACTATAAGAGCTATCTCATACTGAATCTGATAACGATGAAGCCACCTGATACTACTGTATTGTTTTGTTGAGAATGGGACCCTGTGTCTCAATGACATCAACCTTTTTATTGATGTTTTAATTAAAGAAAGTTCTGTTTAATTCTGATCAAAGCGGAGGAGCACGTATGTGGTGTGTCAAAGTAGTGTTTAAACAAAGTTACTTGTTAGGCAGAAAGTAAAGTGCTTTGATTTTTTTCACATGTTTGGCTTGGGTTTTTCAAAAAATGTGCTTAATTACATGGAGCATACAACCCTGTACATGGCCGTATAGCCTGGCCCCCGTGCCTGAACTTGGGCCGGTCTCTCCTTAAAGGGGCTATCGACGTCTTCAGCTAGCAGTCCTGGCGTGCATTCTGTTTTGCAGCGAAAACAAAACAAAAAACAAAACAGAAAAAGACTATGGGTGAATTCTGGCTGACAAGTTGTGTTTATGTTCCTTGCAATGTTTGTGAGTTATAAAAGTACTGTGTAATGTGTTTTTTTGTTTTTCTCTGTGCTGTCACTATTTGTTGATTACTGTCAAACCTGCTCAGTGCAGGTCAACATCTGTTCTATTACTCTTTTATTTGTAAAGGTGTACAATATTAAACATAAATGCTGCCATTTGATGCATTATACCAGAGTTAGCTTAGAGCTAGTTTACATCTGCAGCCCCTCGGCATGTCACCCTTCTTTGTCTGCACGTTCTAATTGGCAATGGCCATCTGAGGGAGCCAGATCGGTAATTGTAAATGATTCGAGATCGAGGAGGCTCTGACTTGATCGAGAGCAGTTAAAATTTTGCATATTGTCACCACACACTTGAGGATTAATTGGACAATAATCGGTTGTGACAAGCCTCAAATCTGGCCGTGCCACCTTGATGTGGGTGTGGGTGGGGACCAATCAAGCCCAAAATTAGGTCTACAATCGTTTAGCCAGCTTTAAGAGAACTGAGATGTTCCTAAAGACATAATCTGTGTCCACTCTGTCATCCAAATATGGTCACTCCTGGTTCCCCCCAAAAGAGTAAAAAAGCTGGCGAAGGCCGTAATGCCGAATTCAAGGTTAAAACGTGGCTTCACAAACCAATGACTGACGTGACAGAGGCTATGTCGACTGCTTTATAAAGTCTATCCTCATTAGTGAGAAATCACCTTTCTTTTCTAGAAATAACAGGTTGTCAACAGCTGCAGAAACTGAAAACTATCTTGAATAAATATTTTTTCTATCCAACCTTGCAAAGCCACTGCTCATTATGTGTTCTCACAGCAGAAGGGACGGCGAGGCACAGAGAGATGATTCTCCCTGAAAGTTACTGACCCCAAGTTTTAATTAGTGGTGTAACACCGAGCATCACAGCAACAATTCTTCATGTAACCAAAAGCAGAATTAGCTGAAAATTGGATTGCACTAATTAGTAAGTATTATCAACTGTCTACCACACAGGTTGTGATCAGCATGGGGCCAGTTCCAAAAATGATGGTGCAGACGTTTGCTATGACAACAGCAGGCACCGAGTGTGTCTGTGACAGCTGTAACAGAACTTCTACAGTTTTGGTTCTTTTTCTTCCACAACTCTGATTTTCTGTTGCTTTGGTAAAACTCAAAGATGTGTTCAAAAAAGATCTTTCAAACCACCGAAAATCGATTGTTTTTTTCTGCGCTACATATCATGCAGACGCGTTAAAAGGTTGAGGTCAGTACAGTTGATTGAAGTCAAAGAAACAAATAAACTGTCTGTCCCTCATCCTTGCCTTGCATCTCCACACGGCTCCTTCCCTGCTAATTGGTGAATAAATTAGTTGATAGAGGTGCAAATGAAATCTTAATCTATGCAATGATTGGAGAATTGATATGAAGAGAGAGGAGCTTGTTTGCGGAGTACAACGCCACCTCTCATTAGCTTTATTTATGTCATCTGTGATTTAGAAATGTATTTCTTGGGTGTACACGTTTACAGTAAATCTGGTGTCATTTTCTCCCATTCCCCCAAAAGCTTCAATAAATCTTCAATGTTTTATCATGTCCCCCCCCCCCACACACTTCTTGCATCAAGCCGATCTGAAATGGTTTAGAAATCAAAATGATTCTTAACAAAGGTAGACAGAGATTATCATAATAATTGTTTTTTTCCATAAAGGTGTACCGCTAAACCTCCCTGGCAATTTTTTAGGCAACCGTGCCCTTTTTACCCCTCTCCCCGAGAGTGAGTGCATGCAATTACTTGAAATACTGCGAAATCTCCATAAAAAGAAATACACACATCACAGTGGATGAAACAAAGCCAAAGGATAAAAACTGCAACCGAAAATCTAGATGAGCCTGAGGGATTCAACTCACATTTAGTTGACTGGCATGAATATTTATCACGTGGAGAATACCAGACTTGTGTATATTTGCTTTTTCATAATATTCTGAATAATACGTCCTCAGCCAAATTCGATTGAACTTTAACATCTTGAAAAGGATATTTCTAGAAACTGCATTTCTCTGACAACATCTCAAACACAAAATATAGCACGTCTTTAAAGAATACAATCTCATCTTTTCACTCTTATCAGTTTCTACACTAATACCATCAAACAGGAGGATGAAGGAGGACAGCGGTGCTTTGAACACCGTGAACCTCACACACCTCTGGCTCTTTTCAGGGGGAGGTGACTATCGCTTGGCTCGTCAGCCTCCGATCCTGCCAAGCTCTCGACAGACCAAAGGTATGGACGCTGTACAAACAGAATGTTTAAATCTGGCTCGCATCAAAGGCCTGAATAGGAAATCACTATCAACTGGAGAGAATGTCAATGAATTGCGTAATCCGAGCGATCAGAGAAGACAACATTGGAAGGTTCAGGAAAAGCAAGGCCGCACTTTGTTACTTTTACTTTGTCACCAAAGGAAGTATTTGTGCTATTGAACCATTTCATTCTTTAACCTGCTTAAGCTTTGTTATACTGAAAGTGCTTTTTGTCTGTATTTGCCTGATTTATTTTGGGCTTTTTGCCTTTCTGTAACAGGTCATTGGATAGAGTAGGAAAATCGGAGATAGAGAAAGTGGAATGACATGCGTTAAAGGAGCCACAGGTGGGATTCAAACCCGGGCCTGCCGCTTGGAGGACTATAGCCTCCATACATGGGGTGTGACCTGACGGATAGGCAATCTGCACACTGTCTGTATTCTTCAGTAAGTTACAGGTTTCTAATGATCATATCACTCCACTTCAAGACTTTCCATAGGTGAAGTCTATCCAGCATGACCTCTTCGTCAAATATTTATGTCCATTTGTGTTAAAGTAATCCGTTCTTATAGTACAACTTGCTAGAGAAGCTCCACTAACTTTTGGGACAAAAATGTTACTTTGCCAAAACATCTCCCAATTAGAGCAGATAGTTTGTTAAAATTAAGTTTATACTGTATTAAAGCAACAGTAAGGAAAGGTGTGGTTTGATTTAGCATTCACTTCACCCAGCTCAAATATCGTTTAAAAATCAGTTATCAGTTTACAATTCAATACAACAAATGTGGTTCACTTTTGACCATGAGAAGATCGTCATGGTAACGTGTGCTAGATGGCTGACCTGTTCCAGAGCAGGTTATGTTCGCCATAACTTGCGTGCCTCTGTCCATCAGCGCCGCCCACTACGGCGCCGTTTGCTCCCACGCTCTAGTCAATGCACTTATTTCCGGAGGACACGCTGCGGTCCTTCTCCAGAACTTGCCAGCAGCGCCAATCCGCTCTGCTCTGTTTTAAGTGCACACTGATTCTATTTTCGACAGACCTGCTGAGCAGAGAAGATCATTCCAGACAGGAAAACATACATTCAAACGCACAGAGAATCCAGTCAATTTCAAAATAAAGCACAATATATGGACTCCCGATCATACATCCCATCACTTTATCAACATTACATCAAAACAGGTACCGAATGAACAACAAAATCAACCATGGAAAGAGAAAGCAACGTGTTGTTTGCATTCTCGCCTGATCATGTGAGCCCGTGAGTACAGCTGTAGGAAAACACACAAAGACAGGAAGAGCAGCAACACAAAAGGGAAATGTGAATTAATATATAAAACAAGAAAGTAAAATAAGGCATGAGTCTGAAGGTGATATCGGGAACACAGGTGTAAAACTACAAACCACAGAGATTCAGGAGGAAACAATAAAGAACTGAGAGCTGGAAACAAAAAGACCTTGACAAAAAGAGCTTTCTCTCCGCTCTCCATCAAAAGAGAAAGAGTGTTTAGCTGCTGAGGACACAACCTTCTGAAGGGACTGTCGAGGTTTGGTCAGTGCAGAGAGGCATTGCAATGCATGTCGTCATGGCTTTGCTTGGCACAGCACAGCAAGTGACCCTTGCCCATAAAAAAAAGAAAGAACAGGAGGCAGGTGAGCCCAGGAGGTTATGGAGAAAACAATACCAAGTTGAACAATTCAAGTCTGGCACTCCAGCACTAGTTTATTTTGCTCCTCCACAAGAAACAAAATATGATCCGTCAGTGCAGATGAATGGTGTTTAGTAATTATAAGCTTGACGATGCTGGGTAGAAATTCTAACAGGAAAAGAAAGGGTGGTCTGATTGGGCAATATGTTCTCTTCTGAGGTAGGAAGCAGGGTTATAGTTGTCTCCACTGTCATGTAGTCCCTGCATTCATGCGGTGTCGGACACATCGGGAAGACAAGTTTCTGAATTGGAACATGGAAATGAACGCATGCTGCAGTAGGAACAAGTCGTAAACTCTGGAAAGAAGAATTAGGTGTCCGACCTGACGTCATCACATGCAAGGCAAAAGATGTTTTGTTCATTTTAGGATACTTTTGATTAATTCTCATGTTGCACATGAACTTTTTGCTCAAGTATAACTTGTAACAACGACACTCCACACATTTTTTTCGTAGAATCCATGCTGTTTTTTGATGTTGTTAAAACATTTCGACTTTACGAAGTGAAACCACGTGAACACACTGAAGTTGGAAGAACGACTTGCCAACTCAGAAACTTGGGGACCATCTGAGGAGCACATGAATGCAGCAAGTATCCTTGCTTAGCAGAGGCGTGTCAAGAGGTGTGACCAGGGGTGGCAACGGCCCCGTCCTTAAACTTTGATTGGCCACCTGGGGTGCCATCCCAAAATGTCAAACACTGATTGGCTATTTGCCCTTTTTGGCTTTTTGCTCAGAGACAGAACTTGTGTTGTATGTACTATTTCAGCTGTGTTTAATTTAAATGGAATGAGTTTTAGTTGGATTTGGATTAATGGAAATAGTCAGGGTGAATAGATAATATTCATTATTGTGCACAATCACACCACCTCTTTCTTAGTCCAGACAACTATAATCCAGACTCCAGGCCAGCAGGTGGCGATAATGCATCAATACGCTGTTTTGCTAGTTCATGTCTTCTTCCCTTGCTCTGTCTGTGTTTCTCATGGCTCTCTCTATTTTTTCTTTGGGTATTTATTCCGCAAACACTCATAGTAAGTCATTTTTTTTATGTCCATTTTGTTGCAATAAATCCTTTGTCTTCGTCTGCATCTGGGTCCTCTCTCTTTGTGTAAATCGTAATGTGACATCCGCAAGATAGTTGCACACCACTGGATGGAAGTTCAGATGAGATTGGATTCTAATATCCGAGCAGCTTCAAGGAGTAACCTGTATTTAGTCCTTTGAGTTTACCATCCCAGGGCGCCGGTAGCTTAGTGGTTGGTGCAAGAGCCCCATGTACAGAGGCTATAGTCCTCCAAGTGGGCAGCCCAGGGTTCGAATCCAACATGAGGCTCCTTTCTCACATGTCATTCCCCACTCTCTCTCTTTCTCCCCGATTTATGACTCTATCCACTGTCCTATCTCCAAATAAAAGCATTAAAAGCCCAAAAATGAACCTTTAAAAAGAAGGTTTAAAAAAGTTCCCACATCCTTAAAAGTAGCTGCTGTTAAATAAGAAACACAAGGATAACAGATTCCTGTTTTTTTAAATAAAGGTCTCATTTGGAGAGAGGAAAATACATGTATATGGGAAAAAACATGCTGAGGAAGCATTGTAAAAATACGACAAACTGTGTTTGAACCACAAGAGTCTCCTTTGTAATTCAATAAGTTTGTAAAGTTTGAAAATGTGTTTCCAATCATCAAAATGAAACATTCTCTTATTGCTTAAATAAGGGGGTATCTGACTTGGCGTCTATCATTTCTTTAATTGAAGGCTTCAACTTTTCAATCCAAAAAGCAATTTCTTGCTGAAGAAAAACACTTGCTATCTCACTCCTGTGTTGAGTCATTACGATGATAAAAACATTTTTGGAGCATATTTTCTTGCGAACTGAGCTCGGAGGAGATCACAAATCAGGTCCAACAAATGAGAAAAGGCCCCAGTTTGATGGGGTTTTAATTACGTACTGGGGCTTTAACTCAGCCTCCTCCCTCTCCACTCTTCAACTCCAGTGATCATTTACTCACTTGTCCTGCTAATGTTTTGGACACTGCAAAAGTGCAGTTGTCATCGGCTTATTGTATGAGCTTCATGGATTACATATTTGTAATGCTCTGTTTCACTTTATGTTCAAATCTTCTGCTACTTTTTCCTCATGTCAATGTATCCTTTGCATGTCTCTGCCAGTCTGTCAGCTCTCTGTTGTGCAGCAGTGCCAAAACCAACGTCACTGTTGTATCTGCTGTACTGTGTAATTTCCATAAACCAACAAGAGCACGCACTTTCTGTCAGATTAAAGAGACTGTTTTGCATCTTTGTCTCACGCTAATAAAGCTCAATTATATGAATAGGTGTGGCACACCTGAGTGTAAAATGTCATCCATATTGCAAACTTGTAAGAATAGCAGAGAAGCAGGCATTTATCTCCTGCTACAAACATTTTGTTTGCTTTAGTTTTGTATTGACACTCAGTCCTGTAGGCATCTCCACACACGGAGCAGGCTCAGTGGAGCAGCTTTTGTTGATCACAATAGCATGCAGTCCCATACAGTACTTTAACTGCTACAGTCTACAATGCTGACAGCTGCAGAAGGGTGTTGTGTGCATCTTTGTGTGCACCTGGTTACTTCAGTATGAAATGGCTTATTGTGCCATATAGCATCTTCCTTCAGAGGTCTTTGGCTATCACCATCTGTGCAAAGTTAGACTTCTATCGCATCGTGGTGAAAAGCAAAAAGGACGAAAAGGAGACTCTTACACTTAACCAGCTGGATATTTTGTTTGCTAATTAATATCAGAGTACATGAGGTGCTGTGCTATCTGTTAAGATGCAACTGATGACTTTCACTCTGATACTTTCCTTTGCCTGTCAAGTGTTGTTTTGAAACCTCTCTCTCTTCCATGTGTCTCACCTTTCACAACACTTCTCTTCAAACATTTCCTCAACTCTCTTTCTCATTACAGAGACCACAGGGGGGACGATGAAGCTATGAAGCCTCATCAAGAAGTGTCCCGCAACTCCTCTCACACTTTGGATTCTTTTTGATATCACCTCTCAGTTCATATCTGTCATGGACTTTCTCTCATGCTCGACTGCTTTTTTTATGCCCATTGAGCATAGACTGCAACACATGCAGTGACATCACCTGTGGCTTCTGAAGAGCCTTTAAAGTCCAACAATTGTGGTCGCCATATTGGAATTTCTATCTCAACCTAACTCTTGCCCCAAGTTGACAATGGAGGCACAGCAGTTTTTTGGGCATTTTCACATTGGCTTCGATTTTAACAACGGAGGTTTCCAGTTGCCTTTGAGGTCTTAGATGCGCAAGGCAGCGTCTCTTTCTTCTACTAAACCCCTTTCACACCTGACCCAAGACAATTTCCAGGCATTCAGGTCTTGACAATTTCTTACACGTCCTTCTCTTACAACTATGCAGCAACCAGTATGTCCTCCCTTTAAGTTTAGATTCTGGTCCTGAATGGTCTGGATTTGTTTTGACAAGAGAAGGTAGGCAGTTTTAAACACAAAAGAGTCAACCCTGGTCTTCTTAGTCCTGTGTTTGACCTGTCTGTTACCTGTGGTGTCCATCTCAATGGACTTTATCTTTGTCTTCCTACATTACTTAAAACCATTGCTCTGATTGCCAATATTGCTGTGCTGCAGGGTTTCCATTACAGACAGTAGAAAGCCAGTTGCATCTCATAGAAGCACTCTAAAGGGTTTGTTACGTTTCTGCAAGAATAGCATGGGCACATTCCCTTGGTTTTTTTCCTTTTTCAAGTTTTATAGTTTGCATCTTTTTTGTTGTTGTAATATTTGCACTCCATATGTGTCAACCACATCTGGAGGGAGAAGAAATGTTTTGCTCATTGTTTCTATATTTGGTACTTACAGGGTTAAAGTGTGCTGTTTAATTCATCATGGGCTTACACCACAATATTTATCCACTCCCACCATCCATCATGTAATCCCTCCTGGCCTCAGATCACAGCACAGTAGCTACCTTACTGTCCAGAGAATCAAAAAATCTGCAGGCAGCAGAGTGTTTTCCTCCTCTGGAATCAACATCCCTCCTGCGATAAAGGAAGCACCCACTGTGGAAACCTCCAAATTGAAACCCATGGCCTATCTATTCTCATTGTCATATGGGTGACACGGGCACTGTCTGGCTCACTAGCGGCAGTCTCTACTGCTCTCCCCCAGCAGAAACAGGCCAGAGAGAACCCAGTGCTACCTCCTGCATTCCTGGTTGCTGCATCACCACACTCAGTCGCCCTGCTATCTGTGTGTGTTTGGCTCCCTGTGTCGGACTCTGTGAGCCATGTGTGTGTGTGGCTGTTTATCTTTCCTCTCTGAAACACACTGCCCTGATGTAGTGTTTCCTACCTGCTAGTGGATCGAGGTTATGCACTTACTCCTGGGGAATACCACTGTGACTGTCGCCTTTTACTGTGAATCCAAACTCAGGGGTGGAGTAAGGGTTCAGACTGATCTACTTAGAGACTGTATTTGAGAAATGGGTGTTGCCAAAAAGACGTTACCCATTGGTTTGCACCCCTTGTTTTGAAGCATGGAGTTTTGCATCATGGCTGCCCCCGCAACCTTTATACTTTTGAGCAAGAAATTACCATAGTTGAATGAGAGGAAGGGCACTGCTACTTCTCCTCATTGACGCCCTTAAGCATATCTTGATTTGTTGTCTATGTTAATTTCAATAGGGAGTGTAATTTGTAAAATAAAATGCTATATTAAAGACTTGAAATTTGGAATTATGACCATAAAGTAATTTAAAAAAATCTTGTTCAAGGCACATCTGCCTTGACTTCACTATTAAAACCAACAGGCTGTAGACACATGCAATATGTGATAATGAGATAACTAGCCTGCTTGCATCAAGAGGCAACCTCCTGTTGGACAATGAAGCCAATGCAGAAGTGCAAAAAATTGCAGTTCCTCAAGTGTCCACTTGAGGCTGGCTGCAAAAGCCCAGGAAGTACAAACATTAAGATGCCCATCTTTGACACTGATGTACCTTTTATTGATTGCTCTTGGGCTTTTTCATAACCTGTGTAGACATTTCTAGACATGTTTACCCTGTGATATCCTTAAATTGTGGATTTGCAGATGTTTAGGAAATGCTTGCAGTTGCGTTTTTGTGTGCTGCAAGCTCAACTGCCCCTACCATACCCAATAATTACAACATTTGCATACTCATGTGACACAGCCATCGTCAGTGACAGTATCATGCTCTTGTCAAAATATTTCCACATATATGAATGTTTCCTTTTATTGCTTCCATTCCAACAATGTAAACCCATCATAAAATGACCTGTTGATGACAACCACCTGCAAGGTTGCCATGAGATGTGAAGTGTACATTTACGGTCCTCAGAGGATATTTTCTAGGTTTCTTATTGGCTCTTATACTCCAGTTATCTGTAGGTTACTATAACCCTGTAATGCTTTAACCATGGACCTAAATAAGTACCCTACAAATGTTTGGGAAATGCTTGGGTCTGTGTTGGTATGTTTGGGTTGGAGGTTTTACACAAAAAGAAAACATACTGCGAAGGTCTTTATCATGTGTATATGTGGATGGTATCACTACCGGACTGTCGTCTCTTCTTTAGTTGCCTAGCCAAATTATTATAAATACAATAAAAGTGTTACTTATTAAAAATACTGAATGAACTTTTATTTAAAGCCCCTGTGAGGAAGTTTTGACTTGAGTCTGTTTTAGCGCCCCCTGTTGGCAAAGCGGTCTGTTTTGTTTCTTCTCTGATGTATGTGTAACTATGTGTTTGTATATAAAAAGTTTTATTCTTGGGCTTTTTATGCCTTTAATAATTTAGAGATAGAGTCAGAAAGCAGGAGAGAGAGAGAGAGTGGGGAACAACATGTGGGAAAGGAGCCACAGGCCGGACCCGAACTTGCGCCATCTGCTCTCGAGGACCCAGGTCTCAGTACATGGGGCACACGCACCAACTGCTAGGCCACCGGCGCCCCCCTAACTATGTGTTTTTGACACAAAAATATCTCAACCTGCCATATTTTTCCAGTCTGAAGTATCACTCATCATGAATATCTGCAGTGGAAAATGTAAAAAAGTCTGTTTCTGCAGGATGTTTATTGCCTTGTCTGACACCTGTCCCTGGCAGCTGTATAAGGCATTAAAAACATCTGTATAGAAATAGTCTACCTTTATGCTGATGATCTTGTTTGCTTTCTAAGCCCTAAAAGAGGCATCAATATTAATTCAATTTAATTTCAATTCCTCACAGGAGCTTTGATGGCACAAAAAACACTTTTTATGAGGATAACATTACCCCACCACATTATGCAGGGAATGTCACGTTAAGTAACACTTAAACGCCACATCTACAAATAGCATGTAGTTATCCTTTCTTTCCAGGTAACCCTGACTTTTTTATTTTTCACAGCTAGGCACTAAGAGTTCCATTTTTGTCCTCATAAATAAAATAAGTGGCACAATGAATTAGGCTGAGGTATGAGTTGTGATTTTTTTTTTTGCAAGCTGCAGGATCTGAACCAGCCCTCTACTGTATGTGTATCTTTGATCAAAACCAAAGCTATTTAAGTATTCAATTAGGTGATCTTGATGATTAAAAAACCTGCATATTCTAACTCCAGTCTCTAAATAGCCTCATATTATTCTCTACTTGTGTATTTGTATTGGTGCATTATGCATGGCTGTATAGTCCAAGACTATAACTATGAAGTGGACTGTTGAGATTGTGGATTAAAGTATCTTGAAGCAATCTGCATGCTACTGGTCAAACAATATCCACGAGAAAAACACAGTGTACCTAAGCAGTGTTGTTCATCTTATGTTTCTCATCATCGGTGAGGGAAATGCAAAGTCACCGTTAAAGTTTTGGAATTCCATTATGTTTCAAAATGCACGATTTAGCATGAATAAAAGCAAAAGACTGAGGGCATTTCTCCACTGTGGGAAATTAATGACCCTTACCCTCCACTTTTAAGAAGCTGAAACTTTTTTGTACCTGGTGTTTTGTTTGTTTTACTTCTAAGAATGTTTTTAGAAATGCAGAATTTAAAAAGGCAAAGCAGGGACAAACTTTTTCTTTGTAACCCACTGTTTCGTAAGAGTGTTGCTGTTGGAGACAACAGAGGAAGAGGTGGAGCTAATATTGATTTTCCTTCAGAGAGTGAGCATGACCAGCTCCAGACCAACACTCACCCGGCTGACTAACACAGGTCCTGCCCTCTTTCTGCCCCGTCAAACCAGACCACTACTTTATTCTTTCTAAAACAGGTGAAAAATCACCTGGGAGGTGGGGGTCTTGGGACTACAATATGACTCACCCTGGCTGTCTGAAACACTGCCAATGACAGATGGGTAAATTAATTGGTGAAGTTTTTTTTTCTACTAGCCCAATATCCCCTCCAAAAATAAAAAAATCCAATCATTTTAGAATTAGGTTTACAGTACTGCCAAGATAGGTACACTTGACACTATTTTGGGTGTTTTATTCCAACATTGCACATGGAAGTAGAATAGGAAATACAAGCAAGTAAACAGTGAGCAGAGCGAACTATATAACAAAAAATAACTTAAAAAATGTGATTTAGAATATGCACAAAAGTATTTCAAGGTCCGTTCAGCTTAAGACAAGTTGGAGCATGAAATGCAAGAACTGTTCCATCTAATATAACACACACACACACACACACACACACACACACACACACACACACACACACACACACACACACACACACACAAACCTCCCCACTCCTACAACACAACAGCGTCAAAAATAATTGACAACCTCGAAAAATCGAAGTAAATTCAAAGAGTTGTGCAGTAGGATATAACACACATTTATTACACGTGTCACGACATGTATCAAAAGGCTAAGTATATGAATATGGTAAACAGTACCCTCCCTTCCTCGCATCTCATTAACTGAGTCCCGTTGTAGCTATAGGTGAAGCTGCCTCGCGCGCTGCCATACTGAAGCAGGTGTCCAACATGGCGAACACTGGCAGCGGCTCTCTCGCGACTATTCTCTTTTTATTCATGCTTCAAGCGGCTCTTCATAAAGGTAGGACTTTTCCTGTGACACCTTATGGGAATACACACTTTCTCCTCAGATTTCCACGGATGTAGATGAAGGAGTGCAATTTTTATCTACGGGGCAAATTGAGAACGTGCGCGGCAGAGCATTGTGGATGTGTGATGTTGTTGAGCAACTAAGAAAAACCTAAGTGTCCGTAAAGTTGAAAAAAAGAACAAAAAGGGCAGATTGATGTGCGTGTGTCGTGTCTTACAAACAGGCGTTACAGATACGCTACCGAGGAATACATCACTTTGGTCAGCTCACCATTAATAATCGCTTTGCCGCTACACAGCTGCCAACTCTTAAATGGAGACAATAATGTGGTATAAAGACGATGACGCGGTCTCTAGTCGGTTGGGAGGCATAGGGAGATGCATTTGACCTGCTTAAATTGGTGTTTGTTTTGTCGGTCCGCTAGCTTGGTTACTTTTGTGGCATGTTGTTTCAGAGCGGAGCCTGAACTGCTGTAAATCACAGTGAAACAGCGGTGCGTTTCAGTAGTAGGCTGTCTGCAGCAGCTCTGGCAGCGTGCAGCTTGAGGAACCACGCTCAGCAAACTCCATTCAAAAAAATGTTGATTTAATTGTCCGGCTGTAAGTCGAAAATTCACACACAGAAGAGCGTTATTTAATGTGTATCAATTCAGCTGTGCCTATGTATGAATTCGGCTGCAATATAGCACCCAAAAAAACACATGTAATCATTTAAATTTGAGTTTTCTGAATTTGATCACAAGCGACAATCCCGCTCGATGACAGTGGGGATCTCTTGAACGACGATCTCTTAAAGTTGATATTTCAATAAAACAAGTGCTGCTTGGTGTTCTTGATGTATGCCGAATTCAACATCATGTCATATTAGTCACCACTGTGTCTTATTCCTGCACCTTTATGGTATGACTTAAAGGTGACAGACAAGAGATGACTAATTTGCTCGTCTTTCCAATTGCCTTCCGGGCTGTGTTTTCTTAACACCGCTGCTAGTGGGATTTTGCTATACGCATCGTGCTCGCACACATCAAATGTTCCCTCTCTGAGTCAGATGCTCCCAAGAAGCGGAAATGTTACAGATAATGTGAGGGTGAAAACTGCGACATGAATTTACACGCTTTTGGCTTTCAAAGGAGTGTGGATGTTGTGAGTTGGTGTTTGTGGGTTGGCGGGCTGCGGAACAGGCACACGCGTTTATTTCAACCCCGTAAGGTGGGATAAAGTGTTGTTACGTGTTGTCAGTAGGCTATAAAGTCCGAGTTTTTATGGGCTTTGTGTGAAGTCATGAACTGGGGTGTAGACTATAGCTCGGTTGGGGTTATTTATCTTTGCGCATTGATACGATGAAGATGTAGTGGAGGCAACGCACCCCCCAAAGCACGCGCACACTGTTATCAACTAAACCCGTAACAAATAAGCGACGCAATTATATAACTGGTTAAACTATGAATTAGTGTTGAATTTATGCAATGTTGCGGTGCTGCTTTAACGCATATTTAGCTTACGTCAACTCAGTGTTGATGATTAGAAAGGTAAAGTTGTTAGGCGTAAAGCGGCTCTCCTTAAGAATATAAACCTTTTTTATGCTGAGTTCGAGCCTCCTAATAGTGAGAATGACAGGGCGGCAGATGTCGACGTTTGTCACATTGTGGATTATCCACCAGGCTTAATCCATTACACAGTTTTTTATCCATTAAAATGGACGCACACTCATCATGTTTCTCATGCAACGAGTCAGATTGAACAGTCCTGTGGAGCCCAGCAAACCAAACAAGGCTCTGTTGTTCTTTGGACAGTGGGGCAGTGCTGCTTTGCTTTACCTTCATGGAAATGGCTCCACTGATTTCAAACAAAGCTCAGGGCAAGCTTGCACAAAGCATATTAATTATTTACCTCCTAAGCATTGCAGGCAAGCTCTTTTGTGTGTGTGTGTGTCTCTCAATACAAATAGATGGAAGTTGGTGCTGTGAGGGTGAGCCTTGCACTGCAGTCAGGCTAAGAGAAGGCTGCATTAATTAATTTCTGCAAACTATAAGTTTCGTTTTGGCAGACAGGCAGGCAAGCTGTAGCATATCAACTCACAAGTGCTGCAAATGAAATGGATTTATGAGAAAGCATTCACAGTTCATTGCATCCAACGATGGCTCTTGTTTCAAACGGTTCAGAGTGGATTCATTCCACAGATAATGCTCATCCTTTGGATGTAAGTTAATAAGTGATACGTTTTGTCAGTCATGCAGAATATATGGGATTTCAAGTGACCCGAAGTGGAAGTAGAAAATTACCATGCATAAGTATTAAAATGGACTCTTAATTATTTCACACAGCGCTTGTAATTCATATAGAGAAATAAACTTTGGTAATGTTACACTTCTTTTAAAGATACAGGCATCCTACCCAGAGGTTAAATGAACACCTTTCTCTATATTAAGGCAAGAAGAGAGATGTTATCTGGCCTTGACCTCGTTTAGTGCTTTTCTAGACGACTCAGAACACTCTAACACCGCAGGTCACACCCATTCACACACTGATGGCAAGAGGTTGCTATCTAAAGTAGCCATCAGTTTAAGATAATCCCATTCATATACATATATAAACCGCAGACAAAGCAGTGGGAGCAATTTGGGATTAAGTGTCTCTCCCAAGGGCATGTTGGACATGTAGCTAGGGATCGAACCCCCGACCAT
Organism: Tautogolabrus adspersus; assembly: GCA_020745685.1. Taxonomy (NCBI): domain Eukaryota; kingdom Metazoa; phylum Chordata; class Actinopteri; order Labriformes; family Labridae; genus Tautogolabrus; species Tautogolabrus adspersus. The sequence continues at coordinate 26,651,541 of CM036546.1, forward strand.
CCGGTTGCAGCACCGTGCATCCTCGTTCGTCAACACCCACAGGCTTAATGCCGAGGCAGAAGAATTCCCGTGGTATTTTTACAGATTCACTCGCGTCAGATAATACCATGTATGTTGTATAAAACCCATAAACACACATACGGTCATTGTTCTGAACCGTCAAAACGGAGTGTTTTATTCTGAAAAAAACCTGGATGTTTTAATGTTGTTTCGGTGTCTGACTTCCTGTCCCGCTCGATCTTTTCTGTGGTAAATTGATACGTCGTGCTCCGGCATCCGGCAAAATAGAAGCCTTGCGTATCTGCTATGGAGGGCTCCGGACTTCGGAGCTTAGACGGAGCTGAGACTGCCGTAACGGAGCGGAGACAGACCCAACACGCATCTGGTGTAATCTGATAATTCTGTAATTTAAAAGAGCATTCACTTCAAAACACATTCAAACAAAATGAACAATACAAGCACGCACATAGATGCAGTAAAAACTGTAGGATCTCTTTTTAATCTGAGTTAAGATTTGTCATAATGGTCTAATTGCAGTCATGAGTTTTGCTTCTGCAAATTGACGAAGTTTAAAATGATTGTGGGGCTGACATTTCAAATGTAGATTCTCTGCCTAACTTCAATCCATTGAATAAATTCTTGACTTATAGATTCATACATTTTAATCAAGTTTTATTTAAACAGGAGGCTTTTTTAAAGAAGTGAAGTCACTCTGCTGTTAATGCATTTCTGTGACAAAAAGGTCACAAAGACTGACACTGCCTAAAATAGCTGAGATTTGCACAGGTTTATATTGGGTAACAAAACACATGCATGGTGCTATGTTACAGAAACGTTATCTTTCGTTCCTTTATGCTTCTGTGTAAAGATTTTTCTCATGCAGCAAAGCAGATATTACCCCTCGAACATCAGTGGCAGGGCTCTTTACAGGTATTGCTATAAAGAGTGCTAACGCAGCACACTCTGACCACAAGCATGCTGAGACTTGAACGCTCGGTTAGGCAATCCATCAGTCGTAGTGCGAGGCATCTCTGCGTTCATTTTTGTGCAGTTATGTAATGCTGCGATAGTGCAGGTAAGGACAGGGGCTGTGTATGTGTGAGGGCAAGAAATATGTGTGTGTGTGTGTGTGTGTTCTCATTGCTTCACCATGTTAAGCTCGTAAACGTGGACATGGTAAGTGTGCAGATGACTCAAACATTACCATAATGTTTTTTTCCCCCTCTCAGTGTACATGGTTTCTGTGTGTTTGATCTGAGCTTCTGATTATGTTTCGTATCTATGTTGAGGAAGATAAGAGCACGAGAAATGTCTTTGGCAAACATCCAAGCTCTTCCAACATATTAGGACATTATGAAATGTTAAGTTACTTGTTTCAGCACGCAGGTTGAGGTTTTTCTTTTAGATACTGGACCGAAGAAGATCCCCTAGGAGCTTCTTACTTCATGCTTGTTCATCTTACATTATTGAAAACCTTTGTTGTTGACTGAGATGCAGAATACTGTACAGCTAACATTTTTCTACTTGTAATAAAGCCTAAGAATATCATTATTTTTTTTACATGTTGCTGGTTTTAAGGGTCATTAGGATATCAGAATTTTAAACTTTGAAATGATTCTAGTTCAAATCAAACCTGATTGACCGATTAATCAGCCAGCCGATATTAGCATATCCAGTGACTATCGGTATCGGCTAATTTTATCGCAGATATGCGCCAATATTACTAGATTTATTCAACAGTGTTTGCTTTCTGGTTGTCACCAGCAGAGGGCGCTATATGGATTACAACAAGCATCATCACTCTCCAGAGTGACGCACGTACATGCACAGTTACTTTCCAGTTTAGTGTCCATCTTGTCATCGTAATATCTTTTCCACTAATGTTGTTCAACTGCATTTGAGGGATCAACGTAATGAATGTTTATCTAAGAAAGATATCGGTATTGGATTTTTTCCCCCTCCCCGACATCTTTATCGGTATCGGCCCCAAAGATCCAATATCGGTCGGGCCCTATTAGCGATACATATTTTTTTTAAATCGCAGCAACAAAAATAGAAGTCATAGACACCTTAAAGTCATTTCTTGATTGTAACCAAAAAATAGCATTCAAACTCCTGAACGCTGTTTAAATTGTACAAACATGTTGACATTTGTGTACAACTTTTGATGGAGTTATCCCTCTCTTTTGAAGCTTTGGTTCTTTTTGATGCTACCACTCATTAAAATATCTGAGATTTTATAGTTTAAAAATGTGCTGTATCAAAAATGATTGTAGTATCGAACATTTTGACACCTGAGTTCCCAGTTTCCTCTTTTAATCTACAGCTATGTAGTGATTGTAAGATACAAAGGAACGTGTGACTGATTCAAAACCTTTATTGCCTCATTGTGATTAAGTGAAGGATCATTTTGAACACTGTAAATATCGTTCGACATCATATACTCAGAGAAAAAGGAGTAAGAAGGATCAAATATACGGCAGAGTGTGATTTCTGAAGTCAAGAGTTCAGGCTGCAGTTTGCATTTAAATTCACAATGAATCCGTGTGTGATTGTTTACATCCAGCCTCTCCATGTGACAGCTCATTTCAGATTTGATCTCCGTGCTGCCGGCTCGTCCCTTGCCACCTTCTAGCCTGTGGAGCTCTTAGACGAGATTCATTGCTTCTCTTAGAAAAAATGATGTTAGACGCCTTTTCTCAGCGTGGCTTTACTATCAGGTCTTTTTGTGTGTGTCAGAAAATCCTACTTCATGGGGTTTTAAATAGCCTAAAATGAGAAGGTAATGCATCGTGTTTAAATGAACTCTAAACAATAATCATGTGCAACAGTTATTGAGAAGTGAATCTCACGTATTGGTTGTGATGAACTGACGAGCATTGTGCTCTTTGAGAAGCAGAACGACGGCTTTACGTTCTGTCTTTAAGTTCCAGTGATGCAATCGTGAAAAGGCCTTCAAAATGTTTGGACTTATTCGGGCAAAAACACATCGAATAAAAAGAGAGAACCAATACGTCAAACAGAAATGTAGCAGCGTTAATATGATGCTCTAGCTGTTGTTAAATGTATCAGTACTACGTTGTGCTCTGTGTGAACCGCTGAAGACAAAATGATGCAACTTATGATGAATAGAACTTACAAAATTCATGCCAAAAAGTAGTGAAATAATTCCTCTGATAGCCCTCGGAGACGTCTTCACATTGCTCGTTATGCTGGACTAACTGTTCAAACCTGACTGTATTCAGTAAGTGATGTAGAACGGAGCAGACTCTCCTCATGTTGCTGCAGAAAGTCAGTGTTTCAGGCCTGCTCTGGTATCTCACAGAGGAGATGTGCTTATTAATAGAGTAGCATATTATTGAATCAGGCTCTGACGCAGTTTATCTCAGAATAATTAAATGTACTGTTTATTCAAAAATCACAACTTCATTGTCCAGTAGTCACATCAGGGATGGTTCGAGCGTTAGCTGCTTTGCTGCTTGTAAGGTAATCTTCTACCAACTCGTGTTTCCTTGTTATTGTTGCATTTAGTTTGAACCCTGCACTTGACTTCTTCTTCAGTTAATCAGATATCAGGAGGTCTTATAATGCATCACAGAATCACCGTGTCACGATAATATCAATACAGTTGGCCATGTATCGTCTATCGTAAGTTAGCCTGTGATTTTGTTTGTGTAGAAAAAAAAACAAGGCCGGGGTTCTTTTTCAGTCATGCCCCCCCAGAGAAAGACAGATTGCCATCGCAAACCAAAGGAATCCGTAGCATTGATTTGCCCTTTGTATATCCACTAATCATATCTACTTTAAATACTAACTTCAAGGTATCCCAGATATTTACTATTTGTGTATTCTTCTTTAAACTTATGAAGCAACACAACAGAGTGGAGATATCCTTATTTCTTTGATGACTCAAACAGAAGATGTTGTCCAAAGTCACGAAAAGTTCTAACGGAAGGAAATGTGCCTCATTGAAATACAAAGAAAGCTACTAGCAGCCTGTTGCAACACAGCACAATGAGTTGATTTTTGACATGAATCCCAACTCTGACGAGGCAAATAGCTGATGGTAGTTTAGGATTTGAGATTGGCACCAGGGGGGGCCAATCAGTTTTTAAAGGGGTGTCCAGCCCACCCATACCGCCACGTCCCTTCCCAGGCCCCCTGAACCCCCACTTTAATGCCATGACAGTTTGAGCAGCACTGATGTAAGGTGTAGAGAAAAATGTTGTTTGAGTTTCAGTACCAAAAATAGACATAAAGATTTTTCTGCCTCAATTGAGACATCCGTATCAATCATTAATCACACTCTGCGTTTTGTTATCTGCTTTACTGTTAGTGCATGTGGTCACAAATATCTGTTGCATCAGAAAGAGAAGTTAATTTGTCGTTCCGTGTGCGGTAAGGGAACTAAAGAGCTCTGTTTGTGCTGATATAGCTGCAGATTTTCTTTGCAGCTTCAGGGTTCCAAAATGATCCAAATTCTTCTTTTTATTGACTTTTCAAAAAATAATTAACTGACTTCTTTTCTTTTCAGACTTGTTCTGAATGTTTCTGTTATCAAAGTGAACTGGCACAAAACATCGCCCACAGGCAGCCACACGTACAAAGAAAACCTGTTTCAGGCTCAGTTGGATCCTCGTACAGCGGGGTTTGGCTCCGAGTCAAGCTGGTAGGAGCCCTGGTGATGGAAAACAGGTGTGGAAATGGACTTGTTCTCCTTCTGTACCCCCCAGCAGCCTCTCGGGCTGTAATGAAGAACAATGGCTTTATTTCTGAAGGGAGGGGACCCCAAGTGACCCCCTGTTCCCCCCCCCTCCTCCCACTCCTCCTCCTTCTCCTCCTCATGACCTCAGCAGTCTACACTGACTCTACTGGCGAGCCAACAGATGACTGGGCTGGGTCGCATCTGGCCTCTGTGCACTTAGTGTAATCAAAGAGAGAAAAAAGGTTTACGGCCTACTTGTTAGTGTGCTGCCAACTGATGGGATGTCAAGTAAGCACCCTCCGATTCCAAATCTCTGGAGGGGACGGGGAGGGGGAGTTGAGGGGGTGGGCGTGGGCCGCAATCTGCCATTCTGAAAGCAGCCCACTGGCTTTGGTGTAGAATAATTGTGCTGTACGCTTCCACAATCTGGCTATGCAACGCGCGAAATGAGTCAAATTCAACTGATATTTTTGAATATTTATGATCACATTTACATAATGTTGATGCACAAAAGGCTACTGAGGTGAATGCAAATATTTTCCAAACATCACTTGTAGGAGTCTTGTGCTGGTGAGGCCCCTAGCAAGTGTGTGCTACCAAAAAATGCAGACAAGTTGTAGAAATCACATAAAACGGTATGAATGACGGAGAATGAGAAGTCTAAGCAGCCAAAGCGTTAACAGTCTGGTGCTTTCATTCAGGGATTAAAGTAAACATTTTGTGTGCTTGATGTCATGGCAAGCTTCACTTTGTACACAAACACCACCCAGACAATGAAGTAGTTCACCAGTGAATTTACAGATCTTTTTTTCCCCTCCTCTCTTCTTATGGTCACTGCCACTCAGACTGTGGAAAACTTAAGAGTAGCATGTCTTGTGTGGCCCTTTGAGGAGCTTTGCCAAGTCTGAGAAAATATCCCTGATGATGTCATTTGGGATTTCTCTGCCTGGGCTTGGACACTACAGATTCCTATAACAAAATGCCTGTGTTACTAACAGGGGGGCCTGGAGTTTGAGAGACGCTGGCTGTTTTTTGGAGCTTGACCAAAACTTGAGATTTAATGGTCAGGGACATGTCTGCGTCTTTTAGGGAGCATTTCTTTATTTTTTTAATCGGCCTCTTGTGAGTCTCTCAATCTCATGGAAGTTATTTTAAGTATTTTTACCCCCCAAATGCACATGAAGTAGTTTTCATATATAGATCTGGCTTTTCAGAGGAACGTAGTGTACAACACTGTCCCTTAACATGTTACCGTGTGGAGCTGCTGCTAACCTTATCTTAGCTTGTTTCAGGGTTAGGGTCCCTTTAGTGTCATGAGCCAGGACATACAACAATAACAGCTGATGCTATCATATCTCATCTATACAAGGCCAGCTATCTGTTCCTTTAATACAAAATGTACATCTCATTGTTAAAGTGTACTATAGGGATGTAAGGATACACTCAACTCACGATACGATATGTTTCACAATAATGGGTACCAATATGAACTCATCACGATTTTTTTTAGGATTTTCTAATTTGTATAAAGGCGAGAAAAATAAATACAAATTTAGCACAAATAGAGAAAATCTCTGTAAATAAACTGAGTTGCAGCCTGGATTTCTGCCACACGTTTTCTCAACTTGTGTCAACTGATAAAAGGTTTCAGTCACGTTCCTGAAATGTTAGGTCATTACTGTCTGTAACGTGTTCATCATAAGCTGCCTAAATGTTGAAACATATTTACTCACCTCCGCCTTATCTTTACGCCTCTCTTCTTCAGTGAATGACGTCGAACAAGAGAAACTAAAAACAGATAGCTCCCTCTGGTGGTTAAAAATAAGTATTGCAGGATATGTTTTTGTCACATCAATTTAAATTGTCCATACTTGTATCAGTTGTATTGCGTCTTCGCCGGTGCACTGGCATCAGAAAATGACTCTGTATGAGACAATACTGAAGTTAAGGTATTGATATCGGAATGTAAAGGAAAAGAATAGTCTACTTTACCCACTTCTGTGTACAGATGAAGTTACAAATCAGTTCATACGAGTAAAAAATATCTTCATTTCCAATTTAGTTTGTTGTTATTTAGCATTAGCTCTTCCTCTTGTCACTTATCTCTCGCTCAGAGTGAAATGATCTCGGTAATGTTTTTAACCTTTAGTGAATACAGTCGGTGCAGCTGTCATTTTTGAGCAGGATTGACTTTCCTCATTTTGAACCAAATGTTTCTCCGTCATCACTTGATGCGTGTCTCTCCTGTCTGTCTGTCTGTCTGTCTGTCTGTCTGTCTGTCTGTCTGTATTACGGAACGTGTCACTGTCACACACGTACTGTGATTGGCTGAGCTGCGTTTGGTACTGTATGCGTGTTTTAAAAACACATGATTGGGCAAAAAGCTTAGTCAAGAAGATGGTGACTGTTAGAATGACAGATAGGTCTCTGTTGACTAAGCATTTGCACAGACTCAGGTTAGATTAATCAAAGTCAGACACCATTAGAAACTGTTGCTTCATTTCTCACTTGTTTCAAGAGCTTCTTTCCCCTTAGTCTGCTACAAGTGACACACATGACTTGGTGGACGGAGGTCAAGTGACTTGGCCAGTCGAGAGCATTCCACTGTTTTGTTAAAAAGAAATGGCCTGCTTGGCTGCTTTAGCTGAATGTTCAGGATGATTGTCCTGGTGTGATGTAAAATTTGCACGACTATTGCATTCACCACATCTTACACTGTTCAGTTAAAATGCTAACTTCTGACGCTGCAGGTCAAAAGTCATCCGTTATTATTTCTTAACCTCATTAAACCAAAAAAAGAATGGCTTGCATTAGCATTTGGTGGAAAAACAACGAGTCATAGTCACTAACAATTCATTGTTAGTGACTTAACCAGAAGAAGATGGTGTACGCCAGATTTCTGGAAGTACTTTTTGACCCCCAGACTATACTCTTTGTTGCCACATGATTTCATAGTTTCGGCCATAAAGTAGTGCAGAGGGATTCTGATATTATTCAGAAATGGCACCAGCCAGAGTCCACTTAAATTTCTTCCTAGCTGACAGTTTTTTTAACCACACAGAAGTGCTGTCAGTGCTCACTTTTACAAATTTTAACATAATCTCATTATGTAAGATGGGTGGGTTCAAAGTGGCAAACTCCAGCCGAACTGTTGAACCCATTTCATCAGCCGCCTGTCAAGTGGAGAAACACTCATTCTAGAATCTGACATCCACCCTTTTTAAGAAGAAAATAGTTTTTTAACACAACCACTGTTTTCTTTTATTCTCTCTCATGGAGAAACAATGAAAAGAAAAAGAACCGTGGCCCTCTCTGGTGAAGCACAAGGATGAGCCGGGGCAACATCAGAGAGCAGCCTGAGGCAGGTGGATGTGCCCCGAGCCTCTGACACATGGAAGCAGTCCTGACCAAACACTGACAACTGGGATTACACACACACCCGCGCACACACACACACGTATATGATCACAAGCCAAAACCAAAAAGAAAATCCAGTTACATAAGAGAAAAAGACTACATGCACAGATACAATGCATCACATAAATGTACGTAGTGAAAAGACAGCAACCCTTTAACTGAGACAAACATATTACAACCATATAAATCTGATTATAGCTCCTGGTGTACCATAAATACTTGAAATCATAAAAAACACATGTAATCAATTCCACACTGTGTATGATGGATGTATTTAATCACACTCCATCACTAGATGCTTGATTGAATTATGCCGCAGTTAAATTCCCAACCCTCGCCTTTTTTTTTGCATCAACAACAAGGAGAATAAAGTCTTTATTGGCTTTAAAGTCAAGTTAAAATAAGACTCTTTTCGTCACCCTCCAATCCAACTTCTTCCCTGTTTGCCTGTTAGTTTGATATATTCATATTAGTTCATATTGTCACAGTAAAAACGTAATGAGCTCGACGATGCCTTCAAGTCATACTCGAACAGACTTACCGTTTTCATTCACCAGTTATCTCCACTTTGCTGTTTTGTCTCAGTTTTAACGTGCCGTAAGTTAACTCCACACTCGCGTGTTTAAATTAAAAGTAGGGCCTCAGCTCAAGAGCGTAATCCCCCTCGTTTTCAGGGAGTTGAGTTTATTTGATGTTAGCTTAACAGCAATAAAAATGGAGTTAAGTGGAAGTCATTAGGAAAAAAATAAAGTTAATTACAATTGTGTCTGCAAAAAAAGAGCAACTCGGCAATAGTGAAGTGAGAATGATGTGAAAATGTTGAATCCAAATCTGTAAATCAAAGTGTTGTGTAGTGTTGATAATGGTGGCAGCACTCAATGGTTTTTAATCTGTATTGATATAATCCAAAGAATAGCAGCATCTTTCCTTATTTCTTGAAGTTTTACCATTAAAATCTTTGAGCCCGTTCAAGAAAAGCGCGACTAAGTACAATTTTTAAATGTCATATTTAAGTGTTTTACTGGATCAGCTCCTGATAAATGTATTTTCAGCCATAATGTAATGGGTCACTTGAAGGACACTAGAACACTTCTAATCGTCTGAAAACGTAGAAGCCTCACTAAGGGCACGTGGTTGACTAATCGAATCTGCAGTCCGGACAGAACCATTGTCAGCCGCAGCGAGAAATGTTTTCCATTTCCCTTTTTGAATTTACAAAAGACAACAAGTGGCCTTTGATTGCTCTTTTCCTCTCAGTTTGAGGCCTTCATCATCTTGCTTTGCCGCGGTGTCGCGGTGAGGCATCGCTCGCTGTAATTGGGCCCATTTTGCCTGCATTCATTGATACAATGCCGAGTTCAACAATGAATGAATAAGGAATCAATGCATATCATTTGTGCTTTCAACCAAATAAACAATACAGCTGGTGTTCCGCTGTAATCATCTGAGGGGAAATGAATGCCCTTCTGAATACAATGCAGGTATGCAGCAGCCACAGTGGGCTTGAGTGATCTGGGCTCTCCCATCTTTCATTTTACATAACACTCCGGCTTGTATTACATTTCAGAGAATTTGCTCCTGATGAGACCCTTCAGGCTGTTGCACTGTATCCCATAGAACCGGATCACCCCTCCCCACTGTGCTCGGTTGCCGTCTTTTGTCTCTTCTATTGTAACTCTGTCTTGACTGATATTTTCTGCACTAATGCCAGACAACTGCAGCACAATAACGCACCATCTCATTTTCTTTGTGTCCTTAGTTGGAGGTTGTGGAGGAAAATGGTACCTGCTACAGAACAATGGGTTGATCCCTTGTCCTGAAATTGTAGATTACACGTCTGTGAAGTACAGCTTAATTTCTACAAGTGTCACATTCTAAATCTCTTTTGTGTAAAAAGGAAGAGCATGTAACAACACTGTGAAGAAATCCCTTTCTTGGCTATTTCATGATTTTAACTCGACATTACTCAGCACTTATTACATAGCATGTTTCTTCACTGAGCTACTTCACGTTTGCAATGAAAGCATGTTGTTGTATTAATGTTATAGTAACTCCCCTAACATCCTAACACCACCTATTGATTGAGCCTCAGTCATCTTTAAATGAAAAATCTTTTTCTCTAATGAAAGACCTTCTTTGGATGATTCAAAACTTTGCTTTACATATCGGAAACGGACACCAACAAAATAAATTATTTTGCTAGCTAACAATAGTGGGCAGGGTGACTAAAGATAAGGGCCCGACCGATATGGGATTTTTTGATAATGATATCGATATTAGTAATGAAAAAAATCTGATACCGATATATTGGCCGATATCTTTCTTGGTTCTATCTTCAATCTGATAAAGATAAACAAATTTGTTGCATTGATCCCTGAAATGTGGAAAAGATATAAAATAAAGACAAGATGGTCCCTCAACTGGAAAGTAACTGTGCATGTACATGTGTCACCGCTCGACACTCTGGAGAGTGATGATGTTTGCTGTAATCTAGAGGTGGTAAAAAAATTGATTCATGTAAAAATCGAGATTCTTCTCTAATTAGATTTCAAATCGATTCATAATTTCAAAAAATCGATTTTAATTTTCAATAAAAAAAGGAGGGCTAATCATTCACTCCCTGCTCTTTAAATCAGTAGAATGCCAAATAGAGCAACTAACTAATTCATAAATACACTTTGAATCCATGGATCCAGAATCGTTTTGAATCGAAAATCAATTCTGAATCGAATCGTTACCCCAAGAATCGAAATCGAATCGTGAGACACCCAAAGATTCCCAGCCCTACTGTAATCCATATAGCGCCCTCTGCTGGTGACAGCCAGAAAGAGAAATGCTAGTTTAATACGATGATACTCAAATGAAATACTATTTGATTGGTGAATAAATCGAGTAATATCTGCGATAAAATTAGCCGATACCGGCGAAACACGAGCTCATTGCGAACTTGGAGACGTGAAGGATGTGGTCGTACAGTCGCCCACTGTAAATAAAATGTTTTTATCGTGAATCAGTATTCAATAAAGTTTGAAAAATGAATCTTGAATGCAAACAAAGGATGGACATGACAGGACAAAGGAAATAATGTAGGTGACACTATGTGGCCTAGTTAATGACTTTTAGGGTTTTTCAAGAGTTGTTTGTGTTATTCAAAATATTTATTCACAGTTTTAATATTTATATTTCTTCTGACTTTTCATGATTTGCTTATAAACTGTAATGAAAAAAATTACATACTGGTGGGTTTTTTGATGTTGTATAATGGTGCATCTTGTTTCCAGGCAACAAATGTTTAATGCCATATCAAGCCTTTACAGACTCGTGCACTCACACACTGCACACCTGGGGCTTTAGACCTTTGGGTAGACGGCATCCTGCAAAAGTTGCTTCAAGAGCTAACGCCTGCTGGTGTTACAGCGAGTAATAAAAGGTTCCAAGAAGTAATAGCAAACGTTCAAAACACATATTCCACTTGTTTGATCAGTGTTGTAGTTCTGTTACCCTTTTGGTTAAATATTCCTTGGAGCCGGTTACCTCCTGATCTAGTTGTCAGGTTCTGTTTTCTACCAATATGAAAAACGGAACGGAAGCAAAAATTGGCCAGTTGGCACCAGAAATGGAGTCTTTTACCCAGAGAGGCTGTTGAGCATTTAGAACAGTAAGAATTGGCAGCAAACATTGCCTTGATGAAGACTTAAAAGAGGATGCTCAGAGTGAACTCAGGGTTTTCCTGACTCATAAAGTACCTTTGGAGGAAAGGTATGTATTCGCCAGCTACTTTTCGCTGCAAGCTAAGGCTCTCTGCAGTTTGGCCTTCTAAAATCTTGTATTTCTGTGGGGAGATTTGGCTGTGAATAGTGTTTATTATGACTTACGCTATGAGTCTTTACTCGACCCTGTCCATAACAGATCACTTTTATAGAATACATGGACAGGAAACAGAAAAAGCAAACATTTTACAAGAGCAAGGATCACATTAGGAATGATAAAACAAGTTATGTAACCACACAACAAAGACGAGGATGAAATATAGAGTTTGTTTTATTTCAGGCATCTCTTCCTCAAAATACTCTCTGAAAGTAAGTGTAGATCTGTTTTATGCTACTTTCTGAATACAATTAATCTCACACACACACTAAAACAATATCCAGCAAGTAGGACAAACCGCCCCCTGCTCGCTAACAGCCTCTGATCTGACAGACTTTGTATCCGGTTCACTCTGTGTCCTCTCGCGCTCTTACTTGAAGAAAGTGTGCTGAGACGTTCAAAGATTCTGAATATTTTAAAGAAATAACTAGAACAAAAAAAAACGTCCTTACTCAATCTGACAATTGGGTGCTGCACTTGTAAAGAATACTTTTTAGGACTGCCAACGTTAACATGTTAATCAAGCGATTAATACAGAGACATTAATGCGTTATTTTTAACGTCAGTCAGTCACATTAATCATTCCACTCTCCTGCTTCATTTGCAAATGTGCACAGAGCTTCATTTACCTTTTATTATCCTGTAAAAACAATACATGGTGACAACAATCCATGATGCAGACCCGGCAGAGAAAGGGAGACTTGCACTCATATTACCGAGCAGAAGACATCGTCATGGCAGGTCATAACAAATCGTGCCAAGTGCAAACATAGTTGTCTGTTGTTGTGATCCAGAGATTGCATCCAGAATGTTGTGAAATGGGCGCCTCCTTAACCGTAGTGGTGTGCACGATGAGCTGTATGGACTCTATGAAGTCCCAGTGGTCGAGCGTGCAAGCTTAAAGAGCAGGCTCTAATAAAATGTTCCTCGTCTCTCACTGTAGGTAATACTGGTGGGGCAGCAAATGCGGATCCAAACGGTAGCCAAGGTGGACTGGGCCCTAATTGAAATTTGATTGGCCATCCCCGGTGCCGCCCCATAATCCAATCTCAACTATTTGGGCTGTATTGCAGCTGGCGGCTAGAAGTTTTCTTAACATTAAGGCGGCACATTTTCAATATTGAAGTATTTTAAAATACCAATTTGTCGCGTTTAAATTCTTGATTGATTGACAGCACTGCAATCTTTTTCCAAAAGATAAAAGCTCCAAAACAAACCAAAAGGATGGACACATTTTAGATGTCTTCTTTCTGGTTTTGGTTACGATCAAAAATAATCTTTTTTCTGTTGACCCACCAACCATTACTCACGTCCGACAAGCACTCAGCGAGAAATCACATTCAGCGGGAGGTACACATATCAATTTGTGTAGCAAAAGAGAGCCAAAGCAAAGTGCTTGCACACCATCCTTCAACATAACTTTAATGGACGGACTTCGCTTAGAAGCCAAGCTTCTTTTCCCAGGTCATGGCTCTTTCCTGTTTGACCTCACGACCGGCTGTTACACTGAAATCATAGTCCGTCCTTCCAACCATTACAAGTTCTCTTGGATGCTGACTGTGTGGGGCCATTTCCACATCTCCATGAGTTTACTTTAGTGCTGTGTTTTACAAGTAGTACTTTTCTTGTAATTATCTGCCAACTGTAGACCAAATGCTGTGCAGCCAAAAGACACTACTGCTCTGTGTAGGAGGTGCAAGACTTCCTGTGAAATGTAGGACATCACTAACTGAACTCGAGGCAGACTGAGACAAAGTGTTTACAGTTGCATCTGAAAAAATCATTAAATGATAATGAAGAGAGCATGACAGATTGATGGTATCTACTCAGTAAAAAGAGGACGGCGGTGTGTTAAATGTGTGGGTCTATAAAAATGCACACAAGCTCTACTTGCTCCCCCAGCCCTGACATACTCAACCTAAGCAGTGGATCCAACTTTAAATGAGCCGAAAGGTTCAGTCATACCATCATATACAACTCTTTATTTTAGGGCTTTATTGAGAACACCATGGGAATGTGTCTCAGACTGAAAAGAGAATATGTTTGAACCCTCCCCGGTTTCTCCAAATCAGTTCCTGCTTCTTTGAAGTGTGTAGTATTTGTTGGGCTTCACTTGGCTGTCAGATTAATACCTTCTCGACTGAAAATGAAAATGGGTGAAGGAGCAGTTAATCCGCATAAGAATATTTTTGTGGATGAGAAGCTGCGAGTCTAGCAAACCGTCTGCGTATTGATTGGTTGTCTGGCGATGCAGCGTTGGCCTGACAAGCCAGGATCCTCTAATTCCCTCTACGTTGCTGATTGCTGAACAGAATCCTGGCTTATCTCACCATTTCTCACTAGTTTATGATGATACCTGCAACATGGCATAGCCTGTACAATTTAAAATGAATTTAGTATTATGAATCTGCATTTCAGGGGCCACCAGCTTTTCCAAACTGTTTACTTGGTGTGGCATGGCTGATTCCATTAATAATTGATCAAGGATGAAATTATGTTAGCTTAGGTTGTGGCAAATGTTGTTAGCTACACCTGCATGAAGTACTTTTACAAGAGTCCTTTTTTTTTAAAAGCTAGCTAAAGTAAAATGTTGGATTCTGGTTGATAGGGATGAGAATCACAGGGTAATTCATGATATAAAATACTATATGCACGTCATTGTTCACTTCAATTTTGTATCAGATTTCTTATCACACTTTATCTCTTTACTTCTTTACACCACTGTCTGACAATGTCGTCGTCTTCTTTAATTCTGCGCCTTCACGCCATTAACGCCACCCTGTGGAGTCATGAAGTGTCGTGTCAGGGAAATCTGTTCAGAGCGACATTTTTTTGTCAGTTCAACAAAGATATTTGGCACCAGCAATTTAATAATTGTATCACACAAGTTAGGACTACAATATGTTGACAAATCAATATTTTATTGATAAATCAACCAGTAGCTAACCTTACAAACATTAGATTTTTAAGATACTCAGGCTTTTCATTGCAAGCAACCTATAATTGCAAATTTATGAAAGTGATGTTATGGAAAACTGAACGGTCATTGGCCTTCAGATGAAGTTTCCTACGCTACAATTTATCTGGCTACTGTAGTCGCCATACAATGTAGACATAAGGCTTTGCAATGCAACAGAACTGGGGCTACTTTGATGACGATTGGATAAAAGGTTCTTTTAAAGGTGCCTTAATTGAGTTAGAGTGTAACAAAGTAAAGTTGTATGCTATACTGCCATACAATGGAGTTAAACCTACCATAAAGCTCCTTAAAGTACAAAGAGGATGTGTATGGAGCTCTTAAGGTGACACCTTTCACTGTGCAATTCATTGCAAGACCTTAATAGCAATAGTAGAATTTCCACACGGGGGAAACATCTATATGTGCTTTAAGGCCATCTTTCAGTGTTTTTCTAGCGCTGTAACAGTGTTTGACAACAGGCAGAATGGTCAGTTTTCATACAGCAACTTCAGTAGTTCATGATCCAAGCCTTCAGACTGTCAAATACAAATCTGAGACAATGCTTGTGCTTACCACCGCCTACATGCTACTTAGCGTGTTCCTGTCACAGTACATCCTCCATATCACCTCTAACCTGTTGAGCGCTGGTTGTGTAGGATGGTGCATGTCTCCGTATACATCATATTTCCTCCTACACTGGAATGATTGGCTGATAATTGTAGCTTTAAAGGCTGTTACTGCTTCTTAAAAGCCATTAAACCTCACATAGGAGGTCATTTTTTTTCCTATATTGGATATAAGCTCCCATTAAGTGAGGCAAGAATGTTTTCCTGTGCCAAGTGTATACTTAAAGTCTTAAGGAGGCCAAAGTCTCAGGACCTCTTATTGATCAGGGTAAAGACTGCACTTACTTCTAAATCTGGTTGGCCAAGCATAAGATGAACGTTTTGGCTTAAGTTTAGTTGTTACCTCCAGACTGAATAACATCCGTTCTTATGGCGCTACACATTTGAACCCTGTCAATACTGTTGTTGGTGAATGACCTTTCAGTGCGAAACATGCCTGAGAATTTATACATTTTCATTCTGGTAGCGGATCTTTTTTTAAGGAGGGTTCAGGTGGATGCATTGTTTTTGATAAGCCTTGTTTATTGAGCATTTAAAGTTGATGTCTGGTGATGCATTTTCCTGTATATTGTAAAGAATCGCCTATAAATAGCCTTTTTATCTCCAAGGTAGCAAATAAACTGTCATGCATTGTCAGTGAACCTATATTTTCCCTTCCTCACTCTTGAAAATGGACATTTGCCTGGATACATGATTTCCAACTGTTGGGATCAGCGCAAAGACAATCTACAATCTTACCATTTTGCTTAAAACCCGAATGGGATTGATAGACAATTATTTTATAGCTGCCACTTGTGATTGCTTTAAATGTCATTGAAGCAAAAATATTTTTTAGAGGAAGGACGTTGGGGATGGAAGTTTGAGATGTTTTATATTTGAGAAGCCTGAAAAAAGTATCAGTCTCTGTTATTGTAATAATTGGTAGTATTAAAAAGTACCAAAACTTAAAAAAAACTGCATCTAGTATTACGTACTGGTGGAGTGAATCCATCAACCAATTGCAAGCCAACTCCTGCACACCATCTCGATTGCACAAACATATTGTCCACTTTTCAGTACTGAAGTTTTTGATAATTGAAAACCAAAAAATGACCCAGTAATATATGTTCCCTAAGACTTCTATTTCTGTTGCCATGGTAGCAGTATTGTTTTACTAGTATGGTATCAAAGTTTAAAATGCTGGTATTGTGACAGCCCTACCATCCATAACTGATTATAACTTATGATGCGTGAAGCCAAGTGTCCCAGTCACTTATCATAACTGGAGCACATTTAAATAGAAGCACCTGTAAGGCAAATTGTTTTGTGATTGCCAGTGTTCATTGCATCAGAGATGAGAATGCTACAGCTTATTAGGATCCACTCAAAGTTAATACAGTTGTTACCCTGAGATGAGATTTGTCTATCAGGGCTAAATCGGTAATCAATTGTTGATTAGTTTGACTGTTTTTCTTGTTTAATTTAGTGAAATATTCTGGGGCCGGTCAATGATCTAATGAAAAAGAAAGCGTCACAGTGTGAAAGAGCACATCAGACAGTAAAAATCGATTCATTGCGTCCTCTGTCATCCACAGATGGTGCCACTTCAATCTCCTTTCTATTTTGTCACGCTAATGTGCTGAAAGATGACAAGGGTGGGTCATTTCTGAGCAAAAATAGCAAAGGCTCACTGTGACGGCCATGTCAGTCTGCCTTCTATTTTGTCACGCTAATGTGTGGAGAAATGACAACTGTGGGTCATTTCAGAGGAAAAATGGCAAAGGTAGTAGACTGTGACTGCGAGTCCAGCGCTGTTTAATTTTCAAGATTTGATCTTCTTTTATCCAGTGTGATACAGGGCTGAACCCAGAGCACCATGCCATGTGGGACCGTAACATATTGGCCATTAATGGTATGGGGTCACATTAATAATTTAGAACTGCGGGCTCTCTTGAAATGACAGATATCAGGGCAGTCATGCGACAAGACGTGGATGGACATTTTATATACAGGACATGTTATTAAAGGCCTGTTTGCTTCTTCTTTGTAAGATGAATTTCCTAACCATCAGTTACAAACATGTTATTCACGCTTTTATTGCACACATGAAAAACACAATTTAAGGATACAGTCCAGCATTGGCTCCCAACCTGGGGTGGGGGGGCGCAAAAGATGTTGGGGGGTGCAGGAGGCTTTGTCTTCTCTGAGGTTGTCAAAATAAGACTTGCACATAATAACTAAAATCATCATAACAGGCTTACTTAACACCACGTCTTTCGTGGCAGACACAACATGTTTATCGTTGCCATGGAAACACCGGATGCTACGTCAAAGACCGCCGCGTAAGGAAGCGAGAGCTGCTCCTGAAAGCTGCCGTACTGTTGCTGTATGTCATGTAAATTATACTTGGATACATCGTCGGTAAACACATTTTCCTCATCGGGTCAGTTTCGCCCGTTCATCTTGACTACGGTCGGGTTGACCTTTGCGACAGAATTTACAAGTTGTGCGTTTAAAAAAGCAACTGAAGACCGTTTTGTTACGACTTGCTTTTGCTTAATCTGTTGTGCATATTGTTGTTGATCCTTTTTTGTATAGCACTTTGAGACTTTCTGTTCTGGAAAGGTGCTCTATAAATGAATTTTCTCGTTCTTATTCTGTGGGCTTTTATCACTGCAGTGTAAACAGTTAAAATTGATGTTAATTTTTGACACAATGAAAAAGATTGAGACCTAATGCAATACAGGGTAGATTATAGAGGTTTGTAAAACCTCTTTTATATTATATTCTTTTAACACTTTGTCTCTTCAGCGTCCTCAGGTTCAGTTCTAGTTATACATTAAGAAGGAAGTATAAATGACACTGATTCTAAGGAGCTGTGATTCATTAATAAGAAGTACTGGAGGGGGCTGAGTCATTTTGCCTTTGAGTACACGGTTGTTTTAATTAAATATCAAAATGACCACAATTAATCAGCCAGACAACAGACTGATTGAGTCCTTGATTTATAGCCTTCACCTGCTTTACCCCTCACTTATTAAAGATGGCTGCCATGGAACATTCATTGAAATGAAGATTGAATAATAGAGGATGTGAGAGACTAGTGACCTGTCCAGGATGGTTTTTTGAAAGTCTTTGTCCAATGCATCCTGGGATACGCTGCACCCAACACACGTCAATCCACGTTTTTGGACTGTTATCCATTTGTTGGGTTTTTCCAATGCTGTCAGATACTTTTACGTATTACAGTAGTAACTAAAATGCGCATGTGGCTCTCAGTGTTGGAAATGTTGGGTTATAAATCCTGGCTGGTATTGTCAGATCAGTTTGCTCTTCTTGTTTAGTTTTTCTTTATGGCTTTCTTCGGGATCGTTGGTGGGGATGGCCTGCTGCTGCTATGCCCCCCCCCCCCCGTTTGTCCCTATCCTTCTTAGCACAGTGTGCAGGTAGTTGCCCGCAATTATTGTTGGTTAAGCAAAAAATGAACCAATAATGGGAGTCTAGGACTTGTATTTTTGTTGCTGTGGTATCAAAGCATCAGTCAATATACAGTTTTTACTAGTATTGTTCTTTAACACTCTGGTATTGTGACAACCCTACCTGATAGTATCTACTTCTTTGTAATTTTGTCAAGGATTTTCCAATTTTTAGCCAAGGTTGAGTTTAGCTTTTGCCTTTTGAGTGAAAACGTTTTTTTTTATAAATATTTAAAATCATCCGCTTCCTATAAATGAGAAAAACATTTCTTTATTCCCCCATTCAGAAAGAGAAAAGTGTGATTTTGGCATTGGTGCTAAAACGACTGAGACAGCCTTTGACTGAACATTATGTTGGCATGTTCTCTCTAAAAGACTGAGTGTTGCCATTCTTGGCTGTATAGACGCCTTTTTGTTTCCACATCCTGCTTAATTCAACACATAACTCTCTCCCAAAGCCACTGCTCCAATCAAATACTACTCTTTGTTGGCCCTGACCTCTGTGCATAAAGAGCATCCCTCCTTTTCTGCTTTAATATGAGCACACTGATGATTTTATACGCACACAAGTGTAGTCCTGGTTAATTTGGTCTATAATCAAGACACTTTATTCTTGGAAGACTTCATCAACAGTAAATAAAGTCATTCTGTAGGGCAACTACAGAACAGTAAACTTTGTTGGGTTGTTTCTGATGACTTTTTAAAGCTGGATGCCCCTCACTGTTCACATTAGTCAAATGGGAGTCTCCTGCGATGCCTCACAGATTGAAGCTGCTGGGGCAAGAACCAAAAGCTCTGCAAAAGCTGACGCAGCCTCTTCCTATATGATTTTGAGTTTGTGCCAGCGAGTAATTTACCAAGCTTAGAGACTGACAATGTGTTTCCCACTGAAATTAATGAGCAGTGGGAACAATTGGCCTTTGTTTAATGGAAGTTTAACTTGGGGGGGGGGGGGGACATGGAGGATTTAGGAGGGGAGTTTGTCATTGCTTGTTTTGTCTCAGCAGTAAGTGATGACCTTCAGGCTAAGGGCTGAGCCTTAAGAGGCATGAGTTTATGAATATATGTGTGGGTGCTGTGTGGCCTTGATGTTCAGAACATGATGACGTGACTTGTAAAGTTTTGGTTTTCAACCTCTCAATGGTTTTTGTAGTTTGGTGTATACTATTGGTTACTGCCTTTTATAGATATTTCTCATCAAACAAACCTATTATGTATCTCTCTAAAAAAATATGGGTGTTATCCAGGCTGTTATTTGACCCATGACCTTCTGAAATGATGCTTTTGCCCTGGATTGTCCAACCAGCAGTATAGTGTTCTCTGTGTTGAAACAGGGTTATTTTCAATTGTATGTCAATCAAACGTGACAGTGTATACTGCCATGAAGGGCAGGATGTTATACGGGACAAGTTAAATGTTAAGATACAGTTTGCAAGATGGATTTTCACAGCTGTTAAAAGTGGTTCATATGGTTAGAAGAACAGCTCTGACACACCTGTGAGGTCATAGTGTAATTCTTAGGATACATAAATATTTCCGGGTAATCAGTCACTCCCTGCTCTTTAAATCAGTAGAAATAAAAATAGAGCAACAAGAAATTCAGCCAGTCTCACAGATGACTTGAGTAGATACTGAAGTATGTACTAATTCATAAATAGACTTTGAATCCATGGATCCATGAATCCAGAATCGTTTTGAATGGAAAATCGATTCTGAATCGAATCGTTACCCCAAGAATCAAAATCGAATCGAATCGTGAGACACCCAAAGATTCCCAGCCCTACTGGTCACACCTACACATTAACACCCTGAGGGCAGAGGCTGCTATGTAAAGTGACCATCAGAAGAAACTGATCCCGGTCGTACACATTCACACGTCACTGATGAAGCAGCAAGAGCAAGTCGGGGTTAAGTGTCTTGACCAAGGACACATTTGACATATAGCTGGGTATCAAACCCCCAACCTTCTGGTTAGAAGACGACCGACTCTACCAACTCAGCCACATGCCCCCCTGTAATGTCTCCGTGC
The DNA here is from genome assembly GCA_020745685.1 of Tautogolabrus adspersus. Taxonomy (NCBI): domain Eukaryota; kingdom Metazoa; phylum Chordata; class Actinopteri; order Labriformes; family Labridae; genus Tautogolabrus; species Tautogolabrus adspersus. The sequence goes on from CM036546.1 coordinate 26,672,599, forward strand.
CCTTCCTGGGGGTCCCACCCGACAGTTTAAGAACCACTGACTTGTGCTTTTGTAATGTTTATCACAACCAGTAGAAGATACTGGATGATCCGTACAATTCATATACCTCGTAAGCGAGTCATTAAAGGATATAAGGTACATTTGTTGTCTTCCAAAAATAGACTGTGTGGAACACAAGGAATAGAAGAATGACGTGTACATCATAATATTTTTAACACTCCATGTTCACACTACTCCCTCGTAGTAAGAACTTAGTGTGCTTTCTTTACACAACTGTAAACATGCATCTTGATTCATAAACGCACGTTCTTGTCGTTTCATATATTTTGATGATGGCCATACGATCTTTATAAAAACATCTGTAGAAGAGAGAACACAGCTGCTGCATCATGTATGTTTAGTTTACCTTTCACCCAGCAGCCTCATGTTGCAGCCCCCCTCTGAAGTTTTTGTTTTATTAAAGTTCCTGCGTGTATGGAAGCACAATCACCCTCCCCCCCCCCCTCTCAGAAACAAGGGGATTATGGTGCACCCGGGCTAGTCTTTGAGAATAATCAGTGGGCCCTGTGGAGAGGCAGCCTGGTAATTTTCCCTGCCCGCACTGCCATCAGTGTAGCATCACCATGTTCCTGCATGGAATAAATAGTGCATCAGTCAGCCTCGACTCTTCATGCTGTTTTCACTGCCTGCCTCTGTGTGCATGTGTCTGCATAGCCTGCAGCCATTAGCGACAGTAGGGTAGTCATAGTGATTCAAACTTTGTAACATTGAAACTGCTGTAAGCTTTACAGACAGCAGCTATAGTAAGATAAAAGGTTCAGCTCAAATGTGAAACATGCACCAATGGTAAATCAACTGTAAATGGCACGGTTCCTTGCCTTTATGCCTTTGTTTTAAAAAAGGAACATTTTATGTTGTAAATGTTTAGTTGAAATGACGAAGCTCTTTCAGAGTCTCCCACAGTTACTGGAAGCCTTTTTTAAATCTTCTTAGCTATAAAATATTTGGCTTTTGCTTTAATTTAGCATCACTGCGCGTTGTCCTTGAAGCTTCATAAACCTTATGTCTTATTTATTAAAAGTGCAATATTGCTTTTCCAATTCAAGCGGAGGTGCTCCCTCGACATAAAATGCTGCATAAAACCGTCGACCCTTACACGTGTACTTTTGACATAAACATTGAATCAGACGGTGTAAAAGCGTTGCTCGAACTGCCAATCCCCCTGAGAATCAACGTTCTGCAGCTATATTAGCTTTTAGCAGGTTTCACCCTCTTTGTGTTTGTCAATCAATATGCTGGAGTCCCACTGGCTACCTCGGTTATATAAAGAGAGCATTTCATTACATAAATGCAATGCAACTGCAAAACAAAATTGGAAAAACCAGGCATGAACATTTAGGGTAAGCTGACCCGATGGTATTAACCTTTTCAGTATTCATAGTTATATAACACTGCTCATACAGTTAGTCATGCAAAAATGAGTTCATGCTTGAGGCTACAGCTTGTACCTCAGCCAGTGTCCTAAGAACCCTTCTGTGGTTTTAAAGGTGCCTCTTTATTTCTGAATGCATGAGCATGAAACCCTACAGTCAGTACATATAAAGAGATCTGACCTCTTTGGCTCTCCAACCGCCGCAAGAACTCTTGACCTTAGCTCAACTGTTTGTATTAATGCAATGAGTCCATTTGGTAATCTAATATAAAGGCAAAGACAAACATTTAGTGTCTCACAGCCTGCACATTTAGATTCTTTGAACATCTTTGGATAACATATCCTGGCTTGTGCATGACCTGGATTAGGCTGGTTTATCTTCTCCCTCGATTAACATTGATTTTTTACTAAAAGGTTCCATACTCTGGTCAATTAATGAACTATTTTAACCTCTGTAGATTTGTGGCGCTGCAAACGTAGGCCAGATAGGTCAAAATAAGATATTGTTCAATGGAAATGCATTTGTATCTTCATGGTTAGTGTATGTCAACCAAAGGCCAAATGGAAGGTGGATTGAAGTTTGTAGATAAGTTGAATAGCTCATGGAATCAAAAGACGAGTTCTTTGAATTTGTGATTTTTGAACATGACATTTAAGCATGGTGCGCACGCTTTAGCAGCTGTTGCAGCCTCTACTCTTCTGGGAGGGCTTTTCACAATATTTTAAATCTGGCTGGAAGTTCTTTCCCATTCAGCCAAGAGGATTAGAGAGATCGGCCACTGATGTTGGGCGATAAGACCTGGCTTGTAGTCAGTGTTCCAGTTCTTTCCTTGGTGTTGGAAAGGGCTGAGGCACACTGTAGACTAAAATAGCAGTAGATGCTGCAGCATTGAGATTTATCTATCCTTATAATGTAAGAGACATTTTTGCCAAACTTGATTCCACACTATTCAGACTGTACTGGATTTCTTTGTGTGTCTGTTTTTGTATTCCAATTGGCGGTGTTGACTGTGACGGTAGTGAAGGCGAACGGGCGAAACCGACAAGGGAAGAGAATAAGTTTACCAACGATGTATCCAAGTATAATTTACGGAGATGTTTAAACATGTCGTCTCCGTCATGGCGGCCAACGCGACAAGACACGTCCCGTTACAAATATAACATTTAAGATTTCTCTGGCTTTGATAACTATTTGAAATATTTGATGTAATGTAAGCACTCAACAAAAGCCCCCCAAAAAAACAGGTTTAGTCTATTTGTTATTAATTTAGATATTTTAATGTAAAAATTCTAATAAAATTCTACATATTGTATGTTTATCTTTCTTTTAAATTTCTAAGTTACAAATACGTAGTTGGCTAAAAATAGCACTAGTATGTATCCTTCTTTGTCCACTTCAGAGACCAGTGGGTGACGTCACCAGGACTATGTCCATGTTTATTTAAAGTCTGAGTTTTCTGACTACAGTGTATCAGTAGCTTGCCCAACACTGCAGCTTTGGTTTGTTAAGCTTTCCACCTTCTCATCTGAAGAAAGTGATGGCTTTTAAATCCAACCCCTAACGGCTATCTTAGTCCAAATCCCCATTTTAGTTTAAGCATCTTGACCTTTTCTAATAAAACTTGCTGGTTCTAACTACTGAAAAATTGGCCTCCTTTTAAAATGTTGTTTCAGACTGGAGACCAGATTAACCAACGTAAACACTGCAGAATAAAACAAAAAAAGAAACCACTTCAATGATACTTGTTATCAATGCAACCATGAAGAAAAGATGGACAATCCTCAGTGGTGTCCTGCACTCATGCCAAACAAAGCTGACCTTTTCTCCCAGTCACATACCATTTCTCACACTTCCCCAAACAGCTAGCAAGACCTTCTGGTTCCCTCCCTGCACTTAGCCTTCATCAAATATTAATCACTTCCAAGACATTGTGGCTTCGTTCACACTATGGTAAACTTATCCCATCTGACAGAAATATGGCCTGAGCTGTGATGCTTAGCACTTGCTAATTTATTTTTTTCCCCTTCTGGTTCAAATGGAGCTCTATGTACACATTCATTAGCATGATGCTGCTTGCTCACTCTCATTTAGAGTCTGCTTTCAGAATGCTTCTGATGAGCCTATTAGGAACGCTAACTCTGTCTTGTCATATAATGGATGAAAGGTGTTTTTAAGATGGGAAAATAGGTTGCTAAAATGTCCAAAGAGGTTTTCAAAATGGAAGAAAAAATAATGGAAAAGGTCTAGTTTGGCTCAAATGTACCCAATGTAGGTCAGTAACTTTGGGCATTCATGCAGAGTTTTCGCAACATAAAATGTCTTCTCTGGCAAAACAAAAAAATTGGGGAAAAGCCTCTAACACAAAAACAAAATGATTCTCTGATCGTTTGACCTCGATTTTTAGTGAAAGAAACTAAATCCTTCCTATCAAATCTGCATGATTAGGGATGAAGATGGACCACGCTCTCTGTGTTCAAAACTATTTGATGGGAACGCCGAGCAGCCTTCTTAAACCCCTGCTGCGGGGAGGCTGTGTATTTGATATTGAACACGTTTCACATTACAGGCTATCAAAGCAGCAGTTAATAGATTTCTCTGACATAGTTGTATTTTGGGGCTTTGGCTTGGCCTTGGCTCAAGCAAGATACAGTGTCTCCAAAGAGCGCGCGGAGCACCACACCGTTTCAAGAGATTAGAGGTTGGTCAGCTATAGAGGAACCCAATCGATACATCCTCTCAGGGAAAGGATTGACCATGCATTGATCCGGACCTAACAGGAGCTGGAGAGGAGCAGCAGACCACTAAAAGTAGAGGTTCTGATGATAACAGTATACCCTGCTCGCAGCGTGATTTCTGAATCACACAAACCAAGCTGGCATTTATGTGCTCATCAAAACGGTCATTAGGTGAGGTGTTGGGCAAAAAATTGCTGCCTTGGGAAAGTGTAACAAAACGCAGCAATGTCCTGAGAGTGCATACCTCCTGCTGGCTTTAATACATGTTGAAAACCAGTGGGCATGAATATCTTGTTAGTATTACCCAAATGAGAAGTCCTTTTTTTCTGGTATAATTACAGCATCATGAGGAATATTCATCGAGGTAATAACTCCCCACATAAATGAAGATGGAAAAAAGACAGATTTAGAAAAGTTTGACCAGACGACTGTGCACTGTTTGAATTTGGACCAGGGATGTTTTTAGTGCTTCACAGTAGGATAAAAAGGACCTAGACTATTTTAAAAATGGGGCATACTTTTTTAGATTTGAGATTTCATGTTCTTGGAACAAAAATTCTTAGGGTAATAAATCGAAAGATGGATCCACCTTGCTATGTGGCTTTCAGAGCATGCAGTCAAACTGGTTCTATTTAAAGCATCCCAAAAGTTTCTGCAGAAGTTTCTTAGAAAAAATCAGAAAAAATACACATAAAAACAGGGGAAATAAAGTCAGTCTAAAAGGCTTGTTGTGATGTCTCATAGTACAGTTCAACTTTATCAGTACAGATGTTTCTCTAAAAGCTGTTGGATGCAAACTGGCGGCCTATGTACAGAGGCTATAGTCCTCAGCCATCAGTTCGAATCTGACCTCTGCCCTTTGCTGCATGTCATCCCCAACTCTCTCCTCCCAACATTTCCTGTGACCCTTCAGCTGTCCTAGCCAATAAAGGCAAACATGCCCCCCTCCAAAAAAATGTATCTTTAATACACTTTACAAAAAGTGACTGTGCATAATTTCTCAATTAGATCAAGACTGCACTCAACCTTTCACATCAACATCATGACTTTTTTCCCCCCAGCTCTTTGATCCCATTTCAATCATATCCTGCCTCCTGGAAAGGGACACAACGCCCTGCAAGCAAATGTCAAGCTGCACTTTGTAAACAGTCAAAAATAAGAAGTTTAGTTGGCCAGATTTGAGGGGAAGTCAAATATTTGTCTCTGAAAGTAGAATCATGAGGCATGTGGGAAGAGAATGTGAAACAAGTTAGAAAATGTTCAAATCTCCAAGGAAACAAACCCCAACCAAACTCAGATAAACCCTTCCAAACAGAGATAGGGTATCTATGCTTGTGTGGATGTGGTTTAGTTCTAATAAGTCAGACAGCCAGAGAACTGGTTTCCTTTACTGCAAGCTCACCATTCACCCAGAGACAAAACATGTACTTGTTTTTCTGTGATTTGTCCAAAGGCATGAGTGTTCCCCTGTTTTTTCAAGAAGGAACTGCATTGCTGAAAATGTAAAAAAAAATACTCCAACACTGCTGTTTCACTGAGAAAAGAACTATGTTGCAGGGTTGCACTGGTTTCTCTTCAAACTTCCACAGATTTCATCTACGACATTACTAGCCTGTTTGTGATTACATTGTTTTCATTAAGCTTCAGCACAATTCAACCAAATGCTGTCTATACAAAGTCACCAGCTGCAAACCTGGTCTATAGGTCTTTTTCTTAAAAGGCTGCTGCATGACCAGCAAGTAGCCCATCAGTCATTTAGATTCCAAAAATCCTCTTTAATGTGATGGAAATGCTTCTTTATTTCATTGTCTAGCATTAAAGCAAAACCTCATGATGAACATCCATTCTTTAAAAGTTGCTAATGCATGTTAAATGCAGTCATTGAGCATCATTTGGGTTTTGCATTCTCCTCTTAGATCAGAGTCCTTGTCTAGCTTGTAGAGATTGAATGTTGCTACGTCACTTTCTGTTGAATGTGCACTTAAAGAAGTCACATCTGGAGTATCTTTGTCACTGATCAGCCCCCCCAAAATGTGATCTTTTTACGGATGCAGCTCCAATTATTCCACAGCTTGTGTTTATAATCTCCATACAGGGATGGGAATCATTCATTTTATAGATATTAAGACCACTTCACGATGTTATTCTTTATCATTACCACTCTTGATACTTTTCGATTACTTGGTGGAAAGACGAGACAACAATGCGTTTTTTAATAGAACTGGCATTTTTTATTTTACTGCTAGGAAAACAAATCGTCGTCAAAACTGGATTTATTTAAGTTTCTTGCCAAAACCAAAATTTCCTTTTCTTGATGTTACATTTGAACACATCACGAGGAGATCTTATTTACCTATACCTAATAGTCATTTTCCTTACCCATCCTCGAACACATCATTATGTAACCTTATTTCACCTTGTTTAGTTGGTGAATTAGCTTTTATCCTGCCGATTTCAACACTGGATTTCTATTTTTAACGAACAGGACTTGCTACAAAGTTTAGCTCTTTGAGTTTCACTTCCCATCCCTCATGACCAGTCAACAATTGAAAATGATCAGTAATGATCATATTTGTCTTAGGCCCATGCATTATATATTTATGTCCTTACAAATGATTTTTGTATTCCTCTGCTCACTTTGGAGATGGTTTAGTTTGCTGAAGTCGTTGTTGCCGCTTGCTGTAAAGAGTCTCAAATCAGACCCTGATATTTCTAAGCTTTCTTCAGTTGGTAAATTGTTCGCTAACAAACTCAGGTTGCTGCCAGTTTGTTCTACTCTATCTTTTTCCAACACATTATGGCTTCAACTTTATGAGTTAAAAGTGACACGATGTAAGTTTTGTTGCATATGGCGTCTTTAGCTTGAAACTCTTTCTTCTATACAGTTGGAGTCGGTGTAACATTCTTGTTTTCAAGCCAGTTGCCTTTCCTCACTTCTTGAAGGCAATAAACCCGCTCTTATTGGCTGTCTTTCTCAGGAGTGTAATCTCACCTAAGTTGTGCAGCATTTAATTGCTATTGGTATGCTCCTGTTATCTTCCATAGGAAGGAAAGAATTGAAATGCCCGACAGACAAAATTAAGGTTCAGTTACGTGGAAATGTATCCGGTAGTGTTGCTGCTGCCCTCATAATTAGCCCTGCCAAAGACAACTGCAGGCTTATTGCAAGACAAACCCGAAGGCAATGATGCTGAAGCGTGATGTGGATTGGATTGTTTTGGTCTGACACTTACCTATTCTCTCTGCTACCTGCATTATTACTGAGACTCTGAATGTTGACCTTGTCCACTGGCTCACACACTGAAGACGGCAGTTCATTGAATTCAGCTCAATAGTTCTTATATTGCCTGTCTCTGTCTGTTTAACAGAACCAATTAAACTGTTAATTCCTGCTGCACTTGTGATCCAGTGATAATGACTTGAGAAGAATGGAAAGCATGTGTCTCATTTTTTCGTAGGTACAAGTCAAGGGCTCGGCTTTTCTCCAGCTTTGAGGGGTTACTAATTTCAGTTTCGGCAAAGCAGGCCTTAGAGCTTTGACGGGACCCTTTCTCATCACCCGGGCTTTGTCGCCACTCGTTCATTTCACTCTATTCAGGTGGGCCACATTGTGCGCCACCTCTCTGCCCATGCATTTCATTTGCTGGGCTTTTGTTTTGAATTCTGCCGGAGACGAACCGGAGGCACTGAGTCAGAGCTAAGGCGGGGATTAGGACCGCTCGTTTCACGCTTTCTTGGAGGTGGGCTAACTTTGAAAATGTCAAGGAGGGTGAGGAGATACAACTCTATTTGAATGCATACTGTAGTCACATCACATCAATGATGGGGAGCCTGGCGTCTAAATCCTCATACTCAGACCTTCAGCAGTGATTGACTACATGCTTTACTCAGACTTATTCAGCGCCTTTAAAAGCTCGGTATCGTACACTTTATGCCTACATGTTTATCACCATCAAACACATAAACCCATTATTTACTGTTCAACAGTTCAAATCCAAACTCATGGACATTCATCTGTCACTTTAAGAACCTTTATTACTTTGAGAAGGTTTAGATTTTTGAACAGGGCTGCAGGAATTAGTGAGGTCAGCCACTGATTGTGGGTGACAAGGCCAAGGTGCAGACAGAATTTTAAGTCAGCCTAAAATTTCTGGATTGCCTTGAGGTTAGGGCTCTATGCAGACCAGTTTCTTCCAAACTAAACTTGGAGAAAGCATTGACTTATGGAGCTGGCTTTGTGCTTTTGGTAAATGTTAGGTTAGACAAGATAGGGCCTTTTCCAAAGAGTGGTTTTACACTATTTCATAGCACTATATGGAACTGGGATTAATTGACACGAGGTTATTCACAGAGTCAGTTAAGTTCTATTTTAGACATACATCAGGCCTTAACACATTATCATATTATCTTGACTTTGAATATTTAGCTTGTAATTCTTGCGAATATGTGATCAAGACTTTTTGTCCACAATTATTGATACTTTTATGCACCAATAACCTTTACCTGCATGGAACTAAATGAACACAAACCAGGATGTATGCCATAGTTATAGCCCCTCTCACCAAATGACAGCCTCGTCTCATCCACAAATGTTGAAATCCTCCGTAATTTGTCCTTACATGTGTCAATTCATTGTTGTATTTTTTCTTAAAAAGGTATACATTGAACTCTGATATCTGCAGACAATGCCTGTTCCTAAAAAAAAAAAAAGGCCATGTCAGTTGTAGTTCTGAGTAAATATTCCATTGAAATTCACATTCTTCCAGCATGTTGCATCTGCATCACCTTTTGTTTCCGTTCCCATTCTTCCCACCAGCAAAAAAAATAGAACATCCAAACACCAAATCAAAATAAAAGCTGAAAACTCTCATTTGCTAATCAAACTTGGGACAAGAGGTAATTAATTCCTTGGAATCAGTCAATTAATTTGCATAATAAGAGGTACCATAATTATGACTTCTGCTACTCAAGCCCAAATTTGTAATTAGAGATTTAGTCTGCATTACAGCAGAAAAGCCTGTTTTTTGGGAGCTGGTTCAGAGAGGAGATTGAGCATCCGTAGCTCTGGGATGGAAACACTGGCAGAGCTGCATCGGAATATAAGCTTTTTTTCCTCCACAGCTCTCCTTTAGCTTGGCCCTGAGGGGAAGGGCTGGGAGGACTGATCTTCTAATCTGTAAAGAACCAAGACCTCAGCTTTCAGGGGCCACAGTCTCTCTCAAGTCAACCAGGGCCTCTGTTCCTTGTCTTTTTCTCCCCAGCTTATTTTTTCCCATTTCCATTTGCAAGAAAATCCATAATTTTTCCAGTCGGCGCTGCTGACACGAGGAGGCAGGGGTGGAGCTGAAAGATGAAGGGTTGCATTAGTGTGGTGATATTAGCTCGCTGCTGCTTGCTCACTCAGCTGTGGGGCCCTGACAGAAAAAAAAAGAAATGGAGGCAATGCAAAACATAAAAAAGGGAGGGAAATGTCACTGGGTGTTGTGAGAGGACTCAGATCGATGCCAGCTAATCATCCACTTTACTTTGCTGCATGAGGTCAATTAAAGGAGTCCAGTCATTTTGGAGGATATATGATGCTGGCCCACAAAGCAAACAAGGAAAGCTATGTTGGTATTTTCTTTGGCATTTTGGCATTGCTTTGCTTTATACATACAGGAAGAGGCTATATGGCTGGTTTGGCTTATTTACATCTTATTTTGCATATGCAAGAAAATCAGGTCTTTACGGTAAAAGGAATTTAAGGATAATTAGGCTTAATCTTTGAATGCATAATGAGGTAGGAAATCATTGTTTTGATGATCAGCTTTTAAACAAATATTTATAAATTCTAGGAACTCTGGTTGTATTTTTCCTTCACCTCCCCTCTGCTCTTCCCCCTGAGGGCAACATCAGCTTTCTGACTCTGAATTCTGACGGGCTTGCAGTCTTGTTTTGCATTTAAAAAATCTACTCATTGCTTGGACAATGGACAGGGTCATTTCTTCCAGGGAGTTTGACTGTAGGCTCTGTCTCTGAATGAATAGCTAGGGTCAGCTGTGATTCTTCTACTTAAAGGGGACATATTATGACAAATCCATTGTTGCAGTGTTTTTGAAAATATACAGTATTTGGGTAACCTGAGAGTGTATCGACCCACAAAATGTGAAATAAATCCATCCAGTCCTTTGTTTGTGGTCTGCATAGGTCTTATAACACAGAGAAAAATGCTCCGTTTCAAATTTTCTCTGGATTCTGGTAAAAAAAAATACCCTCCACTTCCCTGTTTTCTCCACCCGTTGACTCCACCCCCAGCCTAGAGCAAAACTTTTGCGCAGGTCCGCCATTTTTATTCTCACTACAGAGGAGTGATGTCTATCGGGAAAACTCAGGGGGTCTCATTGCATTTAAAGAGACACACACACCAAAACGGAGCGTTCTGAGAGAGCTGGTTTATACAGGGTCACAAACCTCCTCTGGTGCTTGATTCATGTTATATTTTGACCAAAGCACAGCACAGATGTTTTCAGACCACAGGGGACTGTTTGAAAAGGTGGGAAAGTGGGATAATATGTCCTCTTTAAGATTATTTTGAAAGTGGACCATGAAAAGAGGCTTGAACATAAAACATTTTGACATTTGCATAAAGCGTTTAAGTTTATAACTAAACAGGGAAATCAAACAGAAAAGGCAAATTAACTATGCTTTTGTTTATCTCCCATATATGACGTGGAAGTGGACAGCCAATGCCAAACTATCTTAACGCCTGTATATTTTTCTAATGGCAAAAAAGTAATGGCTCCATTGGTTGTCTTTAAAAAACAATGCTACATGTCTGTTGATTTATTACATCAATAAAAGTGAAATGAGTTCATGGCCTGATTTTTAGTTTCAGGTCTTTTTCAATGCAGCATGATGCTCGGCAGATTTTGGTCCCTTTCATAGACTGTATAAAACATGGACGTAGACTCGGTGAGGTCATCCATTGGTATCTGAAGAGGCGTTCTGAAGCCAAATGTTGGCGGTTGCCATATTGGAAATGCTGTCTCATGCTAACTTTAGATCATCTAGAAAAAAAACAGACGGAAAAGTAGTGTTGAGGTCTTTAGCCTCTTGACTAACAGCTGCAACACACCCGTCTGTTAGTCAAGCCAGCAACATCCCTAATTATGCAATTTATAATTAAATGAAAAACTCAAAGCGCCAAAATGGTAAACAACAAAGCAATGAGGGACGTCATGGTCGCTACATCCATGACTCCACCCAATGCAAATGATGTCTTTCCATCTGTCCCTGGTGTTTTACCATCATAAAATTAAGTGCAAATTGAATCTATCATCAATCTGCCAAGTGTCTTACTCCACAGGAAGCCAATGTTTGGCTTCTAAATCTGCAAATGCCATTCCCATTGATTTGGCCTTCAGCTGAGCTTGGAGGAACGGGGGTTTATTTATGTTTTCCACAAGTATGACGTTAACCCAATGCAGGCATATCACATATAGGCCAAATGTCTTTCCACCACCATAGGAATATTCATGAAGCTGCCATGTCACTAAATTGTACTAGAGCTGTTGGTGACAGTAGCTTTGGGCCCGGGGCTGTTGCTCCCTGCCAGGGTAGAAGGCATTGAGCTGACTTCCTCTGATAAAGTATTAACGGAACGCTGAAAACAGCTGGAGTTGCATAACAGTTTCTCTGCATTTAGTCCGCTCACAGGGAGAGAAGCTGGGGTTGAGAGGGAATGCAGAGCTCCCATTTTTCAACTATATATCCTTGTGCATGCTATATGTCTAAATGTGTCCATTAAAAGAAAATCGTGCTGCTCGGAGATGCTGTGATTCCGTGCCAACGTTTGTGTCAGCGGGTTTGTGTGTGTGTGGTGTGTATGTCAGTGTGTGATTGTGTATGTAGCCCGCTCCAGCGCTCTCAGGGGCTGATGGGAACCTGCGCTAATTCAGGCATGCAACCTCTCTGAGCTGCCTCCCCCACCCCTTCATCCCTGTGCTTACATGGCCGTACTGCACACCGGGATGCAGGCCAGATTTTGCAAACCAGGCCCTGCAGCTCCATAAGCCGATGCACATCATTCTGCTCCCACTGTGAAAAGAGCAATCTGGGATTTCTGACATTGATACAAGATTATTCACATTTTAATTTGCCAATAAATGAGCCATTGCCAACAGTATTGGCAATGCTTGAATTGATAACAACACATTTGAGTTTTGCTCTTGGCATACTGGTACGAGCCGCTTACTACCACTTTATAATGAATGTAGGGACGCACATGGTAGTTATGAGTCATCAAGATTACTCCTTTTCCCATTTAAAAAAAAAAAAAAAAAAAAAAAAAAAAAGTGGGAAAAGAAGATTGCTCCACCATTTCCGAGAAATTTTGATTCGCCCTAAAAATATTGGATTTCTTTATCAGATGTAGTCCTTTGGAGAAAAGTTCATATAAATAAATATAAGAAGTATTTTTGTATAAAAACTTGTTCTCTCCAATAAAACATGTCTATTCAGTTGTATTTGAGTAAAAAAAGATGCTTTCCAAGTATCAAATGCTGTAAGTTAGATATTATATTTTAGAGTTACTTGCATTGATAATGTACCAATACTAATAAACAGCCTCTCTGAAGTTTTGAAAATAAATTGCTTATTCAGATTGCAGCTGCGTTTCTCTTTTTTTCTCTGTCTGAAGGTCAAAGACAGCAGCAGATGCCAAAGGTAATGAACCATGAGAACACAGAGATGCTACAAAATTAGCTAAATCAGCAATGACAAAGTGTGTTTGGGCAGCGCTGTGAACACCTTCAGAGATGCACAAACTGTCAGCGTCTCAGCTCGCTTCAGTTTGTTTGTCAGAAATGGACTCAAGGCCAGTAGGCCCGTGTGTACATGGTTTATAAAGTGGAGTGGAACCCAATGTTAAGTAAGCCTGTAAGACTTTTCAGTTTGCGTGAATGCATGTATGTGGGTGTTCAGAGGACTCTTTTACAGACAGATGTTTAAGCCTTAAAGAGTACTTCATAGCTTCTGTCCGTCGGCTTTGTTGGCTCAGATGAATCAGAATCCGCCGGCCTCGCTCTGACGTAGCGAATGAAAAGCAGCGCTGTACAAAAGGTCAAAGATGGAGATTAGCTGATGGCCTTGGTTGTCAATAGGCTGTTGTGTTTGGGACACGTGTTGAGAGCTCCTAAGCTCCTCAGTATCTGCAGGAGGACCATGGCCAGTCAAAGGCTGGGATACAGGACACAACCACTTCTGTACAAACTTTGTGCTTCTTTTCCTGCAGTGAGAGCAGCTTCATTCACTCAACTGTCAACAAAAAGATGTTTAGTGAAGAGTGAGGGCAGCGAGGGTCAGGGTGGAAAACCTACCTGACCATCTTGAAATTAACCACTGCTTGTTGCCTCTGGCAACCGTGTGTTTTTCACTGTACTGTCCTCGCCTCTATAGAAAATGAAGGTGCTTTTTTAGATAGATAAGTGGATGGGGGTAAGGGTTAACTTTTTTGATCCATAACAGGCTGACTGGAAACTTTCTATATTAACCTTTTTCTATTCAACTTTCCTTGACAGCAGGAGTACCACTTAGATCTTTGTTACTTTTTTTATTTGATTTTTACTGTTGTGCACCAATGAAACCGAGACAAATTCCTCTTATTTGTAAAAGTATTTGTCGTAAACACTTGATCCTGCTTCAGAAGTTATGGTATATTGGACAAGTGTGACTGTGAAAGACTTTAAAACACTACAACCTGGTGCACTTTGCTGTATTTCAGCAGTAATGCATGAGATTCAGCCAAGGACAGAAAGACAGACACAAACAGAGGAAACACTTTTTGTTTTATTGCAATGATCTGGGAGAGTTCTATAAAAGAAGAGCAAACACAAGCCCAACAACAATGGTACAAATGGAGAGCAGAGAAAAAACGAAAGCAAACGCAGAGGCAGGTTACATCCGAGGAACAACAGGCATCATGCGGATGACTGACAAACAGCACGAGCAAACACAACAGAGACCAAGTTTAAAGGGAGAAAAACAAGCAGTGAAACAGCACGGTGACTGTCAGGGTAGTTATTAAACCAGAGAGCAACAGCATGCATCTGGATTAATGCCTCTGATGGCAGCCTCAAAAACAGGAACAGATTAATTTGTCCAGTTGGAGTCTTACGCAACTCGTTCCAGTCTCGGCCCATTGAAGTGGAATGAGAAAAAAAAGCCCAGGGGACTTTAGGCTTTTGAGGACTTTATATGGAACAGACAGCCCAGATATTCTATGTGTGCAGCCGCTGAAAGCTTTTGTAAATAAATCTGTTCACATAGTCTTTAAATGGTTCTCTTTTGTTGTAAACAGACGATTCTAATTATAGTAAAACCATAAAGAAGGAAAAGTATGTAATTTAACCCACACACGTTTCTTCAGGTTTCTATTTGCTTTTGAATATTGGTCATTGGAGGCTGTTATGTGTGTTGTACTAACAAAGCAGGCAACATGCTGCAGTGCAGTGGTGTGGGATATAGGAGGCTGAATATTAAATGAACAAATGTGAACATATCCGTCAACATGGTTTGCATAATTATAGCTAGAGATATATTCAATATGAGATGCAGACTCCCACATGTAAGGAATAGTTCCTGACCTGAAAACAAGGCAAAGCAATGGAGCGCTGAACTCCGGGGACTTCAATATGACTTTTTACTTTCTTATGTGCACATATTATCTTCAGCACATGAGAGGCGGATGTTTTAAACCAAAGTAATGTTTTTTGGAACAATGTTTAAACTTGTGTTATTAAATAGTGTCCAAGATGATCATCCTTCGGGTAATATATTATTTTTTTAAACGTTTTTTGACTCACCTTTTGGTGCTGCGTAAACGTAAATGAATCGTGCTAATGTTGGACTGTTTTCTGAGTATTTTCTCACATTAAGACTAGTCGACTAGTTTTGATTGGAAATGATCCACTCAGAACATCACTGGTTGGAACTGCAACTTTTACTTATTGAAGCTGTTACTGTAGTGTCATGTCTACAAAAAATACTACTGGACACAGGCCAGAAAACCTACTCAGGTGAAGTTTTGTGTTGTCTGAACTAGGCAGCCCTCTCAAACAAGCTCAAACAATGTAAAAACGATGTTCTATGCTTTTACTTTCTGGCCATGAAGAATGTGTGCACCAAGAAAAAAAAGCTTTCAAGTGATATATCTCTATGGAAGAAGATTATCCTCTTAGCAGCCTCCTTTAGGAACGCGTCTCAGTACCACTTCAGTGTTGAAAGCACGGCCCATAAATTGTATCTATACACTAAGTGAAGAGGGAGCCCCTTGTACTAAAATTCTGCAACCCAGAAAGTATATTATGGAGAACAAAATCCAGCTTGTTTGCGCTCCTTCAAACACTTTCAGCCCGGTGAGAGAAGGCCTGAATGATGGGGGTTAACAGCATATCTGCAGGGAAAAGTATTACCTAAAGCTGACTCCTTCACACCTTTAAAAGGAGTCTTGTGCCCCACTAGAGTAAAATATCCGCCATGTTCATACGACAGAAGGTTATAAATCGTGAGAATGGACTTCCCTTCTTCCTCAGTAAATTATTTGAATGCAGCCGACTGAGTGCTTTAAAATAAGGTTTTTGGAAACTCATATCTTCAAGAAAGTACAACCACAGCCATGTTATTAGCTCTGAAAAAATAAAAAATAAACCTAATTACTCCTATCTGTTGACCTGTTAATGGATTTACTATACTCTTGTACATTCTTCGGAAAAGCTACTGAACAAATTGCAAGTTGTAAATGACGTGTGATTGTGAGAAATCAGAAATAAGATGGTTGGGACTCGTATTGTTGAAAAGAACACTGGGTACCTGCTGGATGATGCACTCAGAATGAAAATGGAGTGATCATAAAAACCTGTGATTTTCAATCTTTTTCAACATTTCCTGTCTCGTTGAATCGCCCCAAATGTTTTCTTTTAACGCAAAGCTCCCATTTTCTACATTGGGCTTTTGTGGACAAAAAAAACCATGTAACTACAATAAGAAGTTCTACTACCAGATGTGACCAACAGTACATGCTTGACATGGGTAGTGACCTACAGTCAATCTCAGTTTTCCTTTGACCACAGTCCTGATTTTTATCAGATGTATTTGAACTTAAAACTTGGGTCCGACTGATATAGGATTTTTGCGGCCGATAAAGATGGGGAGGGGGGAGGGAATCAGATACCGATATATCTCTGAAAGTTGCAAACCTTTTAATTAGTTAATATTTTAATGACAGTGGGGCAGGTATATCTATGCCTGTCACCAGTGCAGAGAACAGAAAAAAGGCAATAATTACTTGAATTTGCAAAATGTCTCAAAAGCCCCTGGGCCCACAATAAAAACCTCCTGTTTTCTAACCTTTTAAACTTTTTCCAACACTTTTCTCTGGTTGTTTTAAATCAGTCCACCAACGTAGTCTTTATTCCTATATTTTAGAAACGCATTATAGGGACATGCATCACGTTAAGGTCACAGTTGGATGGCAGCATTGAAAAGCAATCCCATCACTTAGTTTTTAATCTTTACAAACTTTGTTTTTGGGGTCAGATCACTTGGGGGTTAGCGGCTCCTTAAATTATTCAGCTGCTACTTTTGGTGCAGCCTGATTTCAGTTGTCAATGATAAACCAATCTGTGGGTTTTGAGAGCTGGGCCCTCTGCCAGGAAGCATCTTTGTGGTTTAACAGCTTTCCTGATCAGTACTCAGGCCAGAACCTGGTGGCGTTTTTTAATTTTTAACCTTTTTTTAAAAGGGTAAATCTGGATATAACAAAATCCCCCATTTACAAATTGCATTTCTGCCTCTGTTCCATTTCCATGTTGATTTTTGGCCCTTAAAGGTTATTATTGTTTCCAGTACATTTCCATAAATGATGTACTATCTCACCAACACCAAACAAACACACTGAATACCACCATTGATGCACTAATAGCATCAGGAACTGTTTGGACAGATAATGTAACTTTATTTTGGGAGGCTAATGTGACCACTTAGATTGCAGAGTTGACCTGACAATAATGGATAATGGACCCACTCTAGTTTTTTTTACCAGGACAGAAAGTGGCATAGCTGTCATTGCATAAACCTTGAATACTTAGTGATTGTGAAATCAAATTCACATCAACAATACAGATCCTTTTTAGTGAAGGCCACTTTGCAATCATTCCCAAACTAAATGGTCTGAAAATCACCCCCAAAAATCCTCCTGTTGTGGCCTTTCTTGGAAACATTGTAATCAAGTGAACTAAAAGTGTTGACGCATGCATGATCATTTTTTCTTCTGCACCTTTCCACCACACACTCCTGCCACTTCTGTATATCTTCCCTGATTGCCTGACAAACTAGCAATCACAATAGTCAATTTAAACTCAAGCCATGAAACTCTACTATAAAACAAAACTAAATTAAAATGCTGTTAATGTTGAAATTGTTTTACTTCATTTATGAACCTCACTTTGATCAAAGAGAATATATGCTCTATAATTAACTGAGAGTTAACTTTCTAGTACAGCCCATTCTTGGATGTGTTTAATTGCACTTTGTAAGCTATCCACAACTTTCTAGAGTCTATTTTAAGCAAGACAACTAAGTAGAAAACTATGCTGCTGCAGCAACTTGATCATCAGTACTCACAATACAGTAATCAGGCTGATCCAGGAAGTTGTGATGTCATGATTGCATGGAGTGGTTGAATTTACACAGCCTTGCAATTTTGTTCATTAACTGCAACTTTCCTGCAAATTTTACCAATCACTTTCGATCCCCTTCAAAGGTGTTGAATATTTTACCAATTTTAAGATTATTATTTAGTATTTTAAAAAAAAAGGTTTGTCAATGGTACTGACATTAATCAATGTTCTCTGCACTTTAAGCCTTTATACGTCTTTATTCAAATAAATCACATTTTGTTACAATTGTTGTAACCTGGAACCTGTTTTACTAAAGCTATTAAGAACACTAAAAAAAGATGCAACTCAATGCAAATTCCCTTTTTCCTGTGGTGTATATCAGACATTTTAGGCAGCAATTATCACGAGATAAAGCCAAAGAAATCCTGCAGGAACTGAGTAACATACGCTATAAACCTTTAGCTGTATCATAGAATGTCAAGAGTAAATTAATCCTAAGCATGTTGATTAAGATCACTTATGCTTTACAGGAGGTAAATCAGAACCCTCACTGTGTAATCATCATGAAGCATTTTAAGAATCAATTAAATAAGAACTAAGGGCTCTCAGCAGCCTTTGAAGCAAACCTTTGGAGTGACTTAACGTTCCTATTATGTGTAAAACCTTAATAATAATTCACCATTTTTCTTCTTTTTATAATCTTGTCATGTGTAACTGCATAATCAGACCATCTTTGCAAAAGTTCAATGCACCTGTAAACAAAATTAAGATGTTTTCACAGGAAACATGATTATGTGTTTGTGTGATTGAACGTCATAAATCACCTGGTAATACCCCCTGTCAACATAAACTGAAGTAAATGGCTGGTAATTGGGGCTTTTATGGCCCAGTCTCAGGCTGCCAAAAGTGCAGGAGCAGATTAAATTTGGAGAGTATGATTTGGAAACAATAAGCTGTAATTAGGAGAATGTCATTAGGCATTAGCGTACACTCACGGAGCAAATAAGAGCCAGATATGAAACTTCTATCAGCGGTGCGTTATGAGAGGGTAAACTTGGAAACAAGTTACAGTTACTTTATTAAGATCAAAGCTTAAATTAAGAAGATCATTTTTGGTTTAGACATTCAATTGAGCACAATAAAGCATGATGCATTAGTTAAAGAAGAAGAAACAATTGTTGAACTTTCCTTTGGCATACAGCACCAAAGAGAACCAAACCATTCTGTCATATAGTTCTTCCACAATACCATTTTGTCTAAAAATGATTTTTACAATGATGCCAGATTAGCTCATCTGGTAGAGCAGGCGCATATACGCCAGGGGTGGAAAGGAACAAATTACAGTTACTCATGGTACTATTATTGAGTTGCCTTTTTTTGTGTACTTTTTGGGGGGAATATATCAAACTATGCTACATTTTGAAAAACATCCGTTATTGAGTTAGTAAATCTAAAACTTAAGTGGCAAAAAATGAGAGCCTAGCTTCCCGTCAACTACGTAATACTGGCCAGCTGATTGGTCTACGTGTACCAGATGGCAGTCAGGAACACAGAAGTTACAGTGCATGCTAATGCTAATGCTTGAATGGGAAGATTGAGAAGGAGCGTTCTGATCAAAATGTAGTCAAAGGATGGACGCATAAATGAATTGTAATCTAGATTTACAAACCTATTACCTGAAGTTGTTAATGCAGTGTGCTTCAATATCCTAGTTATAGTTATTTCTGGACAAATCTTATGGTGCTGATACATTTGCAAATAAGACAATTTCTTGTGATGTTTTACTGTCCGAAAAAGGCAAGCAGAAATACTTACATCAAGTCAGCCAAATCTGCAAACATTTGAACCCTTGTTTGACCAACCCATCTCAGTCAAGTCAAGCAACAGTTGTTAGTTGTCCAATGATGCATATGAAAAATCCTTATTGCTGTTCTGATATTAGTATTTGCATTGTCCTTTCCAAAGATGATGTACATCTTTGTTGTTCCACCAAGAAAATGTTATTTTGGACTCAAGTGAGAGGTAAACATTCAGGTTAATGATAATAAATACTAATGATATCATTGCAGTTTGTGGAAGACCTTACATTCAGTTCATGTTGCAATGCCATGAGTGTTTCTTGACCATTAATAAAATGACTGAGAAAACACTACTGAAAATGCATTCCCATAATTTGATGTTGCTCTATGCTCAAAATTAGCATCCCAAGAGAGTATAATGCACCTCATTCAAGCTGTGGGAGAAATCATGACACACATGGGAAAGATCGTGTTCAGAAGGACCCTTGGTAGAATGAAGGAGGATCAGGAGGGGAAAGGTCTGAGAGGTCTGAGAGGTCGGGACTTGTGCATTGTTTCCTTGCATGCTCCAGTTCCAGCCGTCATCCCAGCTCTTTGTTTCAGCCTGAGCATAAGGGGATGTCTGGCTCCTGGACACCGTGGCCCGGGGCTGGAAACTCAAGGGGTCAGCGGATTTTCCAAACCACTGCCTTACAGTGGAAAAAAAAAAAAAAGCTCCACTGTACACATTCAACAGGCGTCAAGCTCAGATTGAGCTGTCACGCTCAGGCACTGCTGATGGCCAACAAGATGGCTGAACGAGCCATCAGGCAGCGGTGGAAGAAGTGCTCTGATATGATGCTTCAGTAAATATACCCACACAGAAATGTAAAAAAGGTCCATAACAAGTGGAAAGCGTTTTATTGGAATTCCTACTTCGTTTGAGGTACAGAAGATTGATCAGTTATATTTACTTAGGTTTCATAGACACACATAGTCATGCAGGGAAACGTCTCCTGAGCTTTTGTTAATTGGTCCTGAGAATTTGCGACTGGTTTATTACCCATGTGTCTTACTCTCGAGTGTCCCAAAATAAAAGACAAATCTGAGAGGTAATGCAATGATGAACTGCAGAGGAAATAAGACAAAGTAAAGTTCTCATACAACTTTTTATCCCATTTTGGATTTAGACCTAGATATAATATGTTTGATTGAAAAAAGATACCAATAACAGTTAATCTTCCTGATACAGATCAAAAGAACTCAAGGTAACATGCGATCATGCGTTTCCAGCCTCACAATAGTTATTTGTGCACATAAACAAAAGTACTGGCTCGTTGACGACGGAGCAAAGTGTTCAAATGAACATGGAACAGCCAACATGGAACAGTTGCTTTCAAATTCATCCTCTCAGAGTCCATCATTGTTACGAGACAGTCCGTGAGGATGGAGTTGGTTCTAACAATCTGACTTTGTCACCAGATGCAGCATTGGAAGCCGCAACCACAGCGATAAAGACCTTTTAGAAATCCATTGTTGTCACAGTGTGAGCTGTTTAGGTGACATTTGGGAGAAATACTGTGAAGGCTATTTTGAGCATCAGTCAGTGAAGCTCCTCAGCATGCAGGAGGAGGGAGGGTTTAAGTGAGCCGTCAGAATCTGAAAAACATCTTCGGGATATATGAGGATAGTCTCTGGAGTTAACTGTTGCAGGATATGTTTATTGTAGACTCCACTTCAAAGCATTGAAACCATTCTGGATAAAGTTAGCCTGGTTTCACAAGCTGATCAACATTTCAACATTTGTGGTTTGATTTGAACTCCATGCTCAGCTAGCATGCATTAAACAACAACCGTTCTTTAGACATTAGTGAAGTCTTTACCTCATAATTCAAGTTTTAACCCCCTGAACTCTGCAAAAGAAGTGGGTCAACCAATGTACTTTCCATTACTGCATGTTTTAAAATCACACAATCTCAGTTATTTAAAGAATGGACAGTATTGAAAAGTACCAAAGCTTTGAGACAGCTACATCTATTTCATTAGACAGGTTTGTAAGAGAGGAAATGTCCAATAAAAATAACATGTGTGAATGTATTTAAGCAATTAAGACTGTTTCAGGAGTTTTCTTTTACTTTTTGATAAATTAAAACAAGATACAACCCAATATTGGGACTTTCTATTCTGTTGCCATGGTATCAAAACAGGTATGGATATTGTTATCTTTGTTTATCTTTACAACCTACTTGTTACAGTATATACATTTTGAAAATGATTATCTAGTAAATTTTTGTTCACATCACATGATTATTAGACAACAAACCCCAGCCCCATGATACCATTTTGTTAATGACTTTTTACGCCTGTGTCCTAACAACGGCACTGATTAATTAATGTTGTGATATTGGAAAAGAAGCTTTAACGCTGTATTGCAAAATGGTTCTGACTTTTGGAGTTTAATTTTGGGTCAGTTTAAAAAGGATAATGTATAAAACGATCTCCCACGACCATTTTGTAGCTAGCGGAGTGTCTATACCCTGTTCTTACGCCACATGAGATAATATAGTGACCTCACCAATGGACCCACGACATGGTGACACGAAAGAAGGAAGTCTTAGCTAAAGGCTGCAACTAAATTCAAGTCTAAAGCTTGATTTTAAATTGATTTAAACCACATAAAGGTAAAAATATGTTTTGCTGCTTCAAGCACATGGTCCGTTTTCACAGGGTTAAGTGAAATATTTGGTGAAAATTAGCTTGCATATTGATTCCAAGGGTTGTTTAATTGGTGATTTGGTGCAGCAGAAAACTCGTTGCATGGATGGAGACACTTGTGTGCTGTGCATGTGCTTTATGTTGTCTTTTTTCGGCTTGTCGCAGTGGGACAGTTTTCACACCAGTGTTAGTTCTCCCATAACACCAACAAATACTGGTGTAGGCATCTTTCAAATGGCTTCCCTGAGGCTACACTGAACAGATGCTCTGATACCGAGCTGCTTCGCTCTACGCTCATATTGTGATGGTCTGTGCAGAAACATGCAGTTTGGAAGGATAAAAACATAGCCATCCACGTCTTGAAAAACAAATGTGTGACTCCTGTGTAAACATTGAATGGTCCAAAAACATAGCTACAATGCTGTGTCTAGACTCCATGGGGTAATCAATAGAAAATACAGGCCACACTGACATTTACATCCCCTAAAATACCCAAACACGTGACTGTACATATTGTTCAATGTGGAACCCTATACGGTGTGCAAGTAAGGATCATGTTTCAGACGCTGACTCACTAGATGACCAATATGTCCTTGTCTGGTACAGTTACTTATTCTGGTTGTCGGCTTATTAGTAGAACCTCCTGTAGATGTTGTTTGACGGTAGAGTTGTGGTCTGTTAAGCTTTATAGTTCTTTAATTTCTTTCCATTGCCAAGCCCGAGTAAAGATCCTCAGAACTTTATGGACGGAGTAGTCCAAGGTCAATCCATGTGCCCAGCGTTCCCACTGAGCCATGGTTTGCATCCATTTTTCCGGAAATCAGAAAGTTGAGTAACACTTTTGGATTCGACTGCTGTCCTCCCCGTTGCAGTATTGGCACAGAGCATCCATTTATTCTTTGCCAAAGTATAATTCAAATCAAGTGCATAACAAGTGTATGTTGTACTCATCTGCTAAACTCTGTTCCATGTTTAAAGTGTTCCATCAATAGTGTGAATTAATCAGACTTTTAGATGGTGCCGATAGTGGTGAAAGTGATGTGTAATTCATGGTCCTATCAGCAGCCGTAATGTGTCCTTTGTGATTTCACCCCTGGGTGTACAATAATTCATACAGATTGCACAGACATTGCCAACTGTCCTCTTGCCCCCTCCTGTTTTTTCCCCTCTGATTGTTGGACACTCAGGGGTTTTATGGATCGCTCCACTACACAACAAAGCCAAGGGTACGGCAGGGCCAGTCATGTCAGCTCTCGTCATCGTATTCTTCAAACTGCTCTGGTTCGTGCCCAGTCTGACCCGGCTGCTCCGTCCAAGACACTCAGACAGTCTCAGTGCCCGCCGCAGTGCTTCACTCCACTATTAACATTCTGATTGCTGTCTTGTTTCGTTTGCTTTGCCCAGCACTTTGTTTCCAAAAAAAAAGATAGAGAGAGAACGGCCTCGGTGCTGACCTTTCCATTCGCAGAAACGGTGCAATCATTCACAAATCACACTACTAAGTGTAAAATATCCAAACTGTTTGATATTGCAGGCCGAATAAAACGACTCGCTCTTCTCTCCTGCAATTATATGAAAAGGTCAGTGCCATAACTGATGTTGATTGTCCTACTTCACATTATCCAGTGTTCGGCCCATGAAATATCAGTATAGACCGTATTGTATGACATTTAGTCTTTTTTTATTCTTTACACTAAAAGAAATAGCTTGATTTTGCGGTGGATGCCCAGTTTGGATTTTCACATTGAAGTGAATATTTAATGGTACATTTGGCTCAGTTATTATCCAGACATTTATGAGTTTGAGGGATATTAGTGGGGCTCAGACCATGACAGGGAAAATTACCTTTACTTGTAGTTTTGTATTTCTTTGCAAATGTAGCCCATGAAATCAAGGAAAGAGGAGGGAAGGAAAAACAAATTACATTTAGCCATGGCAAAAATGTGGCATTAACCAAGGTCCACTAACCAGTGTTTCTTGCATGAATGAAGTTCTTGGTTGTGGGTAAATAACACATCCTTCTTGCATAAGAAAAATAAATCTCAGTTGAAGTAAGAAAGCCTTTTTCCGACTTTCCAAACCGGACCAGATGTCTATGCTGTATGCTATTCAGGCTTTGCTTAGTGTAATATTATCTCCTTCATGTCGTGCCACATATGTATTCTCACAGTATACTTCAAGTGTCAGGACAACTCAATTTCTGGACTCATTTCAACACCCACAGACTGCCGATCGCATGAAACGTCATATGGCTTGCTGTCAATTTCCGTGGCCTTTCAGTTTGTTTGTTTGTTCCTCCTTCCTGATATCACAGCTTTCAACATTCACAGCAGACACCTGTTGCTTTTGTTTGACCACCCAGGGGTGGTGAGGTAGGTGGCGTCACCTGCTACAGTGACGTCAATGCATAATCTCGGATATGATGGTGGCTGTCATTCAAGCCATGGAGATAGAGACTCATGATATTTCTAAGGCAGGCTGCCAAAAATAAGTCTGGAATCATCTTTGTGAGCATTCAACACTTTGTGGTGTCACCTCTTGTTTAAGCCATGATGTCTCTTTTTCTTTTAACACACGTGTAGAACGCAGAAGATGTAACGATTTGTGTCTGCTTTAAAGTTGTTGGAAGATACCTTTGACCAGGTTTTACTGAGTAAAATGAAAGAAATGTTGAGTTATGCAGCTAATTATATTGTTTCCCTGCTGAGCAAGAGAGACACCACTAGACTAGAATAGAACTGTATCATCTGCATGGTTGAAGCTCGAGTCACCATGTCACGAAACGAGCACAGAAATGTATGTACTGACAAAATTCTGCAAAAGTAATCGTCATCAGGAAGTTCCAAAATCAGCAAAAGTAAGAGAAACGGATAACTAACATACCGAAAGACAGGTCACGCAATGCTTTTTAATTATTTATTGTTAGGCTTTTTATGCCTTTATTTGACCTGAATTGCAGGAAAGGAGCCACAGGTTGGACTCAAACCAGGGCTGCTCACTTAGTGACTGTAGCCCCTGTATTTTGGGCGTAACCAAACCACTAGGCCAACCAACACACCCCCACAATACTTTTTAAACGTTGGATTAGTAACAGCCTAAAACACCTTGTAACCTCAATAGCCTCAAACTCTGTGAATTAAAGCTCCTATGAGGAGTTTTTGGTTAATGATGAAAGAGATGAAAAGAATACTGATGCTTCTTTATGAGCTAAAAAAGCAATCAAAACCACCAGGGACAAGATTGATTATTTCTATATAGTATTTTTTAAAGCCTTCAACCCATGTTGAGGGGTGACAGACAAAGTTTACAGTGAGTGATAAGTTTGACTGATAAGATACAGCAGGATGAACATTGTCTCAGAAAACAGCACTTACACATGTACAGGAGAGGATCAGCAAAAAGACTAGACACAGCGTTGTCCACAGGGGGCGCCAAAAATCAACATAAACCAAAAGTACCTTAAGAATGCCGGACAACTGACTCAAATATTGCCAATGTATTTGTGTCACTTAGACAGTGTCACCTCATCTGTGTCCGTCTGTTTATGAGAGGCATACACGTAAATGTAACGTATTTCACACGGCAAACGAACTTGAGAAACATGAATGAACCAATGCTAGTGTCTTTCTTCAGCTTGGTTTGTATATGACTGAAGATCTGTGCATACTTTTGATATTTTTGCTCATTTAAAAAATGAGGTATTATTTATAAACGTGGTTTCGAGAAGTATCAAAAACATTGGATAACCCTAGACTCTTACTCATCAGCTGTGTGGTGGTAACATTCATTATTCTAGTCCAATAAACTTTGCTAAAAGAAACCTGGAGGATTTCACAAATGTTCCCCGATCAGGCCACTTTCTACATGTTTCTTAAGGTCTCCCAATCAGCACATCTTTCACCTTGAGGCCTGCTGAGGCGGTCAAGAAGAGGTTGACAAAATGTCTCCGAAGTTTTCCCTGTCATCATGAAACTTGGTCACATAATTAACGTCTCATCTTTGCATCAGAGAGCATTACAGAGCTCCTCTAAACTCGTCTGTACATTAAGTCATATGGGCTTAAGTGTCACTCACAATCTATGAGCACGGAAATTGCCGGTGGCCTATTATCAAACAGCTTTAAATAAGTTGCTTGAACATTCAGCATGAACAAACTCTCCAGTGTGCATCCCCAAATTCATAAATATTCATCTGAAGCATCTGAAGTTGAGTGGTGGCTCATTGGGTGTTTAGTTATGCACAGTGGTAATACACGAGATGTTTGTAAAGAAGAGAGAGACGCGGGTCATAACTGTCGAGGCTGGGACGTTTTAACTAGACAGGTATATTTCTGCTCTTATCATTAGCAGTACACATAGTGGGAGTGGCAGGAGCTGGTTTGACTACAGTCTTTTTTAAAGGTTACATCTGCATTAAGTGAGCAAAGAATAAAAAAGAACACTTAGAACTGAAATCTTTTTGGTTTTTGTGTTTAACATTCAGAGCTACTCATTGTTCACTGTAGCTTCAAAATCCTGCCTGCCCTTTTGGGTCACACTGGCTCTTAAGAATCCACCAAAGTCACCTGCTTTTGGCTGACTTCATATATTTTTTTTAAATCGACGTAATATTTCCTCTCATATTGAACTGAATAGAAAACATCTTTTTTATATTAGTGTTCAACTTTGGTCAAAACTGTGAGTTTCACTGTGCTTGAGCTCTAATTCAGATTATTTTCAAATCTTATTTTGACCAAAATTATAAATAATAGCAACTGTGATTACCTCTAGTGATCAGCCAGCCAGATCTTTCATTTTGAAATGTATTGTCTGCAAGATTTCAGCCTTTACCCAACCACCATGACCTGAATGATGTGGTAATAAAAGGACTGAAAACTATGAGCTGCTAGGCTCAGCATTTTCTTCAGTCTCAGTCTCACCATCTCAAAGTGGCCTACAGGATTTATTATGTAAAATATGGACCAACATAAACTATTACCATAGCATTTTAAACAACTTTCAGTTCCCTGTAAGTAAGTTGTTCTCCAGAATATGGAAGTAGTCTCCTCAGAAATGAATATATGTCCTTACCTAGACAAATAAAACCGAAACTCTCAGCTCGGTGCATTTTGAGTAACGCTGTGACTGTCGCTTGTCCAGGAGTTAGGTTTTTGTCTTACTTAGTGACAGAGTTCATTTAAATGGAAGCCGAGACATGTGACAGGCAGCAGCTGGGTGTTCTGCATTTGTTCGAGTTGGTGCAAAACTTGATCTGTGATAAACTGAAGACGACTCTCAGCTCTATCAATCTGCTGCTTGCAGTCGCACAGAGTGCCGCGGTGCTTTGTGCCTGGCTGCAAAGGTATCTTCGCCGTGCGAGGGGGTAATTATGATGAAGTGATTGACGTTTCACCTGAGTGGGACTTGGGCTGATGGCATGTTCCATTCACCGATGTCCCCGTTAAAGTGAGGGCTCGATGGAGGTAGCTGAGAGATGACGATAATGGATACTGCAAAGGAAGAGTCATAGTGACAGATGTTGGTGTTGAAGCTGTCCATGAGGTAGCTCTGCTTAATCATCCACCACCTGCAGGCTTTCTGAGGAGGGGAGACACTGAGGGTTATGTTCAAGTGTGAGTAGTGCACTTTGTTGGAAATGTGAATTAAAATACTCCTTTTTTTTTTTTTTTTTTTTTTTGAACATAGAAGCTTTGAATCTAACTGTAGCACCATTTCTAGTTCTGTGCTGTAGTTTAGGAACCAGTTTAAGATTCTACGTGTTTTCCGACCAGACTTTTTGAAGAGTAACTGTCCACTAGGGGGTTCCCTGAGAACTACACACCATGGGGACTTTTTTTCGGTCCGCATTCGCACCACCATGGTACCTTCATGGTACTTAGCAGGAGCGTAAAAGGTTCCTCTAAACAGGGTTCTAGGAGCTAAAATAGTTCATAGTTCCTGCGGTGCGGAATGAATAAAAAAGGAGGACATTCCAACAGTTCCTATGAAAAAGTTCCTGCAGTCCGAAAACTCGTTCTGTTGTAGGTTATTGTTTTGTGTATCATAAGTTAGCCAAAAAAATTTACAATGGCAAATAGTCCTTTGAAAATGTCCTACAACCGAACCTTAACTAACCTAACCTAACCTTACCTCATTGGACATCTCAAATTGTATCTCTCTCTGACCAACATTTGACCTTATACTGCTATATATTACATTTCAAGCAGTCAAATACAACTGGTTCTCAACTGGTGGGTCGGTACCCAAAAGTGGGTTTGCTGATCGTTCTCACTGAGTCGCCAATGTGTGCCAACAAACATCGTGTGAAAAGTCTATGAATCGCTTTTTAAACACTTTTATTTGGTTCCATTTCTTTGTTCGGTCATGTTTTGTGACAGAACTTGGGTCCTAATTGCCCTATTTTTCATCTAATTGGTTAACGTGTATCTGAGAATTAGGTTGTGATTTCTCATTAAGGAGTTGGTGGTCCTGAGGCTAGACCAGCTGAGAACCACCGATTTAAAAGAAGACAAATCATCACATTGACTTTGAAAACCACACATATTGGTTGGTTTTGGTTCAAACATTCAACATTTCAATCACATGCATTTTCTTCTGTCCCTAGACTAACCGGTTAATCAAAATGTTTTTTTCTGGTCCAACATAGATCCTTTGAGTTAAAGGCTTAATATGTATCATGGCGTAATGACTTCCTAAAAAGAGAGAGTGAAGTCAAAGGAGGGAGGGAGGAGCTGAGGGATAGAGGAGCTGTGTCCAAAGAGAGCATTTGTTTTGGTCTAAAAATGTTCTCTGAAAGTCTCATAGTAAGCCTGTAAGTATTCCCCATTACTCCATGTGCACCCAATAATCTCATACACAGATTACCTCAGATCATTTATATTTGCCAAAAACACGTCATATTCCATATTCTTTATGGACTCTGTTAGACTTTTTGTGTGCAGCCATATCTTAAACAGATGACTGGGCCTCTTTTTTTTTGTAGTATCCTGGCCCCGTCCCAGGTTGTTTTACTGTTTTCATATTTTCAAAGTACATCTAATTTAAAGTCCCATATGATATTGCTTTAAAAAATGTCTGCCCCTGATTTTCTCACCATTAGGGGAGTGTGGTACATCAGGGGAATGGTCACCAGATATGTGAAGTACATTCAGTAACACTTCCATGGCCTTTGAAGCACTGCACATGTCACTGCATTTTAATATCAGACACTGCAGGATGCAACACAAAAAGCCAGTCACACCTTATCTTCGTAGTGAAACTTTAAACAGTGTTGAGTGTTTGACCACGGTCGTGTTTGTGAGCACATGCAGGATTCTGCAGGAAAGAAATTGCCGACTGTGGACAGAAAATTAAACTCCCCGGGCGAATCTGCCTGCATTCTTACTTAGAGAATTAATATTTCATTTGGAGCTACCAGCAGCATATTGGGAATAGTCTGCTAAAAGAAATGCAAGGGAACAGGCAGGGTGGTTCTATTTTAAGCTCTATAAACACGACCCTGATAGAGGCTGAGGCTACTTTGGGAAGAAGTTCCCAGGCAATAGAAGCTATTTTGACCAGATTTTCCCTCCTGGGGGGATTACATTCCACTGTTGATCCCCCGATGATGGATTACAATCCTCAAGAAGAGAATGTTTTTGTTGACAATTTACTTCTCTTATATGGAACATTATTCCTGTGTCGGAGATAAGAAACCATATATTTCTCAGACATCCAAAGAAACAGCTGCCATAACAGGCTTTGCATTAAACACTCCATAATAGGAAATTCTTCTGATTCTACACCCTGAAACATCGGTTCAGGAGTCGTGTGGAGGATTGCTGAGCCTATGAAAACAGTTTAATCATGTTCTCTGTGGCTCTTCAGGACTTTGGTGCACTCAGACAAAATCACCGCTGTTGACGTTGAAGTGGCGACCGTAAATGTACAGAGTTTGATGGATGTGGCTTTTTACCGGGCACTTAGGATCTTTGCACAGGAACAGGTTTTTGTTGCATTATGGGAAATTTAGGATGTTTGTTTTTTTGCTTGGATCTTAAGCCATTCTGGAGATAAAAAGTTAGTCAATGTCTTCTGCATCCTTTTTGACTTTCTAATCTATTAATTAGTTTTTTACATGGCACAAAATAAAAGTAATCTCATGACACTTTTCAAAAAGAGCAGATCGAGATTGTTGTCTGTGATATTATGTGGAGAGATTTGTCAACGTTTCTGTAGCATGTTCTTCTCACAGGTTGGGGTTGCTAGCCCCAAGCCCAACCGTCTACCTGTTATCTTCCAGGTAATGGATTACAGTCTCATACCACACGAGGCCAGACAGGTTGTGGGTCGTGTACAAGATGTCTCGGCACGTCCAGCCCAACAGACTCCTGCTATACTGTGTAGTGAAAGCTGCAACCGAAGCAAGCATTTCCTACCAGCAGTGTGAGATTATGTGGAGAGACCAAGCATTAACCCTCCATGAACAAGCACTAGGCAACAGTGGCAAGAAAAAAGGAAGAAAGTTGCACTGCTATGTAAGACGCAGTCTGTTTTTGGGTTTTCCCTAGAGGGAGAAAAACAGATTTCTAGATAATCATTATATGAACAATTTATTTCAACACTCTTTACATTTATTTTCAATTAAACGCAGCCTATTGCTGTCTTGGCTTTTTGACTTAGTGCAGTGACAAACCATTTTGTTTACATTAAACTGTGTTGCTGTGTGACATTTCCATTGCATTGAGAAAAGTCCACAGCATGCTGTGCAGCTCTCTCTATTACTATTGGTTGAGTGCAGTTGTTGAGCTCAGGCCAAGCTAACATTGATAGTTGTGAGGGTTGCGGCTGCACCGTCTGTCATGATGGCGTCCGTTACAAAGTCTAAAGTAGATTAAAGCGTCATTCTCTGGATAACAAACCTGAACAATAAAAAATACCTGTCTTTGCATTTTAAACTGGTACATGGGTTGCACCAGTGTATAGAACCGACCAACTTTTCAGGTGAAAAAAAGGATTCAAAAGTGTGTCTTCTAAAAGGAATGGAGAATAAAACAATAGACAAATAGGCACTGTAAAATATCCATCCATCATCTATACCGCTGTAAAATATGTCTCATTGAAATGAGATGCATGGGCTCTTCTTAATAACGTGTTGGAAGCAGGTGTTAAACATTAAACACCATGATAATGACATTGTTTACATTAACATCCTAATTTGGAGCTTATTAAGGGTTGAACTTTTCCCTGAACTCTTTCAGTGAAATGCAACCAGCATACGTCTGCCTGTGTGTAGAATCCATGAGCACGTAGCATGCAATGTGTCCACAGTCCCCAACAGCGCTTCTTCTTAAATTGTTGTGGCATTTTTGTCAGCAATTATTTCCAAGCAGCGCACCATAAAATTACCATTAAAATGGCTTCAAACGACATGACACAATTTTTCTGTTGGTTTGACTTTTTTAAGAAAAAGAAAAAAAAAAGACGTCCTCACATTCGCTGGTGCTTTTACTTCACTTGAATAAATAATGAAACCCTTCCTTCCATTTGACAAAGCAGTCAGCAAATGAACCTCCATGAATGGTGACAAGCATGTACAGTACAGGATGAACATCTGCAGTCTGACGTCATATACTCAGCTTTTCTCTCTCGCTCTTTATCACACCATTCACCAAACTACCTGCTCCTCTCCTGAATTATTGATTTAGTGGTTTCCCATCATATATTTTAAATCAGCTTTTTACTAGGAATGTGTGTTGATGCTCGTTTTGTGTTGACAGTTGCAAAAGAGAAGCATCTTGTAGCCACTCAAAAGAGAGAAAATAAAACAGGTGCAGATGTCTGCTTCTGTTTTTCATATCCAAACTTTACATTTTCTCAAAGGCGCATTTGCGTCACAGTGATATGTGTGGATTAGTGGGAAACTTAGCAGACTGCATGACAATATTCCGCCATGGGGAAAGACATTTCATTGCATTGAGAGATTAGTGTGCTACGTGCCTCAATCACTCACTCTTTGTCAGGATAAATATTCCCCGTATCTGGAGGCCAGGCGGGCGGATGGAATCAGTGCTTCACTTTTTGCCGTGCCCGAGATGCTGCTGGGTCTCGTACCAAGTCATTACCGTAACACTGTGGGGGGAAAAGTTATGCACAGAGACGACTTCCTGAGAGCACTCGCCGGGCCTACCGGACAAAGCCACTAGTGTGAGGGTTATTTCAGGTCGTTTGCTTTGCCTGTTTAGCATGGGAATCGTCACTTCAGCTTACTTTAACCGACTTAATTACCCTGACACCCTCCAGTCCCCTGGAATTTATCATCTTCATCCAAGTCCAGGGAGTGCAACTAAAGCAATACCATCACTTGGGCCAAACCAATAGCTTATTGATTGGCAGCCTATATAGTAAAGAGACATGTCTGCGCTGTAATGGAGTGGGACAGTAGAGTTTGTCAGGGAAAAGGGAGCGGCTCCTGGTGCTTTTCTCTTCCTCTCTTCTTTTAAAATTCCAAGCTAAAGTTAATGAGAGGCAAAGGTTCCCCGCCGCACATTTCTAATTGCCCTCATGTTGGCGTGTAAAATGGCCGAGAGCAGCAATTTATTGGCTAAATCAACATAAGAAGGAAAGCGGTCAAGGACTGCCAAGCCGCTGAGGCCCACCAACAGCGAGCTTGATCATTAGTCTGCGACTTTTGATGACCTGGCATCCAGACGATTACAATGAAACTGTGCAGAGAGAAGTTCTGATGTGACCCGCAGCTACAGCCCGGTCCCAATGCAGTGATTAACTGCTGGGATAGCAGTTTCTTTATTGCATATCTTTTATTCATGAATTCACTGATAAATATCTCCCAAATTTGGGTGGTTGGTGATCATAACTTTGTGGAACTCACTTTTGGCGTATATTGGCAATATGTGATATTAAAGCTACTGTGAAGAGTTTTTGTATGGATTTCAAACGGACTGAAATGAATGTGAATGCCTCTATACGGCCTACAAAAACGTGGGAGACCATAAGCAACAAGTTTGATTATTTCAGGATCTTTATATCCAATGCCTGAATCTGCTCCCATGGGGTAGGTGTCAGATGAAGTGTTTGACAGCACGATACAGACACAGCCTTTTATTAATGGAAAAGATTCTCAACGAGTGGTACGCTTAACTGTTAGAAGAAAGCAGGTTGATTATTTTTTGACGAAAAAACGAACACTATGAAAAAGGTCAAATCAGTAAAGCTAGGGCTTTGTCGCCAGGGGCCGCGTCGCCAGGGGCCGCCAAGCCAACTGAAGCTGAAAAATGCATTCCTGTAACAGTATGTTTATTCTCTTGTATCGTTGCATATGGTGTGGTGTGCCTTTATTTATGGGCACTTTATGTCTCATCTCTAACCCTATACAGGGTATCATTGGTGGTATTGTTAACATTAAATGTGCAACAATTCCCTTTGTGTACACAATAACCTTGGCTCCTTAAACAAAGGGGAATCCCCAACACATGCAGATGCCTTTAAATGTGCGTCTTTGCTAATTGTTGGTTTAAACACACCACATAATGAAGATCATCATCTCAAAGGGCCACGCCGAGAATGCAAGTCTGCTTCTTTTTACAGCCCGCCACTGTAGAAATAAAAGTACCTCCAGCACTTCCCCTTCATGAATTTTTTATACTTTTATGCTGTGACTGCCAACTAACTGTGCACCACAAAATTAAGTGAAATTATACACAATCAAATGTGCACAGCTGGCAGTGGGGACTGAGAAATGGGGTTGTGATAGTGTTGGCATGGAAAATAGTATAAAAAAGGCTTGTTTTTTTTCTTGGTTTTAAGAGGTGTCACACTTGGCAGAAGTAAAATGTCAGTCAGCTCTCAGTTCTGCTGTGATTTCAAGTTTTAGTTTTTTTTATCTTAAGATGCATATTTTAGGAAGAGCTGGTGATATTTCACAACATCTTTGTAAAAGACAGCCCTTTCTTCTGAAAACTATAAGTGTGCCATTAATCACAAAATATCCAAATGACAGACCCAAAGCTTTACAGTTCTATGTGAAATGGAAATCTCAGGTTGAGTGGTGACTGTGATTAGAAATCTGACCAAACAGCTAGCCCGCTTGTATGGCTGCCAAACAAGGAGAAGCTACAGTAGCAGTCACTCATGCTTTAAAGATGCTCAGTCAATCAGAGTCTCTATGAGAACCAGCTCTTTGTCAAAGAGGCTAATCTACAGTCTGTGACAGATTCTGCAGAAGGTTTTTGGTTTGTTATTGAATGTTTTGTCTTGCATTAAACAGGTGGTATTGATCCATATAAAGAAAACAGATGCTAATTGTCTTTAGCTGTTTCCACATGTGCTCTCCTGAAAAATTCTTGAAAATTTCAGACAGGCGTCCCCTAAAATCTTCCCGAGACTCCCAACAGCGGGGGACTAACCCTGTAAAATGGGAATGAGGAGGTCGTCTCAGGAGGCAGGAAATGAAGTCAAACGTCAACGTAGAAACGGCGACGAAGCAACAGAGTGTGACGCTATGATGTACATTTCTGTCTTTTCTATCAGTGCAGTGTGTAGTTGGACCTTAATAGACCACATCAACAAGAGTGGAGAAGAAAATACTGGCGTCATGAAAACATAATGAAGTACAGTCATTTTGTGCATGGAGATCACAGCAATTGCCCGTCGATGGCAGGATATAAACATCATCACCCCTCCAATTCGCCGTCGTTGAATCCTTTTGATTATTACCTGCTGCTTTCTTACATCAGCTTGTCCGAACTCGTGGATATGTACTAGGGAGCTGGCAGGAAAAAATCCAGGTTATGTTGGCGTCAGAATGTCTGCTGTTAGCATTCACATAGGCAGCTCACCCTGGAAACTTCAGAAAATGTTCAGGACTTTTGTGTATATGTGAAAGATCTCTTTGAGAGCATTTCTGGGTTTATATACGACTGTTACACTACGTCTACTTCAGGTGCCTCTTATTGGTTCAGGTAGGCTTTGCAAAGGTCCCAGTCTTCTTTTATTTGTGGCTATTTAACAATTAACTGGTTAAAGATTAATCTAGACAGACAGCTTTTCTGTTTTCTGTTTGTCTAGGAAACATCCAAAACACATAGATGGATGTTAAAGTTTCCTGAAGCATGACAGTGAGCTGAAGGGACAAAGACAAAAGATATGGCAGAAACTTGGGAACCAATGGTAACATTTGTAGGAACATAGATCACCAAGGTTTTTCTGTAATTTTACAAACCCTGAAAAATTGATGAATGTGTTTTTATTTTTTTCCTGGCGGTTTGGATTAACTTCTGAGTTTTTAAAGAATACCTGTCATGATTGTAGATCGAAAGGGCAAGCATTCTGCGACAAGCAAGGCCAATGAAAAGTATCCTCGTATCACAAGTCTGCATGTGAATGGCGAGAGCTGTTATCCTTAAATTGAGAAGACCAAATATGCATAATGTGGTGTATTGTCAGCGAGGCATATTCATTAAGCGACACAGCACGGCAACAATAGATGAACAAGTCGAATTCAGACATTAGCACATTGGCAAACAATGGGTTTGTTGAGAAAAGGTAATGGAGCCGGCAAAATTGCATAAAGGATTGAGATAAAGGGGCACCGCGGTTAAAATGTGAGGCATTGAAGCCACCAGTGACAGAGGAAGACATCCAGTTGCACAGAAAGAGAGGGAACAAGAATTATGGAGATAACATGATCAATGCCGATGTTTGTGTTCAGCTGTGACAGGACAAAAAAAAAAGAAATATCTTTTAATGTCAGGCAAAGAAAAGGTTAAATCTCAAAGGCGCATTACCTGATTCCAACTGAGGCAGCAAATACAATGACAAAGTGATGGCCAACATGTAGGCAAACATTTTCCTAATTACACATCGAGAAATCATGAATGGCAAATTGGCGTCTCACTACATAGCAACCTCTGCCATCAGTGTGTGAATGTGTAGGTGTGAAAGTGCTTTGAGTAGTCAGAAGACTAGAAAAGGGCTCTACAAGCTCAAGTCCATTTACCATTTTACTTTGATGCACTTCCACATTGGCTTGATTTTTATCGCTGAAGGTTTCCCCTTGGTTTTAGGTCAAAATTCAAATCAATTTCCGAGGTTAGTTGTGTCTACCAACAGGTAAACACCCAAGTTCCTAATGTCATGCGTTCAGCTTGTAACCAAGGCTTTTACATCAGAAGTTGGTTGTGTCCAAGTTGAAGCAGAAATTACCCGCAGTACTGCCACTTGAATAATTTAGACACACTTGACAGAGCTGCCCTGAAGCCACTGAAGACATTTTTTAACTGTTTTCAGAGTGCTATTCTACATGACTGATAACTTGTGTCTTACATGGGAAATTGTTTCTGGCATTATCAGGGAGAGCCATGAAAGTCTGCCCTTTTGACTAATTTAAACACGTACAATCTTTAACTTGTGGGTGAAACCTCTGATGAAGCCATGGGAGTACTTTGGTGTTGTACCAAGTTTGTTCTTTGTGGTGATGTCATTGCTTTGTTTCCATGCTACCATCAATCATTTTTAAATTATTCTGGACTTATCTTGTAATAGTGTCTTTTTCTAAGGGCTACAGATCTCCAGGAACAATATATAATGCAAAGAGAGGCTACAACTCGTACCCAAAAAGTACAATTCAGAGACATGGCAGCAATAAGATCTTTAAAATGAATGAATGTTAAATAAAATGAAATTCATAGGGTAATGTGAATCTACATCATTCAGAACCAGTGTGAGCTTTCCAACATATGAAAAATGAAACAGTGGAGTGGAATATAAAAACAATAAAAGGGGAAGTTTGCAATAAGGCCAGGCTGTTAAATCCATCCACCATTCCTTTCCAGCCATTTTGTCAGGGCTCATGCTGAAGCAGCCACTCATGCATGTCTGCCCTAACACATCATTGCAGATCAAAGCATGGCTGGGTTATGTAAAGCTGAAGGGGCTAATAGAGTGACCACATCCAATACAAAATGTATTACGGTGCATTTGCTTCTGACAGGGATTGATGGGATATATTACCCAATGAAATGGAGGGAGGTGGGGGGGGGTTCTGCAACACAGGCATACTTGCTCCATTTTAGCTCCCATGCAGGAGATACTTAAGAACATAAAGTGGCTTGATTGAAGAGATTTGTAAGCCATAAGTAGAGATTTTCCTTTATTAACTTTCAACCACAAGCAAGTAATGGTGTCATGATAACTTAATATTCAGAGGATGATTTGAGAAACAAACTTTCAGTCTGCAGTCACGTAGATCCTAATCGAGTTTGATGTTGGAAAGTTTAATCGACCAAATCTTGACTTACAATTTTAAATCAAAGCTGACGGACTACATTGACATTTTTCTTTCTTACACCATTGTTCATTGATACTTGTTGTGCACAAACCTTTGGTGACGACCACGCAACTTAAAATGACTTGAGCAGGATGAGCTTCATGTAGTTATTTGTTGTGATAATGATCTATGATAATGACACATCTGTTAGTATTCAACCATATAGCTTAGATGCTCTTTAGCTATGTAGGTTTCCTTTCTTAGTCCTAATTCTAAAAGTTTTTTGAGGATTGTTTTTGCTTTCCTCAATGTGCACAACTCTAGACCTATGAATCAGTGGATCTATCTAGAATTCAGGGCAGCGTCCTGGATTCTTTGCAGGAACTGACATTAAGTTAATTTGCCTGAGGGCCTTTTCAAGATCACTGGCCCAACCATTGTAACCACTGGACCAGGAATATTACTTGTAAATCAGGTAATAACAGTCAAGAGTTTACTTTCGGTAAGGAGAACATGAACCAATCTGATGCCAAAGTCATTTATTTCCAATTCATTGATGTCCTTCCTCAATCTTCTCAGTCGGCTTGTTCTGCCATCCTCCTGATGTCTAGGCAACAAATCCTGGCCGCCTGGTTCTTGACTCTCAACTCTTCTGGTGAATTTCTTTTCTACAAATGTTGATTTTGCCCAGCTTTTGGCGGGCGGGCCTACAATCCATGTCCAAGTGTACAATCCGAGTGTAGTGAGTGCGCTCGTGGGAGTGACAGAAGTGAAGCTGTTGGCGGCGGCTGCCTATGGGGCTATGACAAACACACACGTGAGCGAGAACACTTGTGAAATCGTGACGCTATCACAGTAATTAACGAGATGATCTCACAAGGATCACTGACAGTATCACAGGATCATGTGAAGTTACGCTTTGACGTTATGAATTATGTGTTAGGACCAGCAGAAAGTGCAGTCAGCTGGCCTTGGGTGTGACAGATAGTTTAGCAGTTATGTCGCGCACCCTAGTAGCTATGGTCCTCGTTGCAGCAGCTGTGGATTCAAACCCGATCTCTGCTCTTTGTTATGTCATCCCTCACTCTCTCCTCCCAGCATTTCCTTTCTCTCTTCAGCTGTCCCATCCAACAAAGGCAAAGAGGCCCAAATATAACTTTAGGCTGGCGTGGAGTCTTTCAATTGTGAATCTGAGCAAGGTGGCCAGTTTGAGTTTAAAATAGGAGATAATTGAAAGAATCAATATCACACTAATGTGGTCAGGCCTCCCCCTATTTGTTAGTACATCTACTTCCTCTCATTTTCCATTTATGTCACATTGAAGTATCTCATGCATCGATGAGTTAATAAAATCTATGTGAGTCACTGACATATTCCTACCCTTCACAAAGTCTGCACCCTTGAAAACGTGTTTTACTTTCCCCTCACATGTCAGGCGGGTGGAGCGGGGCATCACTTCAGCTCAGGCAGCTTTCAGATTTCGGAGACTGGCATTTTGGACAAGGAGCAGAGGACATTATGGATTACCTAACATTTCATAACAAGCTGTCGGAGCAGAAAGCAGCCTTGTATGAGTCCACTGCTGAGGGAATGCAGCAAAGAGTGGCAGTTGTGATGATAAAAAGGGAGCCTGGGGGAGTCATATAGAGTGAAGAGTATTTGTGACCCAGTTGCCCACTGGTGCCGGCAGGGACTGAGTCGCTGCACTGCAATGACTTTCACCTTGGCCCATGTTTGTTTGAGTGTTTTGCTGATGCCACTGTATAGTGCTGCTGTGTTTATGACAGCCGGGTCATTGAAACTGCCCTCAGTCATTAACCAACAGATACAGCAATTACCAATAGGAACATACAGAGGCATAGGCTGTAAAATAGGCCACGTCTCTCTGCTGCAGCAGTTCTTTGTGGAAGTTCAGCATCCGTCAAAGTCCTATAAACTGTGTTTCACTGAAGGTTGTGCTGTTGAGCTGAATATCAGCAATAAAGGTAATCAGAGCAGTGCTGGCGTTTAGCCCAATAGAACCACTTTGAGTGTGATTCACTTTTGTATACAACAGTTCTACTAGTGCCAAATCCGGATGATGTCTTTTTTCAAAAAATACTGAGGAGGATTAGATTAGATTAGATTGAGGGATTACAGATTTTGTTTTTGTTCTGCCCCACCACCAGAATTCTCTGATTGAAGTCAGAATTCTGACCTTAATCTCAAACTTCAGACTTTAAACTCAGAATCCTGAAAACAAAAAAACAACAACAAAAAAAAGAAGATGTTTAAAAAGTGACAAAGTGGGAGCGCCAATAGCGTAGTGGTTAGTGGGCGCGCCCCATGTGCGGAGGCTGTAGTCGTCCGGGCGGGCAGCCTCGGTTTGTATCCAACCTGTGGCTCCTTTCCTCGTTCCTTCCTTTTCTCTCTCTCTCTCTCTCTCTCTCTCTCTCTCTCTCTCTCTCTCTCTCTCTCTCTCTCTCTCTCTCTCTCTCTCTCTCTCTCTCTCTCTCTCTCTCTCTCCTTGATTTCTGACTCTATCCACTGTCCTATCTCTAAAAAGAGGCATAAAAGCGAGTCACTGATTCTGCACACCTTCTCTCCTAAGGCAGGTCGTGAAAGTCCGAGGGGCTCTGATGGAAAAAGTTTAATCGTATACAGCAATATGATTATATTTTGCTTAATTAATTATTCATGTTGCTCCTCCACCACTTACAGGAACTGTACCCTTGCCAGGCAACACAAACATTCTCTTCCACATGCTAATTTGTGTCTGACTACAAATGACCACAGACCAGCTACTTTGACTCATCACTTTTTAAATCAGCTGTTAGTTCTAGCTCGTTAGCAGAGCGAATACAAAGAT
The DNA here is from genome assembly GCA_020745685.1 of Tautogolabrus adspersus. Classification (NCBI taxonomy): domain Eukaryota; kingdom Metazoa; phylum Chordata; class Actinopteri; order Labriformes; family Labridae; genus Tautogolabrus; species Tautogolabrus adspersus. Next base: position 26,713,027 of record CM036546.1, read on the forward strand.
CTTAATGCCTCTCTTTTTTTAAAGAATTGCACTAAACCAGGACTTTATCCGACGTGTGTGTGTACTGTGATGGTACATGCTCGGGCTGATGTTGTTGGCAGCTATTCCGAGATGTTTGCTTTTAAAAAGATATGATAGGGAGCTTATGCTAACAGCAGCTATAAGCACACCCACTCCCTGAAGCTGAGCTGGTCTGTTTTCATGCTTCATCTGATTCAACTCTACCTCCCATTAGGCTTTTCAAACCTCGTGGGAGGTATCTGATGCTAGAAAATAGGTGTCCTTGTGCCTTTGTTAGAATGATGACTTTTTAAGATTTCACAGCAGCTGGTGCAGATCTATCTCCAAAACGCAGCTATTTAGAAAGATTAATCATTTTTAGGACTAAATATTCTTTATCCTGCAAAATGTTAAAACATATTTCCTTTTGTCGTCAAGGTTACCAGGATGCTCTGCGATGAGAAACCAGAGTCAAAGTGACACTATCAAAATGTCTCTTAAAGCTTTGATTGAGCTGTCACTGATTGGCTTATCGCAGTTTGACCTTTTCTTGGATTTGGACCAGTTCCCTCACAGGACCAAGACGAAAGCTTTGGCCGATATGTTTTAATCTTAAATTGAACCAAGTCAAGAAAAAGTCATGATTGAACTCTTATAGAGCTCGATTAATCCCACGCTACCTTGCAAGGTTGTCAGCTTTTATGAGCTGTTGTGAAATTAAAAAGTCTGCACCTTGGATTGGAGTTTGTCCTGCTTGCTAAACTATGATATCAACTAAATGGAAAGTAGGCGAGGAAGGCGAGCACTTAATCATGTTGACAATTGCTAATGAATATTCCAGGTTCCAGAGAGGCATACTGTGGAGCTCTATTGCCTCCTAGATAATATGAAATGAGGCCCCAGGTAGAAAATTAACACTAGACATCATAAGCAGCTGTGTGCTTTCCTCTTTATTCCACTCTATACTTTTGAGTTCATCAAACGCTCCAACTTTTCTCCCTTGGAAATCAGCGATGCCTCTGGTGGTACCCAGACAAAAGCGCTGTCACGGCGTCTGGATTACACTATTTCACAGCAGGTCCCACATCTTTACTGAGGAAGAAGGGAGGAAAAGGGGGGGGAAAGCTGGTGTATAAATACAAAGAACATTGGCTGCATGGCAAAGAATCTTGCTGACGCCAGCTTTTCTGGACTGCTCAGCATCCTCCTCTGTTTGCAGTGTGGGACTATAGAGGGAGTAGCAAGAAGAGTAGACTCCCTCATGATCAATTACTCCACTTGTCAAACTCGCAACACCACCAACTTCTTGCCAGTGACCTCTCACCCTTGGAACATCAGCTCTCATCCTCAGTTTTTGCTTTGCTAGCAGTGTTCCCTGCAAGCTTCTTTTGCACGTTTGAAACTTGAAAATGGCCATTTATTTTGACTTCAATCAAATATTAATGATAACAGCACAGCTGGTTTGTTGCATGACCTCTCAGCAGTATTATGTATCTGTTTTTGTCTGTCCCTGATAAGAGGCAGATAGCTGACTCTGCAAACCATGATTTGCTGTTTTCCTTTGTGTTGGCTCACAGCTCTGTCCTGAAAGCCCAAAGTAAAAGAAAACAATCTTACTTTCATTCACAACCATTTAATCCCAACTTCCAACTAATTTACCTCTCCCGAACTTCTTATAATCAATCATGCTCTGTTAATTTTCCTTATAGTGAACACAGTTCTTAAAGAGACAGTAACACAAAAGAAAGTGGTACGTCATGAATTACACAAAATATCCATGCAGCAAGCATTTTTCTGTTGAAAAGACAATCGAAACTGGTTCAAAAAGTAAAAAGGTTTTTCACCGACTATTTGAATCAAAGGATAATTAATTTTCAGACCAGATTTCACTCGGAAATCTGCTGCAATCACAATTTTTGTCACGCGTTCCCACAGAAATGTCCAGAATGCATCATTTTTATAGCAGCCAAAATTATGAAATGAGCACTTAGGTTTCAAACTCACAATCTCCTGCATTGCTAAGTCCGATGCTCTCTGCCATTAGCCATGAACGTTTCTATAAAGCCCTTCTCCTGTCTACTATCAAATAACTACGTCAGCACCCAGAGGTCGTTCCGTCTTCATAGTCAGAGCTGTACAACGTAAGTCTCTGTTTAAAATTGCTCCCTTTACGATCTCTCTTAAGTCAACAAGATGTAACTTTCCCGCCTTAAAACAGCACTTTCAAAGTTCGTCCAATATCACACTAACTTTTCAACAGGGAGAATGGCGTCTATCCCATTTCCACAGAGCGCCCTGTTGTCTGCGTAACTTTGGCAGCAGACGGCAGTTCTATTCCACAAAGTATGTACCGCACTGTGTTTCTCACAGGTTGATGTTGTAACCGTATTTTAGCCCGTTGAAAAATGGTCTCTGACAAGCCCACCCTATTTCACCCTTATTGTAAACCACATTTCACTGTTGAAATCATTGTTAGTGCTCACTTGGCACACTCAAGACATCATCGTTTGTCATGGAAAACTATGTGATGAGCATTAGTAGAGTATAAAACTGGATACTCTTTGGCTAAAATAGAGGAAACATCTTTAAAACTTGGTTCGTGTGGGAGGGTTTGTAGACTGGAAAGTCAAAGAAGGGGTTTAACCCAGGCATTAGGGAGCAGATTTTGTTGTTGAAAAGACGGGGTTATAGCTCATGTTGTTTGCCCTTCCAGACGCCATCATAATCCTGTGTTTAGACTTCTTGTCTTTGAAATCTCTGCAGGTGATTAAATTGTGAGCATAACCTACAGGATTAATGGCTCAGCCTTTAAAAAGAGATCCATGTTGGATAAAGAATATGATTTCCTTTTCAACAAAACTCTGCAGGAATGCTGCCCTCGCCTCACCGGCTCTGCCGAATATTTGAACATACTGTAGGGCCACACATGAAACAGTCCAATTGTTTTGCCTTGTGATTGCATGATAGATTTTTTTTTAAGCTCTCCTGAGATTATCTGGGTTAGGGTTAGGGTTGCCTTTTCTTCCAAGCATCCCCTCAGAGTTTGTCTTTATCATACCTCTGCTTCTAATCATCATCACTCTTCACTAAAACTATCACTGAAGCCCCCTTTTTCAGTCTGCCTTAATTATTTCTGTTTGGTTGCATCGTCCAGGACAAACTATATGTGGCAGGGCTCAACAAAGATGGATGAGTTCATTTATCAGAGCTCATGTTTTGCTAACACTGTGTGGCCAAGTGCCCAGCAGCCCACGTAGAGTCTGCAGGTCAGTTTAACCTTGAGCACAGGGGGTGTAGCAGTACTGTAAGCAGCTGTAACCCTGCCAAGAGGCACGGGCACCTTTCACTGGCTGCACTACACTAAGCAGTCATTGTCAGTGCGATCCAATTGTTTTTAAATTGAAATGCCCTTAGCCATAAGGCTTCACTTAAGGTCTCTTTGTTCCGGTTGCAGCTGAGTAATATTTATACCATCTCTACCACGCCATAGTTTCACTTCTGTTGTGCTGCCAAAGCTGTGTCCTTATCTGAACCCACATATCTGTAGGCTGTGTCGGATGAGCTTTCTTGTTCTTGTTGTCCTGCTACCAGCAGGGCCTAAAGGTGACAGTGTTGGTTCGTCTGTGGTTTGTTCACCCATCCATCATTTTGATTCAGTGCAAGGTATTTTGACATCTAGAGGCCAGTTGTTGCTGCCACAGCTATTTATAGTTCATAGAGGTTGTTGATCACTTGTACAGCCACGATAAGACCTAAATATCAACATTACATACAATGAGTGACATTTTCACAAATCAAGTTCTCAATGGGATTTGTTTTTGCCCCATCGTCTTACCTCTGATGCTTCAGCATCTTTGCATTTGTAGCCTTACTACTAAAACTACTTGTGCTATTGCTGCTACTACTAGTCCATTGGTCCAGATGTATGACCGCTCTGATTATAAGACGACCCTCCACTTTTCAGAGACTACATTTTTGAATAAGACTATGTGAAGACCGAGCGGCAACCTCCAGTCTTGAAAAATGAAACCAAATCCTGTTTTAAAACTTTGATGTTACACAAGGAGATGCCCAGGGAGAGGGAACATCCCCTCCAACAGGATGTGAGGAATCTTATGTAACCTGAAAACAGTGGCTCCCAGCTTCCAGTTACTTTTGGCTTCCAGCTCCAACCCACCAGAAACCTGCAGCACACACTCAGCACAACACAACACAACAAAACACACCCAAGCCTGTGCAGAAGCCCTCAGGCGTCCAGTATGTTCAGTGCAGTACACAACAATTTATTAAAATGAATATTGGAAGTAGTAGAAATTGTTTAATCATTATATAAATGGAGTTTGACAAGATGCATCATGAAGAAAAAAGCTTTCATACAAAGAGTATACATTTTTTGTTTTGCCTCAATTAAAAAAGAAAATCACCATTCCATGTTAACCATTACGAAGTCTCTTTGCAAGATTGTGTGCAGACAGAAATTGTAGGATGGAGTTAGCAGCAGTATGGCAAGAGGAATAAATCAAAGGCTGCTTTGGTCCCTGCCCCCAAGTTTGGCACCAAAACAAGACCCACTCATCACACAGAGCTGCGACTTATAGCCCACAGGCATGGTTGTGACATTTCTTAGTTTTAAGATACGGAAAGAGAAAAATGCTAATGAAGTGGCGGGATGGAAATGTCAGTTTTTTTGAGGAAATTCCGCTCTCTGTTTTTGCAGTGTGTGCTTCTGCGTGCCTTTGTGTCATGTTAGAGAGGCAGAAAAGTGACTACAGGCTGACTCTTGACTTTCTTTCTATCCCCCCCAGGGGCCACGGCAGAAACACAGAGCCACAACAATGGCTGCCTCTTTCTGCTTGGAAAGAGGTGGGGAGGTTGGTGGGGGTTGGAAGGGGCTGCTGGAGGGGTTTATCTTAGTCATGGTAATTGGTTTGCTGGTGTGGAAGTAGGATCATTCGAGAAAACCTCATTCAGTCTGACTCCCTCCCATTTATCTGTCTGGAAGGCTGCAGGGAGAAAGGGGAGAAGGATGGAGAGTGGGAGGGGAGGGAGAGAAGGGAGTGAAGGAGTGCTGCTGCAGAGGCATTTTCATACAAAGGCTGGAGAAAGTGAGTGAGTATGTCTAAAGGCTCAATCTGATGCCAGCCTGAAATGAAGGATACTTTTTTTGCATTCTGCCAAATAGCATTTACTTTTTATCCTCTGGCATCTTCCTGAGATACCTAATGCGTCTGTTTGTGTGTAACAGAGAAAGGTATAGCTTCAGTGTGACAGAGCGGGAGTGCCATCATCAAATCATTCCTCACGTTCAGATTAGATTAATGAAGGCGGAAATTGAAGCACGCTTTTGGGCCCGGCATTGTCTTAAAGCGAAGCGGCTCATTTCCAAAGTAGGGTAATGCATATTCTCAGCTTATCAGAAGACATTTTATTAACCGTTGATGAGGCTGACTGAAAGACCTGTCTGCCAACTCTCCTTGGTGTGTAACATGCCTGTATTAAAGCACAAGCACTGTTGCTGATGCAGCAGGGTCCAGATGCACGGCTATCACACACCATCAGATTGCTGATTTTATGTGTCACCACCATGACTGAGTACTGAGCTGCAGAGATCCTGTAGCTGCAATTTTAGAATCATTGTTCCTTTTTAGAGCACCATTTGGCTTTTACAGCCGCGGAAATAATGGCCAAACTACAAAAATGTGACCCTCGGTTATGATTCCATTATACTCAAAGTAAAATGTAAGACCTGGAAGAACAGTGGCACCACTACAACCTATCAGGCAGGCTGGATAAAAGGCTATCAGGTTAGAGAAAAGTTATTTCTTTTTAACCTTTCACTTTTTTCTCTCCTACAGAAGAAGTTGAGCCGGTTTAAAACCTTTCTGATCATCTACATCAATCCGTTTATTGAGTTATCTTTGGACTTTTTGGGGGCCTCAGGATCCCAGTTCTCAGCTATTGACTAACAGAGTACAATAATGTATAACCAAAGAGTTTCCACTCTCATAAAGTATTCTTACTTTGCCTTTTGTATGTTATTATTTATGTTTTATACAAACATGGAACAAAAAAGGGCTAAGACAGAAAACCAGTGAAAAATAAATATTACACAGACACAGTACACAAAGGCAGACATCAGTACCTTTAACACCTCACTATTGCACTAATGTCTTATTTAGGCATACATACAAGTTTAATGTTCAATTTTAATGCATGTACATGGGATGCAAAGTCAAATTCTTCGTACGTGCTCGCACACCTTGCCAGTGATTCTGATTCTGAAATAAGTAATGAAGAGTTATCGTTGTAGCAAGCCCATGTTCCCAGTGTGTATCCCCCTGTATTACACTGTTAATAAGAAACAGAGCTGCTTGAATAGAAGTGTATTCAGGGATGTCTTTGCTTGTGTCAGTGTCCCATAGAGGAGTTCATGTTGACTTAGTGTTGATCGATTCTAAGCCTAATGAACCTTTTGTTCTTCTAAACCAAAGCTGTGTTACCCATGTAAACCAAGACAATGATCTTAACCAGATAGTCATACTTTAGTTGTTTTTGATCAGGCCAAGGGACCAAAACTATTGGGTCAGGTTTAGGGTTTAGGTTTATTGGTGGACATTTAGTTTGACACATGGCCCAGTCTCCTTGGTGAAAATTCTTCTATTTGACCTATTGACCTTTCCTCGTATGTCACAGCACAGTGTGCCGGGACAAGTGGGAACTCTAATGGGGAAAATGACAAAATGGCGAAGCCCCCACTTAGAAGAAAACGTTGTAGTAGTAACACGGCTAAAGATGTAACCGCATGTTGGTTAAAATAGGGCGCTAGAAACGTGTACTCTCAGATTCACATCCAATAACAATTGAGCATTGCTTACTGAGAGAAATGTAGTGAGACCTCACAGACCTCTCCCATGCCTTTTACTCTGTGGCCCAATTTCACAGGTGATCAGATATGTTCCTCTGGCCCGCTCTCCCCACTGTATTCAATTTGTTGATGTTGCTATCTTTTCAACTTTGGTCCACCTCGCAATTTGTTCTCCTGGCCCCAATCTCTCTTTTTCAGGCCAGCCTGTTTGATTTATTTATTTACGTATTTATTTATTTCACAGATTTGTCATTGGTAAATTTGCTCAGCTTTCCAACAGAGCGGGGGCCTTCCCTAGACACAGTGGCGAGTGTTGTCAGGGTCAGTGCACACAGATGAAAGATATTGGAAGAGAAGTGGAAAGTCACCGCTGGGCTTCCTGTCGAAGGTGGTAAGGCATATACCATGATCGCCATGGTGACAACTAGACTCCCACAGCAATGCATTGTGCAGAGTGATGAAGAGGAAAGTTATTGTAGAGGCAGATTTCTTTATTTTTCATTAAGAGTCATTGGAACTCCTCATTAGGAGTAAACAGCATTTACCCTATATGTCCATATTAAGATCATACAACTGATAAAATATCAACTTTTAAGAATCAAACATTCATTCTCTGACTCTGCATCCAGCCTTCATCCTGTTACGCAAGCCTTTGGACCAGAGCCACAAATGTAATCTTTGACCTGTTTAATCTAGCAGCACTGTCGGGGCAAAATATCCAATTGTGCAACCGAAATATCAAAGTCTAGTCTGCATACTAATATGAAATTTACTGAACATATTCCCGCTGAGAAGGGCACAGACCCTTTTATGTAAGAATTCCTCTCTCACACTGCTAAACCTTTCAGAATGACAACAGACTGACCCTTTCCCTCACTACTCCTGTCTTTGAGTGATGCATGATTAAATGTGCCATCAGATGTGGCAGACACAAACAAATATTTAAAAGACGTTTCATCAACATCTGTGTCACACTGTTCTCTAATAAAAAAACATGTTTACTTCATCCTGGAAAATCAAATGAAGTCATGAAATGTGATAACAATGTGGAAACAGTCGACTCTACCGAATATTAGCTTTCAATGAAACTCTTTGAGACGGCTGGTTGTGGGGACACAGTCCAATGGTAGTGGCTGGGCGTCAGGGACGTTGGGTGGTAATAGTGCCAGGTCACCTCGCTGAAGGTTGGGGGATCTCCGTCTACTCCAGAGCCTGGCTCTTTTATTCACTTTTAATACCAATTTTTTTAATCGAACGTTGGCTGCGTCTTGTATACCGGTGCAACTAATACACCCGTGTAGAATGCCGAGAAATGTGCCATTATGACCGCAAGTGCCGCTGCCAACATTACCGGCTGCTCGTGACCTGACCTGATTCAAAATTCGCCAAACTGGTAGGCAATGGAAATAGTCACATTGGAAGACTCCCTCCCAAAAGACAGACTGCGTCTAATATGCTGGTGTGACTTGTATTATACATTTTGATCCAAACCAAGACTTGATGTAAATCAATAGGGAATATTTCTTAGCACTAAGGTGTCATTTGAACTTTGGAGTTTTCAGTTTTTGTGATCTGAGTGCTTTGGCTTGTTGGACCAATTTAAAGCTTCTGCGAGGAGTTTTGAACCTGTAATGTAAGAGACTGAAATTAATACTGATGTCTCTCGATGACCTGCAAAAGTAAACAAGACCGTCTGCAACAAGGTTAATAATTGCTGCATAGTTGTTTTCATTCTCTTTGACTGTTGCTGAAGGGTAGGTGTCAGACGTAGTGAGTTAAAGCACGCTGCAGAATCCTCCTTTGATGACATTTTCTGCTACAAAGAATCACAGTTAGAGGTCAGATTGACTGAAAGAAAATAAAAGAAGGATGAGAATTTCTTCAGAAAACTGGAGTTACACATGTACAGGATAAGATCAGTAAATCTTTGTCCACAGGGGGCACCGAAATCAATTAAAAGCTGAAGCTCAGAGCAGGAGCTTTAAAGAAACATGCAGCCTGCGGGTAGAGAAAGATACTAAGCCAGTTACTAAGACACTGCTGTTTACTTCTCCCCAATCACTTTTACTCACCAACTTCATGGACATCTAGCTTGCTGAAGAATGCACATTGATGTCTCAAGCCCTTCTGCATGACCAATACTTGACATGTTTGTTGTTTAAATAGCGTTCAGTAACTCTTCACGTCCAGCAGTGGGGAGCAGCGCTACATGTTTTTAGGTTTCTGGTCATTTTGCTGGTTAAAAAAAAAAGTACACACTCTGAATGGCCTTTGTAGATTTTCTTTTGAGTCAGCATTTCTGCAAAATATGTCCCCTGTTTAATGCAGGAAAAAAAAAACAAATGCCAAGAAAAACAATCCAGAGCTCTTTAATAAGGAGCGAATGGAGTGATTGAGAGAGTCCATTTCTGAGCTGAAAAGCTGTCACGAAGCAGCAGCAAGTCAACACCCAAAAGCTATCCATTATGCATTGCTTTGTGGAGTATGCTTGGCCGCTCGGCACTATACTCCTGCACATTTTGATGCATCAGCAACACCGCCTTCTGCTCTCTCTAGCTCTTGTCCATCAGCCGGGCTATTCATAGAGACCATTAATGATTTATTGAATAACAAATCGTGAGTAATGGGACCCTAATCCGTCTTCCTACTGCCCTGATGCTCATGGCTTTAAAAAAATGCTTTCTTTATTTAATTCCCTAATTGAATTACGCAATTGCTAATGGATTAATAGAATTTGTATTTCTAGGGAATGGAACGTGGTTTAAGGATGGGTGAAAACAAGCTGACCTCTCTGAACTTACACTTGCTTTTGCACAGCGCTGAACGAAATCCTCCTCGCTGCACTGAGGCGGTTTTCCTGGCGAGTACAGCTGTATTACTCGCACTCGAACAACTCTCACCGTTCAGTTTGTTGCTGCCGACACGCTTTATAAAGTCAGATGACATGACAGTCGCAGGGAGTTGCAGTGGAGTGAATGCGTCTGCTTTCAATAATAAGAGCGGGCAGATGAAACCTCTTTTATTTCTCGCATTCTTAGATCAATCCATAAAACCAGATGGCCTGTGAAGAGGTATTGTGTGTGCAGTGGGGAAAAGCAATATCATTCATATTATTTTTAATTGGTTCCCCAAGGGCACTTGATGATGTGAAAAAGACAAGCTCCAAAGTATTACTGAGCCGCAGATATTTTGGAGCTAATTCAAAATGAGCTTTTCCCCCCTTCTTATTTAATGAAACCATGTTTAAACTCTGCTGACATACAGCGGGAAGAAAGAGCTGCAGCAGTGTGCACAAATAAATGTGAGCTATCAAGACTAGCATCTCCATGCTAATCAGCAGATGTTCTTTACTCACGAGATAAGGAAGAAGAAGTCTGAGTTGGTTCGATTTTTGAGGATCAAATCAACTTTCCCAGCTGTACCAGTGCAGTATAATAACAGGTTGATCTGTACTGTACCAGTATAATAACAGGTTGATCTGTACTGTACCAGTATAATAACAGGTCGATCTGTACTGTACCAGTATAATAACAGGTCGATCTGTACTGTACCAGTATAATAACAGGTTGATCTGTACTGTACCAGTATAATAACAGGTTGATCTGTACTGTACCAGTATAATAACAGGTTGATCTGTACTGTACCAGTATAATAACAGGTCGATCTGTAATGGAACTTTGCTTTACATCAGTGGTATCAAACCTTATTTGGCTTGTGACCCTACTTAGACTTCACAAAACTGCGGCGACTCCAGACATCCAAAATAGCTTTTTGCTGTAGTTAATTTCAGCAAAGTTTTCCATCATGTAATAATGGTGTTTATTATTGTGGATGGAGACACAGACTGAACAGAAGTTTCATTGGCCATGGTCCACAGTATCCTGTTTTCAGTATTTTGTAACCTACAGTACACTTTTTATTGATCAATAAATACACATTTCAGGCGACCCCGTTTGAATTCCATGCGACCCCATGTTTCCCCACTATTACAGTAATACGACCATGCTGTAATATAAAATGTATATCACTAAACCACTGCTGAGCTCCTTTAATATCTGTATATAATACACCAGCTGGATTCTCGTGCTGTGTGAGTGTATCTGGCATCGATATTTTAGCATCACAAGCCGGGGCAACGAAAAAAAGCAAACTGTTGCTTTCAGTCTCAGGGTAGAGATGATACAGGAGACATACTATTGGAGCTTCAATAGTGTGTGATGTTACATACTGTAATGGCCCTCTTAGCCAACTTATATGAGGTACTTTTGATTTTAAAAGAACCAAGAATACAAAAGAAGAAGATGACATACTTCCCAGATACTGGCTCATCAGAAAATATGACATTGTAGTTCTGGATGCAGGTGAGTTTTCTGTGCAGTTCAGACGAATGATTTCCGCCTCGAAGTCTTAAGAATCTGACAGGCCTTAGGTTTAAGGAGTGCACAGATGGTTATGAGGCTCATGCTTGCTGTAATCCCCAGGTTATGGAACACAGTTACGTGATTAATTAATAAGCTCCGCCAGGCTGAAAGGTATGCCGTGGTTTTGGAGCCAGGAAAATGGCCCCAACTCCTCCACTCTCAGCAGGACTGTTCCAAAGGGAGGCTGGAAAAATGTGCAGGAAAACCTCTTCGAAAAAACCACAAATAAACCATCAAACCGTGTGTCACCAGGAATGAATAAGAAGCCCTTATTAAGTCGTCGTGCATCGGAATAAATGATTCAAATGTGTGCAGGAGAGTCGAACTCTGAAGATGTGCTTTGCATAAAACGATCTGCTCCTGATTCAGCGTGCAGGAGCTGGCACGGACAGTGTTTGGCTTTCAGGTAACAGGACGGCATCCAAATCCCCCCTCTGCTCCCTGGGAGACACGTGCAGAAGATTTATATATATATATATATATATACAGCTCACTCTGTGAAATGTGTGCTGAAGAAGTGTGATACAATCTGGAGCACCTTTATCCAGTTCACCTGACAGGTTGTTCCTCGTACACAGTGAGTGGAGGAGGGCAGAGTGTTGACCCCATGCTGCTACACGTCAGTCAATTCATTTTCTGATATCATTTTTAATTATGATGCAGCTTTCTTTTTTTAATAATACAGGTTATTATGTAACATTTCCATTCATGCATTCAAATAATTAAACTCCCCTATTATTGTGAAAAATAAATAACATCTCTGTTCATCAACCCGTGAAATACACTTTTTAGAACTCTGTGTACTTATTTATCTTTCACGACTGAATAGACACTCTCTGTAGAAAAGGTTTTTGAGGGTAGGGGTCTTGTGTGATTGGAGCATATTTCTAATGTCCACATTCAACACGTGTCATGTGGACCGGTCAATATTTCCTTTAAGTCATTTGTACCTGATCTTGATTGTTTCTGTCTCTTTAAACACTTCCTGTCTAAGTCTTTAAAGCTGCATAATAATTGTGCTGTATTGGTGTAGGCACTTAGTGGAGGGGCAACATTAAGTGGGATTTCTGGATGTCATGATAGCAGACTTTAAAACTCTGAGGATACCAGTAGAGCTCAAACAATATGTGTACCTGTGTAGATACTCTGGGCCATCGCAGCGCTCATGTTTTACTTTCTCATGCAACAGCTTCAGGTTAAAGTATGACTGAAGTTCTGCAGTTTTTTTTTTTTTTTTTTTACCTTTGGCGGGGGGGGGGGGGGGGGGGGGGGAGAGGTACCATTATGTGGCAGACTCAGAGAAAATAAGGTTCAGTAGAGCAGCCAGATGAACCCTCAGTTGTCGAGGGTTAGCACAGTTGAGATGGGCTTGTCTTTCCCGGGAGTGGGCGTGGTTTCAGCATATTCAATGGACACGCCCACAGAATCCCAGAGCAGAGATTACTTCTTCATTTTTCATAATTTTGAAACTTAATTTAATGTTCTTAGCATTTTCTTTTCATGACTGAACTTAGTCCTTGTGGTTGATAAAGTCTTCTGTTGAGTAACATTTTTTAATTCCCTCAGACGCGCTGTGAGTTCATTAATACACATTTTACAACATGTCTCATGTCTCTGTACCCAGAAGTGTTTGACTTTCTGATTGAATGTGATTATAGTGTCATTTCCCTCTTTAAAGTAAGCGAGGACATTCTGTTCAAAGCGAAATCTCAGCTAATTATGGCGGATAGTTGAAGCTATGAGGATGGACGGAGAGTTCACTGTTGCTGGTCCTCAGAAACATGTTGAGTAGTGACACATTTAGCAGTAAAATAACTTCATCTCTGTCTTCTGTTCCTGGTTGGAAAGCATCGTCAGAGCCTCTTCTCGTCTTGTTTGCACTCCCTCCTTGACCCCACTCCTGTCTTTTGGTTGCCTTTGTTGTCTCTTTGCAGTTAATTGTCCAAATACAGAAGTGGAGGTAATGGAGCGTGCTTTCAGACAATCTCTCCTTGAAATCGTACAATATCTGTCAGACTCGCTGGTACACAGAAGAGAAAAAAACAACAGAGGTAGTTGGTCTGAAAAAATAGATTGCAGAGTTCAAACCCGGCCTTATGTGAAACCTCTGCACAATCTGGTCGAAATGTGATTTAATCAAAATGTAATTTAGAGTTAAACATGGAAACTTTATTGTGTCCATGCATTTAAGGCAGCAACAATAATCAAACATTTTTCTTCCACCCTGTTTTTTCATATACTGTTTCTCCAGTTTGTGTTTTACCTCTAATGTTGTCACACTGAGTTATCGGCAGGCCGTGAGTTGTGTTCTTGACACATTTTGGACTTTTGTCATGCGGTGTTAAATGTAGGTTTTTGCACTAACTTGTTTTCTCATGGTATACCCTGTGTCTACAAACAATCTGTACATAAGGTACGTCTTTTCTCTTTAATAAGGTGTTGTGACCTCTGCAATGTGTCATGTGATTATCACTTCTGTCACATGACATCTTAATCATATTTACACACCTGTTGTCTCTGTCTATGATGTCCTGATGAACACTCAGTTGAGTCGAAATGCGTAGACATCAGAGTGCCTCGGACGTTTCTCCAGAAAGAACTTTGTTTGTAGTTTATTGAGAAGCTATTTCACTTCTGTCCCCTGTTCTTGAAGAGCTCCTGATTCCTCTACATTTTTTTGACCCAATGCAACACTCACTTCAACCTTTTTTTCTACAATCAAAACAGCCATTCTGCGTCTCTTATAACAACAAGCGAGAGCAGCGTGGTTTGTTTTTTAACAGATTTGCAGCTTCATTTGTGATCTCTAGAGAGCGGCTACATGACATGCTTCAGTGTTAACCCTGCTTTAAGATGTTTGACATGTTTCTGCACACTTCTCCAGCATCACATACTTCTTCTCTTTGGAAAACAGGACTTAGCTTAAAATGTAAAGCCTTGAAATGTGACTAGTGTGTCTCTGAATGATGTGTATCTATGATTAAATCACATTTGGCACAATCAAAACAGGTTATTGGGTCCTGTGTGGCTTGAATCGGTTATTTAATCCATATTTCAGTATCTACAGAGTTTTGAACTCTAGATTTGAGCTACTTTTGAGTGGTTTTTTTCATAGCCTTGGTTTCACAGTAATCAAAGGCAGATCTCCTTGCTCTTGAGGCGCCGTCGATAGATTCACTGAGCGAGCTAGCACTGGAGGTCAGAGCTTCAGGGCTGCCCTGAAATAACACAATCCAATATAGAATTCAAGTTTCATAAGGTAAACAACCCCACACACAAACACTTCTTGGGGATCTTCAAAGACAATATGCTTCACTTCTGAGGGTCAGGAGGAAAGCAGCAGATCGTACACCTACCTGCTCTCATTTGAAGGATCCAGCTTTCTGTGTTAGCACTGGGAGCGCATGTTTTGCACTTTTACATCATATGGAAGTTATAGATGTTTGTATATCAGTCTCGCTGTGGCAGCTGAGTAAAATACATTGGTAAACAAAAGAAAAAGTACAGTATCCACCCACAAAGGGACTGCAGGCCACCTTGTCGAGGTTGGTTTTTCGCAGCCTTGGAAGCTCCTTTAGCCCGGCACAGGAAATGAGAACGAGCCCCAGAACAGGTTGGAGTAAAAGGAGCAGAATTTTAACTATTCTTTTTAATTCTGTTTTATGAGCCACGGCAGATTCTCCTAACAACAATTGCACTCAGCAGATAATGATGGCTTAAATATATACTCAACTGGGGCCGCGTAATTAAATGATTTGAGGGGGGATGCAGTGAGCTGTGATTGTGTGCCAGTAACTGTTTTGTTTCTGATTATGCTAATAACAGGCATATGGAGCATTTGAGAATTTTCTCCTAGTTTGTGTTGCGTAGGGAGACACAATAAAAGAGTGACATCGCTCCCATTCGTGGCGGGTAATGGAGGGGTCCTTGCTTGACTGAGGCTGCAGAAAAGCATGGCATTTGAATTGTTTTGGTTACTTGAACTTTAAGAGGGATTTGGCATGCGTGCTCGTTCAATGAATAAAAATGATGTGGAGTGAGTGTGTGATGCGAGCAGAGGGAGCTGCGTCCCTGTGATGTCGTGTTGACTCGCTCATCAGAATATCACGAGAGTCGTTTGGGTCTTTAGCGTCGTTGGCTGGCGAATCGCACACACTGCTGTGAAATGTGTATACTTCCTGCTTTTCAGATGACATTGTGCCATTAAAAAGATGGAACCCTGCATGCATTATTCACTTGAATGATCCAAGTCTTTTCTTATAGTTGACAGTCCCACTAGGTTCCAGCTGGTTGTAGCGAGTAGTCTGCAGGTATGTGGCTACAGGCTGTTGAAATATACGTATTCACTAATGCATTCGATCTCGACACGTATGTCATTCCACAAACTGGCTCTGACTTTGGTGAAAGTGGTTTCAGTGTGTTTGCTCCATCCTCTTGGCCTGAGTTGCAGACCCACCTTAAGCTCGAACATTTAGTCTGCTCGGAAGATTTTTAAACAAAGATGGAGGATCATTTGTACATGTTTCTCTGCTTAAACGCACAGTATGTAAATTCTGCCGCCATGGGGCTCTCAAAACAATCCCATCAAAACAATGACAAAAGATGGCGTTGAGGCTGGCGGGGAATCATGGGAGTGATTCTCTCTGCTACTCCACCCTCCAACCCCCCCGTTACAAATGAACTCAGAGTTGATCGTAGTCGAGACGAACGTGCGAAACTGACCTGACTCTTGTTGATTGATAAATATTTGGTTATTGTCTTTGCTCTGTCTGAAGCTGACTGCTGTCTTATCCAGGACTCTCTTAAAAAAAGATCTTGTATCTCAGGGAGAATATTTTCCAGGTTGAATAAAGGTAGAATAAAAAAAAAAGAAAAATAAGGTTTTGGTGTCACTGGAGATGGTTCAGTTTAATCCTTTGGATCTCTATTTTTTTTAAATTGAGTTATCTTCAAATGCTTCAACAGCATTGTGCTCTTACATCACCCATTGTCTCATGAAAGCTAATAGCCATTTTGTATTTTCTTTTTGTTAACAAAGCAAGGATTGGACAAAATCTGTTAAATCTCCAGGCAAACTCCCTCCCGGAGCTCTTCACCCCGCTCTCCCTCTCCTCCTTCTGACAGAGTTTGGACATGCGGGCACTTTTGATGAAAAAAAAAAAAAAAAGCCCTCTTTCTGAGCGAGATCACATCACAGCGAGGCTGGTGCACACAGATCATCCCTCAAGAGCTGCAGAAACACAGAGGCTTTTACTCCAAGCTAGCCAAGTGAACTCACAGCGGACCCTAAAAGCCATGTAGCCTGTCAGGCTGTATTTATAGAACGTCCCCCAGGCAGCCATGTCCTGATTTTGAGAAAACACAATATAATATTTATATAGTGTGAAGAGAACAATGTCGGGATCGGACTTTGTCGGAGCAGATGTAGACAGTTGGTCTATAAATCAAGCAGAGTTATGAACTCCTGATGTCATATATTTAGTGTCCACGTTGGGGAGGGGATTAAACAGCACCGAGGGGACAAATAGGGGACAAAGTAAACGCTTGGTATACATTTTCTCCGAGGTTTTATGATGTCAATCTAATTAGCTCGGGTCTTCAGCTTTATTATAACTTCCTCAATGTGGTCCCAGAACATTAAATTATACCCTTGTCTCTCAGGAAAACACCCACCTGGAGGACAATTAACACGTTTAATGACATTTATCACAATGACATTCACTACACTGTCAGAAAAGTGGAAATACCCACGTCAAGACTGAAACCAATAATATCCTGGATTCCGTTCCATCAAGGCGCAGGATTTAATTGAAAGTGCCACACTGTTGCAAAGTTTGAAATATTGATATCACATTTTTTTGTGTTAGTCCTCAGAAATGTGTTTTGTGTTTACCTCACCAGCTGCTGTTACCAAACAGTCTCAAACCCCGAGGGCTTTCCTTCCATGCGGCTTGTGTTTAGCATAATAGGCACAGTAGTGCACTGGCCCGGCATTTTGCCTCTGTCAGCCCTATTAATCGGAAGTCAAATCACTTCCATTAGACTTCTGGGGTAAAGCATTTGGCTGCTGGGATTTGCTGAAGCAGGACGGAGCGAGAAAAAGAGGCAGAGGAAGTGGAAAGATAGAAGGAGAAGCACAAGGCGGAGAGAGAATGGTTGCTGCTGATAAGCTGCAGGCAAGAAATGCGCACACCACCACAGTATATGAGAATGATGAATCAGGGATAATAGTCACCCTGCAGAGGAAGATGTCATCATGGGACGTTTTCTTCAGAGACAACATTTACCTGTCACAGCATCGGCGCTCACAGGCGCAGTAACGGGCTTTGTTCCCAGGCTTCAGGGTGCAGCTGAGGTGAGAAGTTGGAGGGGGGGGGAGTAGGTGGAAACAGTACGGGGTTTTATAGGTAGAGCAGCCTTAGGGGAATGAATCCACTAACACTGATTTGTGCAGATTGTGCTAAATGGGCCAGGTAATGATTGCTGGAAAAGGTAGAGAGGTCATCCCATCTGCATTCATTGAAGTTTGTTTTTACTGATCTTTATAGCTGGAGTACATGTTGATCGCCTAACGTGCACGCCGCAAGAGGTTTAATGATGTTTTTATAATGAGAAGTGAAATAAACATCTTCAGGTGAATTCAGTTGGATTCAATTAAGGTTATTTCAGTTTTTTTTACAGGAAGTTTGCAGCAATATAAAGCAAATTAGAAATAGAGTTTAATGTTCTACAACACCTGTATTACACCATCAAACTTTTTGCCTTTATTTGATAGGACAGTGGATAGAGTAGGAAACAGGGGAGAGAGAGCGGGGAAGGACACATGGGAAAGGAACCACAGGCCAGACTTGAACCTGGGCTGCCCGCTTGGAGGACTATAGCCTCCGTCCATGGGGCACGCGCACTAACCACTTTTTTCTACTTGCATATCCTTGTATCTTAGCTTGTACAGATTCTGGGGATGCATTTGAAGACAGTCTAAGAAATGACATCAGAATCTGAAAAGAACAATGTATGCACTGGAGGACTTCTCTCTGTTGCACAGTTCAAAGGGTTAAGTGGATCGTGAAGATGCTTCTTCTGATGTGACACCGTCATGCACTGCTTGTGGTACCTGTGTGTGTATATATAGTTAGACATCATTCTACCTCTACTCTCCCAACCATACACAGATTTCGTGGCTGTGGGGTTGCTTTTGCTAAGCTGTTCTGATGTGCCATGGATTGAAGGTTGAGGCCTTCATATGACTAATGGGCACATTAGACAGCAGCCAGCAGTCCTTGTTGTGAGATTATCCGCCGTACTGATTCCATAGAACCCCTGCTGGCCTGCAGAATTTCGCTTTGCCCCGCTGTTTAAAGCCCGGTGTTGACCGGCCAGCGTGACTGACACCAGAGCAATTGGTCATGGAGGCCCATCTGGGTGTGTGAGAGCTGGGAGGCAGAGTGGACTGACCTCACACTGCGAGGAACCGGAGCTCCAAGCTGGCATCCGAAGAGAAGGCAGCTTAAGTCTTATTAGAGAGGGTATTACAACCAAACACAGACACGCCACTTATTAAGACAACACTATCTGGGGAACAAAACAGGAGATTAGAGACCCATCCCATTACACTGTAGGTCACTGAGGGCTTCTTGGCACTCGTGTAATCTGGAAACAATCACCCATGGTCGACTAACCAACAGGGAGTCGGACACATTCTTGTCTCATTTGGGACATTTTTTCTTCAGTGACACGACCAACAGAAGCAAAGGGAGAATGTACAGTGTGTGGCGCTTTATACTGTAATAAAACCCTGACCCTAGGGGGTTTCATGCCTCCTTAACAAACCTGCACAATATTTAATAAACGACCACCTACTAAAGAGATCATTCGACACAAAATTCTTTTAGTGGATCGGATTTAAGAAATGAGCCCTCCAGAGTTTGTGATCAGAGCTACATTCAAAGCAACAGTCTGTTCTTCACAGCAGCTATTTGTGCAGATTAAGACTGCTGGATTAACCAATCAGAATCGAGTTTTCAACATAGCCGTGACATAAAAGCAACGTAACAGTCAATTCATCAGCTTTAAGTTCCCACAGCAGCATATTGATGCTGACCTTTTGGCCCAGGTGCACGCAGCATTGAAACAAAGTCGTTCCAGCGTGCTTTATAAGTCATTACCAGAGAGCAGGTCCCTGGGAGTACGATCTTGTATTGCATAGCAGCCTGCATATCACTCGCTGTTTTGATTTCTTGCCTTTCTGCCTCTCGACACAGCTGACGGCCTCTCTTCCAGCGTGGGTAATAAGAGCCGAATGCATTAACCTTGTTTTCATTTACTCCCTGTGGATACAGCACGGGCACACCGAGTTGGAAATTCTTCTTCTTTTTTGGCAGCGTACTTTATCATTGCTGGCACTTTCTGTTAAATCTGGGGACCTTTTCATGACCTCCTCCTCCTTCTGGTCCGGGGAGAATTCTCCTGGAGGTGACTGCAGCCTCCGCCAACATCGGGAAGTTTCTCAGCCCTCGATCCATGCCTGGGGCTGCCGTGTTCGTAGCTTAAAGGCATCTTAAACTGCAACTGCAAATACAAAATATGGATGCGTTTTGATTCTGAATGGACCCAGCTTATATGTGTTGATTTGTAGACACTACAAAGGGTGGATTTTCCACCGTAAGGGAAGTTGCTGGCACTCTTCACTTCAGTGGAAAGTATCTGGAGGCCCACTTTTAGCTGACAGTACAACTGTTCTTCACTAAATAGACAGAAATGAAACAGACAAGGAACCAGCATGAGGTCGCTTCAGAAACTAAAAAAGAAATATCGCTAGTATCAAGTTGGAGCAACAGGACGGATTTTTGTCATCATCACTCAACTGTGTCCTTATTTTTGTTTAAATGTAAACACTAGCACACGCTGGCTCTGCGCTGAAGACGTTTCCTTCACACCTCTGGGAAAATAAAGCGTAACCTCAATCCAGTCTCCACAAATTCACACATACGGCTGTGAAGATAATGAAATCTTGTGTATATCTATAAAGGTTAGAGCTGTGTCACTACAAGAAGTCAGCCTTTTCCCCGGTAATTGACTTCATAAAATTTAATGGAGGGTATTACTGTTCATGCCTAGGATATTTCCCCTGTAAAAACCTCTTGGCTTGCTTTTACAGCTCCTCAGTCTTCATATCTTTCATTCTCCTTATATATTTGCGTTCCTGCAATTTAAAAATTCACCGTGAAGCGTTCTGTAGATAACGTACTGTACAGTCCGCACTGTCTCTGTTTCATTAACAGCATGTACACGATGTCTTTACTACCACAGCCCTGCTTCTGCTTCCCTTCTTTCCCTCCCAGGACTGCGTTCCAATACACACTGGGGCAGAAAGCACAGTTGGCACTCTTAAACCTGATCGTGCTTTTAATGTGCACCAGCCATTAATCAGCAGTTTTATTCTAGGCCATGGGGTTTATGAGACACAGTGTAACCAGGATTGTGGGTTAGCCTGCATATTTGTTAAGCCTGTCACATTGTAACAGCTGTTTGATGCTGACGCTGGGTGAGTTGTTGAGGATGATTTGGCTAATAAAAACTATAGACCCTGACCTGTGACACACAGGACTTAAACAGCACTATCACTCTTCACTGCCTGTGTGTGAAGGACACTTGTGTTTCATCGGGCAGGCCCCACATAGATCCATCGGTGGATCACATTGATCCTTGGTGATGTCATCTTCCGGATTTTTTTCCAAGGTCTGACCTATTTTCTTATTTTTCTCTTTTTGAGGGAAATCTGGTTAACTCTCTTTTATTGAGAAACATGCTTCTCACACACATAGGCCTGTAATACACACATGCACAAACAGGACCTGTGGACATGCATTAGTGGAGGGATGTCAGAGTGAGGCTGCTACCCTGGGAGTGCACCAGAGCTGTTGGGGGTTCTGTGCCTTGCTCGAGGGTACCTTAGCAGTACTCCGGAAGTGACCCTGGCACCTCTCCAGCTACCAGACCAACTTCCATATTTTGGTCTGCTCCGGGACTTGAACCGGGGACCCTCAGGTTCCCAACCCAAGTCCGTACAGACTGAGCTACTGCCGCCCTTTCTTTAGAGAATAATAATCGACAGCAGAAAAAAAATATTCTTTAATGTGAATTCATTTTTTAATTCATAACAAAATGCTGAGTGTTACCAATGACATAACATGGGGCGGCTGTGGCTCCTGCAACAACATTTCTGATGTGTCCTTTGGCAAGACACTTAACCCATTTAGACCTGATGAGACGTCTACGTCGCATAAGGCTGTGAACATGACTGCAAAGGAAATTTTAATTTACAGTTAAAGCCAATAGGTTTAAGCTTTAAAGGTCTCTATCTGATACAGAGACAAAGATTTTAGTAAACTTTGAAATTCTGTGCAGATTTCCTGAAAACCCTCAGGTTCTGGGAGGTTGATTTCAAACGTTACTTAGGTTTTAGAGGGCGTTTTTTTAGGCGTCCTTAGGTCTAAATGGGTTAATCCCAAGTTGCTCCCGCTGCTTCGTCAGCGGCATGTGTGTAAATGGGATTAGTTACTTCTAATGGACACTTTACAAAAGTCCATTTAGTTACCATTTAACTAGTGATTCTCTTTACTGACATGAGAGCCATGTTTTGATTGTAATAATAGTTGACGGTTCATTTTCTTATTGTTTAACCAATCAATGAATAGATGAATTGTTGCAGCTGCAGTGTGGACTGGTTGCCAGGGAGTCCTGGGGTGAACCTCCTGGATGCTGAGGTGATGCACTGACTGCTGGGCCATACCTTGTTACAAGAGTATCGGCTCTGTTTGCGCATATGCATATTCCAGGCCCACGTATTACAGAACAAGGAAGTGAAAAATAAGGATTCCCTGCTTGAGGCATTAATGAAGTCTGTCCTCTTTGTCTCCTTTAAATTGCAGTATGTGTATCAGAGTCATGAAGTGCGGGTTAAAAACATGGTGTGCAGGTTGACTGACGCAGACGTATGCAGAGTTCAAAAGGACAGCATCTCATGAATAGTTCATGAAATAGTAAAAATAGTGTGAACTGTGAAGCATCTTCTTGTCCCACTTCTATTTCATTATTTTTATATGGTTTTTTCTGCATGTCTCCTGTGTAGAATAACTTGAACAGCAGTTTTGAAATGGGGATAGAGAATTTTTAAATCTTACATTCAGACTATTCCAATCAAGCAAGATCAGTGAGCGTGACGTTTGAGGTGGAAATAGTCCTTATGCTCAGAAATGCTACCTATTTACAAACTCTGTAGTAGTGGAACGGATTCTCCTTGTACTCAAGTTCTTCCCTGTCAATGTTTTTTCTTTCCATGTTTCTGAATGTACAGTCCTTATTTACTTATTGCGTGTGCTCATTGCCGGTTAATGCCGGCTCACTAAAGGCCTTTAAAGCAGAGCGTCAGTATGTGAACTGGATGACTGAATAAGTAAATAACTTTGGCGCCTGGTAATTTCTTTCTGACACTTCTCTTAATAATGCCAGAGCTTTAAAACTCCATTAGATTTGCATGCATTCCATCTAAAGCACCACATTTATTTCTATTTACTTGCAAACTAATGAAGCATGTCAGTGAAGCTACAAACACTGCTTGCAATAGCATCAAATACAAACATTCAGGTATGCGTTGCTTGCAGAGCATTTCAAACGGGCTTCGCTGAGATCATGGTTTTATAAAATGGGCCAGAGTTTGAAATGTCAGTTTTGGTTTCAACAGAGGAATACGTGAAATGGCTTTATGTTTTTTATCCTGCTATATTAAAATGTAGCTGTGCTGGGCACATTTAATGGTGCAGAATATTTTGAAATGGGACAAGCATTATCCTGCTGAATGGTCAGTAAAGAGCTGCCAACATGCTTTTGGAACCTATATATCAAAGGAGAGCGGCTGTAAAAGCATTCAAGGGGAATCACAAAGGGCTTCATCGGAAAGAAAGAAATTATAATACAAAGGATTGTATCTCGCTCTGCAGTGAGTCAAACAGCTGAATTTGATATTTGAGATGTCGGGGTGATACCACTTGCACTGCAACAAAGCACCTGAATGAAAACACGTTTTTTAAATAGTAATACTGCTGTGAGATCTGAAATACAAGGGTTGAGTGTTTTGGGGTAGTTTTGCACGGATGTAATTATGAGCTGCATAAATTAATGCAAAATAGTTCTGAAATAATGAGTCCTTAAAGCACTCAAAGTTTTGTATGGTGCTTTTAAAGCTACACTTCTCTATGCAGTTATTTTCTTACAAATAGTTAATTTGTGATGTCTCGATTTTGATTGCAACTTAATGATGCAATCCATCAGTCGTCCAAGCTACTGTATATTTTTTATTTCATTGGCTTACATTTGTTAACAAGCAATGCTAGTCTGTGATAAAATGGCGTATCAGAGCTATTTTCATAGATTCATAGACAAACGGTACATTTGCCCTGCACACTGTGGACTCCAGTAAATACAGCTCTGTGCCAGTGATTTGTCCTGTTTCCACTGCACACTAACCCCATATGACCCAGGGAGAGGGCCTCAGCAGGAGTCAGCAGACGGGCTCCCTCTCAGGGAGCTGCAAGAGTTCACAGGGGCATCACTCCAAAACTTTGGCAAGGGTATCCTCCCATCTGTTGAGAATAAGTGCCGTCCAATGATTGGCCATCCAATTGACTGGGGCACCACGGCTCTGGGTAGGTGGGGGACAGACAGAGAGCTGCCTGCCAACAGCTGCATCCTGCAGGGCGGGCTGTTTGGACTTTCATCCATCCGCCTTTTGCCCTATCTGTTTTATTTAAGCCATGCTCTCAGGGCAGCAGATTGAATTGATGACATATTTGGATATGTATGAGGGCCCCTATTTTGACAGCTTTTAAGCAGCACACTCTGTTTTGAGATTACATAAGGACAGACAGTAAGAGATATTCTATTTTCAGATCATTGTAAAATAGTGGGCATTCAGATATTTCCACACAATAGCACACAAAAGAAAGGTATTGGATTTTACAACTGCAAAAGGCACTGATATTAATATCCCCCTAAAATGATATAAAATCATCAGTGTTCCATTTTTCTTCTTCCTTTAGAGGCTTGTTCCACTCTGAAACTAAAGATATTACTGCTCAAAGGTATTAACAGGGGAGTGAGCCATCGCACACTATATGGTTTCACAAATGGGTGTTTTTTTTTCGAGCCAGCAGAACATGACAAAGTCGAACTCGGTTTGATATAAGTTCAAGTTGAAGCCTGTTGATGTTGTAAGGAAGGGATATAACCAAGGTAAACACCTTGTTGATAGAAAGTGTAAGAGTTTATTTGTTTCCCGCGGTGCATTTCTCTTTTTCAATCTCATTTTGTGCACGACACGGAGACTTGGAGCTGGATTTAACCCTGTCTACTTTTCTTGAAACGCGTTATGAAACTTGGCAGCTAACATTGTTGAAGATTGTGGAGGCTGATGATGGTTTGCAGCCACGTTAGTCATGTTGTTAGTTTGACAAGCAAACTAATTGGGTTAACGATTTAGGATAGAGTTGAAAATGATTGTATTTATAATCCCAAGATTTTTAATTTCAGAGAAACCTCTTAAGAGGGACGTATGATGCGATACAAAGATGAGGAAAGGCAAAACATTAAAACGACTGGGTTGGCATGGGCAGTAATTCAGGTGTCGTACTAGGCAGCCGTGGTGAGGAGGGAAGGGGGCCTGAAGGAGACGCTCTCAATTGACCTGTCCAACTACGTTTCAACCCTTTCATATGGACAAGAGCTTTGGGGATGACTGAAGGGCTTGACTCCCTGAGTGATACTGAAAGAAGGTCTGACATCCAATCCAAAGAATCACTACTCCTTCAGGTTGAAAGCTGCCAGTTTGGATTGCCATGGGCAGTTTGGGGGCCTGATAGTGAAGAATCAAACGAGGAGTTATTTTCTAAAATTCACTTTGCATTACCATCCATGTGCTGTCCAAGGCGTTCACAATTTGAAACATCTCAGCGGAAGAACATGTTCTTATTATCTCCCCCTCCAAATTGCTCGTGATATCTGAAAATGAGGGTACCATATGCAGAAAGTAAAAGTATCCACTGGTGTGTGCTGGTACATGTCATGCTGACTCGTTCTGGCAAATCCAAACCTTCTATGGGGTTAAGCCCCCCTCACCCCACACCCCCCCACGCCATCCCCGCCCCTTGCAGGCTCAAACCCACCAGTCATGTGGCTGCCAGCATGATAGATGGCCACACAACTGATTAACCATGTTTTTACGCTCACTTGAATTGGAGAGATAGTATTTCTGACAGAAGAGCTGGCTGAGACCGGGGGATTAGTGTGTGGTGTTTTTCAGTGCAGCGTCGCCTCTGTTGTCTCTTCCCATTTCCTTCCACTCAAAGACGAACACATAAAGACACATAAACTCAACATACACCGTCTCCTTCTTGTTGTTTTCTCTCTAAAACAGCGTGAACGCTGCATGCCTGGTGTAACACCAATCCTTGTAACATTTACATCGCTCTCCATGCTGGATCCATGAATAATATGGCATGAGAGAATAGTTCCCCAACAGGATCATCACACAACTATCAGTTGTGGCAGCCGTTTCTCAGTTTTCCCTCCTTGTTTCAGTTTCTTTTTCAGAGTGTTCTCAGCAGTAAACGTTGCTGTTTTTTTAAACAGCATATGGATATCTTCTTAGCTGGCTGTGAAAGGATTTGAAAAAGTCACAAGTCTTATTTCAATTAGTAAATGCAGTGGTGATAAAGAAATCATCACACTCCTCATTGCTTCCTGTTATAATGAGTTCTGTTTTTAATGTAAAGCGAATCTCCATTAACATTCGCTATCTTCTTTCCACGAATCGGGCAAAGGAACGTGTTAGTTTCCCCACATCACTTCTATTATGCTGTGGTGCTTTCAGAAAATCATTTACGTTGCACTAGTTCAGTCATGCATTGTATATGTTAGCAGCTTCAAGCCGTTGGATAGGAAGTGCAACACAGAAAGAGCTATGGCAGAACACTCCAGAATACATTTCTCCTGAGAAGTTCACAGCTTCACCGTGAATTAAAAATGGGGTCAATCTACATGCAGTGTTTTTAAGTTGTGTACGTATCTCTTAAACAGACTTGATTCTAAGGGAAGCTAGGCTTTGAGTCCAACACACTAATATCAGCGTGCTTGCTTCTGAAGAACATGCTGCTTTTTGGTTTAGTTTGGGGATTAGTGTCTTGGATTTTCAATCATCCTTTTCTAGTGTTGTTGTTTTAAATGGGTACTTGGATTCCTGCAGATATTTATAATGACAAGAAAAATAGTGACTCAGTTTCAGAACTGTTTCAGAACTGTGTATTCCCTTGATGAAAGTAACTACCTTCTCTTGTGAATCTACATTATATTCTGAATGTTTGCCAACTAAGATCCAATTTGCAAGGTAGTAGCCACTTAAATGATCCATTGGATTACCTTCTCACGGGTGTATCTCTTTCTTAAGCAGTTAAGTTTGTTTTCCCTTTGAAGCCTGGTAAGAAGCTTTATCGTTCCACTAATCCAGACGTGACTCTGACATGCTATCACGAAATTAACGTATTGATTGCAGTTCAGCAACAGCGCTGTAATGAAGTTCTGTCGTCAGTGCGCCTTTGTACATAAACATTGCTTCCATAACAGCGTAATAATGGTGTCCAAGTGAGCACAGCAGGAGCTTCACTAACACACACAATCAGTCACGCACACACACAGCGCTACTCTGCCTCACTTTCTCCGATATTACACATCGCCACAGTCTCCCTCCCATTACGCTTCTATCACTACTTTTGATGGAGGAACAGGGATGGACAGACTTCCCCCTATATTTTGCATATGCGCGTTACACACTGCACGCTAGGTGTGCAAGAGCCGTAAGTGTTCTGCCTTCAAATGTCAGTCTGTGAGTGCCTTGAGAAACACCCTTGAAGGGAGCTTCACACTTGAAAACCCCAGTGATTTCCTGGCCTTAGCTGCCCATCAATCTACTCGACACAGTTGAGTCATGGGGCCAATAGACGCCAAGTGTTAATGTATGTAGTATCAGGGTTGTCACTACCTGGATAGCGCTCATAAATGGAGCCTGGGTCTGTTGAATGTGACCATTATGTCATGGTTGCAGTGGCAACTAAGGGCCATGTGGTAGGTCATGTAAGTCATCAGTGGGGCATTAGGGTATAAATGGGATGAGGGGTTTCTTCACTGAGCACCTATCCTTTTATGAGGGCACAAGTATCATTGGTTTATTTCAAATTGATCCACAAGGTCTCATCATTGGCTATCCCCAATGTCCGTCCTGAGGATATTGTGTTGTTAGTTTATTGGTCTGTATTAGTCTGCTGTGAAATAAAGATCTTACGATGTGAGAATGGGTTGATTGTCGGGTTTTATTGAGCCGGAGTGGGACAGCGTCTCATGTTTGTTGAGCAGTGAGCCATAAAAACTATGATGGGAGTCTCTTTGTTTGATTGCATCCTCTCCAACCAAAGCAACATCATGTAACTAACTTTGACATGAAACCATTTTTTCACCACATGAAGTTCTTGAATTTGATCGATTTTAGAAACGTGTAACTAAAATATATGATGCAGTTCAGGGAAGTTCTAAACAAAGCCAACATCTAAAAGGCTTATTGCATCTTACTGTATGTTCCATGCAATATTAGTTATCAAAATGTTTCTCTATTCCTTTCTGTGTTGTGCCTGGTTTTAAAGTCATGTTGTACTTTGCATCTTCATAAATGGCACATGATTTATGTCTTTTTCTCTCTCTCTTTTTCTCTCTAGGTAAGTGTAAAGGTTTTCCTCTTCGTCCATCCTGAAACAAGCACCTTTCACCCCACCTGTCACAGAACGCCCTCTGGAGATAGCGGGTGCCAGGGTGATTCATCGGTAGCACCACTGGTTAAAAATATTCCACCTCCTTCTTCTCCCTCTGCTCCACTTCCCTGTGACTGTCAGAGGAAATGAAGCCAGCTCCTCTTCACGACTAAACAAGACCAGAAATGGGCTCAGTAAGCTTGTATCATTTAAATGTCCCCTAACTCCTTCCAGGCATGGAGTATGTGTTGAAGTTGGTGTAAAATGTGACAAAGAAGACTGAATGATGCCAAGGCAAAGGGGGACAGTGTGTGTGGAAGAACAGCAGTGGTCTTTAGAGGGTGGAGACATGTTATCTTTGTGCTAAAAAGCTGTCTCTTTGAGTTCAGCTTCTGCTTTGAACTGATCGGTAGGTTGTGGGTTTGTCCTTGCCTTGCATTGATGCACAGAGCCAATTAATCATTGTTCTTTATCTAGACCTTTATTAATTTGGGTCTTTGACCAAGTATGCTGTTGACCTTGTGCTTTGTGGCTTGTTTTGTGTGTCTTTGAGCCAATGTGCCTTCCTAAATCAGATACTCATTAAGCACCGGAAGAAAATGAGGCAGCGGAATAACTGATTGTTCTATTGAGATCCAAAAGTTTTCCCGACTCAGGGAAGAGAATCCTGACCTTGACAGAGGACGATAAATAATTATCATTACACTGTCTCTGATACAGTTTTGCTCCATGTGATTATCCCTCCCTTCTTGTCCTTCCTGCTGATATTGGCTTGAAGTACGTTTTATCTTCACCTTCCAGGCGGACCAGATTAATCCAGCAAAATGTGTTTTAGCTAAGTCAGAGCACTAAATGGGGAGAAGAGGGAACCCAGTGGTTCTGTGCCTCTTGAATTACAATGAGTTTGGCTCCCTTTTCAAAAATGGGGGAACAGCTTTTTTTTTTTTCCTGCAAAGATCAATCACTTCATAGAGCATTGTTTGGGTTTTAACTTTTGAGGACCTTGTTGGCTTTGGGGATGACGAATTTTCCAGCAAGGCTCCCATGGACCCGACATCCAACTGATGCAATGAGACTGCAATTGTTTTTGCTTTTGAACAGTGGTTTCTCAGATCGCCGGAGTTGCCTTGCTGTGTCTCTGCTGGAGTGGCTATGCAGCGAAGCCATTCTTCTCGGCTCCAGACTGCAGCTCTTATTGGGAGATTGTGTGCTGGGCGAGGCGCAGCAAATTAACCAAGGCCTGCGAAGGTTAAATGCTGCTGCCAGGGACTCTTTGCATGAGGCGGGCAGTGCCACATCATTGGCAGCTCCCCTCTAGCCTTTTACGTCTTGTCAATAACGGCTGTCCACATAGCAGCCCATTCACCTCTCCGTTTTGGGAAACAGCGTCCTTTGTAATGGCATCCTCATTACGAAGAACTCATTCAATTTTTTGCAGCAAAACAGACCTCTTGCATTCCTGTTTCACCCCATTCATCTTCATATTTCTTCGCAAGTTCACAGTGTAAATGAATGGACCTTTGTTCACATCCATATAGAAGAC
Organism: Tautogolabrus adspersus; assembly: GCA_020745685.1. Lineage (NCBI taxonomy): Eukaryota > Metazoa > Chordata > Actinopteri > Labriformes > Labridae > Tautogolabrus > Tautogolabrus adspersus. Next base: position 26,742,706 of record CM036546.1, read on the forward strand.
CTCCTAGTTTTGTCCTCCCATTCGTCCTCTGTACACTGGCTCAATGGGTTACTGTGTTGACTCTGTTCAGAGACAGCCTGGCCCCTAAAGGCCTAAGGACTCCCAGATGATGGAGTGGCTGAGACATCTGCCATGGAAGTACAGACGTTAGCCTTGGGTACACAGTACCCTGTTGAAGCTTAAAAAATATAATTTCAACCTGAGTAAGCCGTATTGACTGAGACGTCTCCTGCAGTAGTCCTCAGGTTGTTAGTGCAGGCAGTGGGTGGTGGATTGATTATTTTACAGTATTGCTACAAGAGAGCGGTGACCTATAATTCTGCCATAAACCCGCAGAGTGTTGTTTACATGGAGATACTCTTTCCAGGAGATGTCTGTGCATAGGCAGCGGTTGCATAAACAAAGATTGTGGCCCCTCAAGCCAGCAAATAAAGTGTCGGTAGAGTGAATGTTAATGTGAGTGCATCTTTTTAAAGTGCATTGGATTTCTTATTTGTGGGAAGTTGATTCCATCGGATAGTTATGCTGTTTGGAGATCAGACAATCGAACTGATTTACCATTCACTCCTTTCACATGGTGTCACACGTCGTTCACTTTACCCAGTTTTTATTGCAGAAGCTGTTTATGTGGCGTTTTTTGTTTCTGTTGCTCATAAATGTAGGGAGAAAGCTAGGAAGCCATTTAGGCACTGTTACGATTTAAAGGCAGGGTAGGTCATTTCTTCCAGATACACTTTTTAAGATTTTGGTTGAAATTGTCTTTAGGTCCTGAATGAAATTAATATCTCATGTGCTCTGAAAAAGAACAGAAGAAAATCCGTCATCTGTAGCAGTTGTAAACACGTAAAAACTTCGACCAATGTCTGCACTCGGTAAGAGTTGTATGAACCAATCATGCCTCCCTGTCTCCCTGCTCGTTCTCTACCCCATGCATGCACGAGCCCACACTCAAAGCATGAGCTGAAATCCGCTTCTGGACCAATGGCGCTAGTGTGGGGCGTGGCTTTTGAGGGAGCACAGAGGGGAGGGGGTGGGTGAAGACGGCGCACGGAGAGAATGCTACTTTCAAAATCATGCTAGTTTTCGAAAATTACCAACCCTGCCTTTAATTGCTCGTTGCTGAAACTAGGACTATCAGACATTTTATTTCACAGTTATAAGCAGCGCTTAGCAAAAATTAAGCTACTATAATACTCTACAAACCCTTCGCTGAAGGCTGGTGAATTTGTGAGATTTTTGGGGCCGATACCGATATAGATGTTGGGGAGGGAAATAAATGTGTTACCGATGTATCAGCCGATATCTTAGATTTATGTTTGATCCGTAGAGATGGATAAACACATCTATTGCGTTGATTCCTCAAATGCAGTTATCCAACACTTGTTGAAAAAACATACAGTATAACGAAGATGGTCACTCAACTGGAAAGTAACTGTGCATGTTCGGCGTCACCGCTTGACACTCTGGACAACCATCAAGTCAGGAGAAAGTACTTTGAAGGACACACAATGAAGCGTTTATCTGTTTGTTTGTGTCTTTCCAACGCTCTATATTCATTAAACGCAGACTTGTTTTATGTTTAATAATGAAGATAATGTGTTTGGCTACGCTTCCATTGCATCTCTTTCTGGCTGTGTCCACTTTTCTTTCTCTCTTGACTTCATGTAACTGCTTTACCTTCAGGATTGTATTCCTGATGACATGGACCGCCCTGTTTCAAAGAGGTGGGACAGTGTAAAATGAAAGATGGCCATATAATGTCCCCAAAACAATGACATTTGATATGTTGTCTTTGTGCTATTTGTAATTAAACCTGGGCTCTCAATGTTTTGCAAATGATCACTTTGTTGGTATTTATTTATTTCACACAATGTCACAACTTTTGATGTTGGAGTAGGAACATTTTTAGCATTGCATTATACATTTTTTTTAAGAGCTTCAATGACGATTCCAACCAGCGATCACTTGGAAAGCTTCAGGTTTTTAAGACTTGTTAAACATAAATGAATCTTTCAGGAAATAATTAACCCACAGATTATTATAATTCAAGCGCGTTCATTTTATTTCAAACTCAAAATGACACAAAAAAAAGACCCTACCCTAGGCTCAGTTATGTAAAATACCCCATAAGGGCACAGTTACGTCATTTTCTTGAGAACAGTTCCTGTTAAAGGCCGTCTTGAGCTCTCCAGGATGTCCTCTGTTCTCCTTGTGCGCTTTGTGGAAGGTGCGACGTGAGCCAGGCCTTGAAACACTGCGTGTCCATCCTCCCTTTGTACCTTGTCTGGCTGGTGTCCTCCCACTGCTGCTGCTTCGTGTTTGGACGGGCCAGCAGGGCCAGCATGGAGAAGGGAAGGAGGGCCGTCTGTGCCCAGCCTGGCCACCTGGCTGCCCAGAGGGGAAGGGGGCGTGGAGGGCGGTGGAGCGGAGGAAACGGGTCAGCAGGAAAAAGAGACATTCCCCCTCCTCTTTTTTTCTCTAGTTTTCTCTCAGGCCTTCTGTTCTCTCGTGCGCTCTTTTCTTCTTTCTTCATGCTTTCACACTTCATTCCTCCAGACGCTGTTCCGGTTATCTCTCTCCGCTTTCAATCCTCTGCTTTTTATGTTGTACTTTCATGGTCCTCTAGAGTCTAGGTCATGTCAAGGCTAAAGGAAATTACTTACTGCTGTGAGGAGTTTTAAGCTGGTTATGAAACAAATTGAAATTAATACCGATGTCTCTTTATGAGCTACAAAAGCTAAGGAGATCATCAGAGACACAATTGAATATAGTTCAGTATAATAATGTATCGTTATTTTCAATGTCTGTCAATTCTACAGCAGGGTTATTGTCAGACAAAGTAAGTAATAACCAGTGGCCATTCTAGAGTCTGGTGGGGCTCCAGGCATAAATCAATTGGGGGGGCCCTCCAACCCAGCGTTCACCATTTACTACTCTTTCTTCCTGTTTCTTTTCTCTTATAGATTCCTCTTCATTTTTCTTTGTTTACTTTCATTGACACACCTTGTTAATACTGCATGCAACACTTAGCAGGGCAACGACAGTGAGTGATGTCAGGTGGGGCCCCCTTAGGGAGGTTTCCTACTGTCGAAATGTGCACATTTTGAGCCACTGCTTTGGTTTAAGTTTGTGAGCCATCAGGCGCCCCTTTCTGGTCTGGGGCCCCAAGCAGTTGCCTGCCATGCCTGTTGACAAACAGCGCCTCTCAACACCCTGCTGAATCAGTATTGTGTTCACATTCTTCACAGCAAAGATTTACCTCGAGTCATGTTAGTAACGTTTGTCTTTTAAAATGTATCAGGAAGAAAACCAATCAGCAAAGAGATAAAAGACACATCCTGTGTACCTCTGTCTGCAGGGGGCTCCATAACGGACACTAAACAAAAGTTCCTCACAGTAGCTTTAAGCAAGATGCTAACAAACTTTAAACAGCAAAAATCATGTATGAACAGAAGAAACATCTGATAGAAAATACGCTTTTGGACCTGCAGCACTCAAATCTTGAAATAGAAAAGATGACCCTATATATTCTCCACTGAGGATTTCAAGATTTCAAAAACGAGCTATAGGAAGCAGAGATGTTTCCTTTAAGGACAGTGTGTTCTCTGTTTGTGTTTCTACCCTGCTAGTCTCTACGGTCCTTCTGCCACAGCCTTAACTTCCCGTCTGCTCTCTCTGGTGGAGGGAGAGTGCCGACCTGTGCCAGACTGGAGACTGTGAGGTGTCACCATGGTTCACCTGAAACATGTGACATAAAGTACAATATGTTCCATGAACCATCACCTGTACCAGATACACTTTAGACCTGAGTACATTAAAAACACAGAAAATGTGTAAGGCTATCTCTTTAATGAGGCTCTGTCTTCTTTGAGTTTGTCAAATTATAATAAAGCACTGATCTAAACGAGGTTACAAAGTGCTTTACAGAATGCATAAACATAGGCAGATGGGGAGCTGGTAGCACGCCCCATGTATGGAGGCTGTGGTTCTCCGAGCGGGCGCCTTGGTTAGAATCCGGCCTGTGGCTCCTTATCCCGCTTGTCATTCCCTACTCTCTCTCTCTCCCCGGCTCTATCCACTGTCCTAACTCTGAAATAAAGGCACAAAAAGCCAAAAGAATGAATCTTGAAAAACATAGGCGGATATTAAAAATGCTTCAGAAAATACACAGGGCATTAGAAATTGTGCAAAATTAGATTTGCACATACTGCCGATAACACACTTACTGGACAAGCAAAAAGGATGGAAACAACTGACCTTAATACTAAGGTTCAAAAGAATAATTAATTGTATGAATGAATTAATTCCAGGTGCTCTTACTGGCCACTACATGAGACTTCATGGTAATTATCACAGATCGGAATAGTTTGACCCACTTGTGCTGCAGGTTCGTTATTGTGGCTCAGCAGCTTCAAAGTTTTCTAAAAAAGTATGCTTCTCTTACTTCTGCCTTTGAACTCAAGGAAGCTCATCCTGTTTGGAGTTTTAAGTTTGACTATATTGCACGTTAGTGTTTCCAAAAGAAGTCCAAAACAACTTCAGGGGAAGTTTTCAAAGCACATAATTTAGAGACTAGATATGAAAAATTCCCTGTTAAGAATTTAAATGACTGTACACTCTCAAATAATAAAGCCTGCAATAAAGATCGAGTCAGAGCCTTCCCGATCTGGAATTGTAAATATCCAACATGTTTGATATTAATGATTCCTGGTCGGCCTGCCTCCGACGGAATACCCTCAGCAGCCAATCAGAGCAAGCAGACCTGGACTAGTCACCAACCGGAAGTTGCATACTCTGGCAACTCACCCTCATAAAGCTGCACATAATCCGTCTTCTCAGCCAGGATTTCATCCGTATTGTTTCTGTCATTTCTGCAAAACAAAACACAGCAGGAGAGCCAGCTGTCGGTGTCGATCGTCCTCCATATTTGTTTTTCTTTAAAGACATGTTTGATCACACGAGTTTCTATGAGATCTGTGAAGTCATTGCCATAAAAAGCAGGTGTGTGGTGTCGTCTAGTGTGTAAATTCGGAGGATTATAATATTAAAAATCAGTGTGTGGCCTGCTCAAACCTTCAGCAGTTTGTCTTAAGTTGTAAAGTTTATTCTCCAGTTAGAATTATTTTCTTGGGGCGCTGGTGGCACAGGGGTTAGTGCGCGCGTCCCATATATGGAGGCTATGGTCCTCAACGCGGGCGGCCCAGGTTTGGGTCCAACCTGTGGCTCCTTTCCCGCATGTCAATCCCCACTCTCTCTCCCTGATTTCCATCTCTATCCACTGTCCTATCTCTCCAATAAAGTTAAAATTATTTTCTTTTTTTGACTTTCTGATCTTACGTTCCACAAAACCTGATGCTGCTCTGAACAAATAAAAAAGGAAAGTGGATTTTTATTTAGGGAAATAGATTTGCTCTAACTCGTCCTTTAAAAAAAAAAAAATCTTTGATCAGAGGAGTTCTTGGACATTTCCAGCAGGAATTTATAATTTTCTTTTCAATGCCACCAAGGTGTTTTCATATTTATGAACATCAGTTATGATCACAAAAAAAAAGAAATCAATTATAAGCTTCATAGACTCTAAATGTGTATGTGTGTCTCTTGGTAGCTCTGCAGTCGTCTTTCGAGAGCCTCCTTAATCATTATGCACTAAATGTGCTCGATCCACTCATGAACACTCAACGTGCTCGTCATTATTCGAAACTACCTCCTATTCACAAGACTTTTGCTCCTTAATTATTTTTAAGCTCTTCTGGAGGAGCTGACACACGGTCCAGAGGTCAAACTGTGAGGCCAGGTGAAACTAAACTCACCATATTGCACTCTCCTCTGCCTCCTCCTTCCTCTGCCTCTCCCCTCGGGCTGATAATAGAGATTTGGGGCTCCCCTGCTGCTCGAGCCACCTGTGATATTATCTCTGAGCTCTAGCAGGCAAGGTGGGACTTTTAGCCCTCTCTATGGGACGGAGGAATTAGAATTAACTTTACGGATAAGTGGATCGGATGTCTGGATCTGAAGGTTGAGCAGGAAGCATTAAAATGAAATGGTTTCCTTTTTTTGTTGTGAGGAAAGAGAAACGTGCAAACAGAAAAGGGGAGATCTTTATTTAGAAAAGTGGCTCATTTGAAAAACCTTTGATTAAACACAAACTTCTGATTTTTCACTCAAGAACTGATCAGGGAACAACTGGTATTTCAGTTTTTGTAAATTCTATTTCATAATCTATCCAGACCGGAGAGTGTGGAAACAGTTCCAGGCTCAGTTTTATCATTTTTTCCATCGCAGCTGTGCACAGTGACTCGACACATAACTGTACACTACTTTGTGATCTCATTTATTTTCCTTTTTGCACATCTGTGGCCCGACTCTGAGGCACAAGAAGCGCTCTGACCCTTCTGGTACCATTGAGATTCAGAATTATTCTTACTGTATTTGTTGTTGTTTTTTCACAGCTGCTTCATACTTCATGAAAAGCTTCTGCTACAGTCCATTGAATCCCTGCAATAAATCGAAAACAGCACAACAAATATGTTAACAAATGTTCTGCCTGTGATTGGAGGCGAGCCTGAGCGAGAGCACAGTGGGTTAAGCACAGCCTTCTACTGTGTTTGCATTCGTTAAATCACACGCATTTGACATCAGCCTGCTGCTTAATAACACACACACAACTCGACACTCGTCCGACTGTTCTGTGCTAACTCTAAGTCACGTTGAAACGGGTAGAAATACAGTTTTCAATCCTCCTCTAACTTCCTTCATGATAAGAGTCGGTACATGTTTTATTCTGAAAACAGATTATTACATTAAACAATATGATGTCACCATTATGTGGCATGAAATACAATAGAATTTATACTGAAAGTGTGACAAATCAATGCAGTCACATAAACAGCTTCATCAACATTTAGTATTATGTAATGCTGTCATCATAGCACAAATTAAATCGACTCCTGCACCATCTGCCTCAGGCTGCAGATCTGTGGAGCTGAGTGTTCACGTCATGCAGCTCTGCTCCGTGCAGACGGCAGTAAAACTTCCAGGAGATGCAGCTTCTTCATCTGTTGAGCTGTTTTCATGCTCCTCCTGTAGCAGGCCGAGTGTTTCTTTTTTATTATTACCGTTTCCTCTGATCGATAGCACTATTCATAGTTCTATACCAATATTCACAGGGTTTGTTTTTGCACATACATGAAGTGTATGACACGTACCACTTTGCACTCAAAATATAGAAATATAAGTAAGATAGATTTTATGATCCTGTAAATAATTTTTAATTGCATCGACACAGCAGCTTCAATTGGTTGCACGTCTGTGTTTGTGTTATATTAAGCATATTGAGATTAAAAATATACATTTTGGTGTAATAAATTCAGGTGTTGTTCATTTTGTGATATTGTAAGTAATCATGATTGTTTGAGTATCCAACCATTTGTAACCATTTGGCCCTCTGGCAGAGAGACTGGGCCCACCTCTGATTTAACACATTTCAGAAGATATCCAAAGAAGCTAATAAAACATTAACAATCCATAAAACAGCCAAACTTCCTGCGTATATGCACACGTACATCTAGACTGTTTAAATTCCTTACAGCACATAAACTGAAAACACTAATGTGCCTCTACTTGTTCAAATTTTGAAGCTTTATCATTTCCACGATGTCTGCCTTCAGATGGAGCAGAAATGTCATGATAACTATCATGCAAAATCTACACTCACCATCCCAGTGGTGCTCGACCATAAAAACAGTGAACGTAGTGTTTGCTTGTATGTCAGGTTCTTAATGTCACAGTCAGACATTGTTTTCCAAGTTATGTCCCCCAAAACGATACCCACAAATCTGTCATTCTCTCTCCATTCTTAACTCGACAAAGCTCGAGAACTTCTGTCTTATTCATTACAGACAAACAGGAATCTGAAGTACAAGGAAGGTTGTAAAATGTGTCCCTGAAAATAGTGTAGTACTCTCATATTGTAGCGATTACAACTGAAAATATCACTTCAATTGAGGATAATTTCTCGGCGTACGAGGTGAAGGCTTGTTGTAACTCAAAAACCATGCGTCTCTTCTTCCTTTTCATCTGAGTTCTGTGAAGTTTCAGTGGATAATAAAACAGCAGGAGATTGTATTTATATTGACGGGTTGAAAAAAAGAAGCAGCCTCAGATGTAACTGAGCTTCTATTCCCCAATTAGCATTACTCTCAGAAGCTAGTGGGACACAACATATATATGGTAATCACTAGGCATTATGGGTAATTTTATTGAAACCTCCCTGGGTGCACCTGTTAAATGGGCCTTTTCATTAAGTATGTATGTGAAGCCTCCAGGGGGAAGGTTAAACCTGTTTGTTGTTTTCTTCAGATACCTCCTGCTCAAAAATGCGCCATTATGACCTGATTTATGCAAATCAAGTGATTATTTGAAAATAATCAGAACGTCGTTCAAACTTGGGAACTGCGATGTTTGTGAAAAAATAATTAAAGAAGTGGAAGATTCCTAATGTTTTCATTCATGCTGTGGTGAATATGCAGCCCTCTGATTTAATTGCACGAGGATAACTCTTTGCTTTTCTCTCAAATTACACTGCAGTCAAATAGCACATGAGAAACCAGGGACTATTTAACTAATGAAGTGAATTCACAGTTGCATCATCCATCACTTTATGCTCAACCACATCCCCCTAAGCCCCGCGCCCCCACACTGCTATCGTCACACTCACTCTGCAAATGCAGATTTCTCTTTTGCTCTCTCTCTCGCGACATCCAGCTTAAAGTTAATGTACAGACAGGCTGCTCGCTAAAGCACTTATACTCATAAAACACACACAAACTTTCTTCTTTTCACAATTTAAAGCCAGTATTGAATGCGTCAAATATATTGGAAATCTTGAGCTTACATCCAGACTCCAGAAGCTTAGTAGCATACAGAACTTACTGCTTAAAGTTAGCACACTTCTATAGCCTCTATGTTGCATTGATCAAGGTCATTACCAATTCACCTGTAGAGGTTAGACGAACTTGCAGACATTTTAAAACTGTAAAAAATGAGAATGCATTTGTAAGAGGAAACTTACAGACTGGAGAGTTCAGCTCGCATTGGTTCCTTCTGCGGCCAAGTGTGGGAGGTTCTGGATGAGAGTCGGCACCTCCAAGGCTGAGCCATGGTTTTCTGATGGAAATAGATTGATTTCTTTCCCTTGGTTTGGAGTGTGTTATGACTTCAAGCCAAATAATCCACACATCTTGGGATCCAGAGTGAGGATAACACAAAGCATTGAGAGTGAAAGTCAGAATGGTACAGCATCAGTAGTAAAGCCAGTGTTGTATCAGGCCATCGTGGTGGAGTGGAACTGAGCCTAAAGCTTTACATTCACTAGTCCAGTGGTCTCCAACCTTTTTTTTTTGTGTGACTTGCAGCCCCACTTACACGTGTCTAAGAAAAACTGAGCCCCAACCCATACATTACTATCAAAAATTAAAATGTTTTAATTGTTTCCATCAATAAAATCCCAAAGGAAAAAGCATACACACACTAGTTCTTAACAAAAGGCATTTGTGCAAACTGTGTTTTATCGTTATTTGAGTTAAAATGTGTAAATCTAATCTTGACAGCCTCATAGCAGACAAAGCATTGCACCCCCTCCTGAGATCTTTGGCACCCCTCCTATGAAGGCTTGGACCCCAGGTTGGGAACCAATGCCCTTGGAGGAGCTCCGACATCCCTGAGGACTGTGAAGTAGAGTTGCTCTGCCTTCAAAGGTGGCCCAGACATCTGATCAAGTTTGACTTCTCAGACAAAGTGTGGTTTTGTAAGTTGACTCTTATCGTCCCCAAAAGGAAAGTAGTCTTCATCTCATCCAGAAACATTAAATAAAGCATTAACAGGAGAAATAAACATGACTAAGACACAATGAGCTCCTACAACAAGCTGTCGTTCGCATGGTGCCACGACAGTCAGATTTTGGCAGAATGCCTCCTGGGTGCCTTCCCTTTGGAGGATTTCCGGGCATGTCCAACTGTTAAGAAACCCAGGGAAGATCCAGGACACGCTTGGAGGATTACACATATTATCACATCTGGCCTGGGAATGCCTCAGGAGGAGCTGGAAGACATTTCAGGCAAGATGGAGGTCTGGACCACCACGCTTGGCCAGATGCCACCAAGACCTGGCACTGGATTGGTGGATGCATGTATACACATCTTGAATACTTGGGTTGTATTTATTTTTTGACTGTCAATACTATTAGTTTGAAATATACTGTAGGCATATTAACTGTACTACTGCATCTTATATGCTAAAATATATATAGAAACTGACTACCTCAGACGGCACAAGAGCATTCAATCAAAGAGGTTATAAACTGTTTATATACAGGCATGTAGACACATTCATATTATATACAGAACGTCCTTAACCCATTCAGACCGGATGAGACGTCTAGGCCTCATAAGGCAATAAACATGAGTGCAAAAGACATTTTAATTTACAGTTGAAGCCAATAGTTTTAAGCTTTCAAATGTTTTATTTTTAAGGTCTCTGTCTGATACAGAGGCTAAGACGTTGACATTTTGTGCAGTTTTTCTGAAAAGCCTCAGGTTTTGGGTTAGTTTTGGTTCATTTCAAACATTACTTAGGTTTTAGAGGGCGTTTCTTCTAGAGGCGTCCTTGGGTGTAAATGGGTTAAGTCGGGGGGCCAAGGTTGGACTCTGACCCTTGGGTCCTTTCAACATATGGCATTCCCCCCTCTCTCAACCTGATTCCCTAAATCATCCACTGCCCTGACTCTCAAATAAAATCATTACAAAGCCTAAAAATAAATATCTTTCTAAACTACCTTTTCAGCTGACGTTGTCTTGGCCAGGACTCTCTGGAAAAAGAGATCTTGTTTCTCTACGAGAATAAATTCCTGGTAGAATAAAAACATTCAGCAGTACAAATAAGCCAAATGATGTGGGTACATTTAAAGATATTTATTGGAAAACAACCAAACCACCAGACTCCTTATTTCAACAGTTTTGATTATATGATGTCAAAACCATGATTTGTCTTATTTCGTACTTAAACACACATAAAGCTGAGTCCAATCCTCTTGTATGCATACACAAGTTAGGTTCCCCCTGGAGAGATTGTACAAGTGTATAGCCAGAAGCCATTTAAGGCTGCACTGAAAAAGGTATGTACTCCAAATGGTAACAACTTTTTCCATCAGCACATTGCTTCAAATATTTATTTGGCAGTGTTTTTTAAAGGTTATCCATGTCCTTGTTTTGCATCGATTAACATTTTAAAAATTGTATTCCCAGTGGGATACTGCAAGTCTGGTAATAGAAGGTCTTTGATCCGACTTCTTTTACTCCGTTTTCTTTGTCGCCTCATCAAATGCTGTGTAGTGTGTTGCTACCTCTCAGCATTTGGCTAACACATTGGAACAACCTGCTTAATACCCCTCCTCCACCAGTAATGCCCTAATTTCTTTCTTTCCAGGCTTACAGGACTTTGTTTATTCCATTCATTTCAAACTTTTATCCCGGTCTTAAGTGGGTTGAAGGTGCTATTCAACTTCTGTAACAACTAACACTCAAGGCTTTTTCATTTCTCGAAGTTCTCGAGCTTGTTTGGTGGCAGTAGCTCAGTCTTTAGGAACTTAGGTTGGGAACTGAAGGGTCACTGGTTCAAGTCCTCGTGTGGACCAACTCTGGAAATTGGTCATGCAGCTGGTGAGATGCCAGCTAACTTTCCTGAGCTCTGCCAAGCTGCCATTGAGCAAAGGCACAGAAACCCCAAACTTGCTTTCATGTGCAGCCCCTCACTCTGACGTCTCACCATCAGTGCATGTCTGTGTGTATTTCAGCCTATATGTGTGTAGCATGTTTCAACAACATGGTGTCAAATTGAATTTCCTCTCAGGGGGTTAATAATAATCTTCTTCTTGGCGATTGTTTTACTCCCGTCAGAGCTATTTTTGTATTTCTACTAGACTTCTACGAAAGCTGCATATTGCAAGTCTTTCAAGCTCTAACAGGTACCGTAAGAAACTGGCACCACAAGTGGAACATTTTAGATTCGCCCTTTTTACTCGGCTCAAGTTTAACTTTGGATTTTGACACTAATGTAGCCACAGGATTTCAAGCATTGAAAAGAAATGGAGTGTTTCCTAAATAGCCTCCTGCTCCTTCTAGAGAAGCATTTACTCACAAACAGTTAATACCTCTCCTCTGCAATCACTGACAAGCTGAGCTGCTAAAGTGCGCAGTTTGCTTGTCTGACTGCATCATTTCCACTGAACAATGTCTCCAAATTCAAATGGACACTTATTTTTCATTGGATCAAAAAGGCTAAAAAGAAATGCATGACACAGCTTTGTTACTCACAGAACGGTGCATATTTAATAGGGATGGGGATCAAAACCCAGTTCTGTTAATGACCTGGTTTTGCATTTTCGAAACCTGCAAATGAATTGTGTTTACGCTTCTCTCATGAGTCTCATGGGTCCTTTACTGTAATATTATATTTGGAGTCTAATAACATCTTTTAAATCACTGGTGCACAAACAATCATTGATTGTCCAATAAAGTTTTTCAATAAAATTGAATTGCATGCCAACAGGGATTTATCAACACGAGGAAGACTTCTAGTAGTGAGTTGCTTGGGAAGATGGCTGAACATGCAAAGAGGACTAAGGTCTGCCTATATTTAACCAATATCAAAATGCAATTAATATTTCAGATGTATTTCTTGCAAAAGGGGAACACAACATCCATCAGCCTGGTGCATCAAATTAAACCAAAATGCAGTCCACGCAAGTGTCTTTGGCTTTAAAAAACTCTGTCAACTCCACCTGCTGCTGTGCGTAGCATGCAGACATGTAACATTGGTTGCTGTTGCTGCTGCAGGACAGTTATTCTCCTCCTCCACTCAAAAGCAGCCGTGGTAAGCGCTAGAGGTGGTAAAAAAAATCGATTCATGTAAAAATCGCGATTCTTCTCTACTAAGATTCAAAATCGATTCATAATTTCCAAAAATCGATTTTATTTTTCCAAAAAAAATAAAACAAATAATAATAATATTTTATTTTTTTGGGGGGGGGGTCTAATCAGTCACTCCCTGCTCTTTAAATCAGAAGAATGCCAACTAGAGCAACAAGAAATGCAGCCAGTCTCACAGATGACTGGAGTAGATCCTGAAGTATGCACTGATTCATAAATAGACTTTGAATCCATGGATCAATGAATACAGAATCGTTTTGAATCGAAAATCGATTCTGAATCGAATCGTTACCCCAAGAATCGAAATCGAATCGAATCGTGAGACACCCAAAGATTCTCAGCCCTAGTAAGCGCATGAAAACTTTGTGGCAAGTCCCATTACATCAACAAAGTAATCCAAAGTTGAAATCTGTGTTGAAATCGGCAGGATAAAGGCAAATTAGATTACTCAACGAGGTCACACAATGTGACACGATGTACAAGGTCGGGTCAGAACCATGACTGACTAAATACAGTTTATAAATAGTTATTACAGATGGTATTAAGAGCTGTTAAACTTCCGAACATCAACTCTAATCAGCTCATAATACATCGGGTATTGATGTTTGTTTTTCAAAGCAAAGATTTAAATTGAAATACAATCATTTATTTTCTTATCAGTGTGTATTGTCATCTCCTTTTTCTACCAATTCATGGAAAAGGATCAATAGTTGTATCAACGAAGACTCGGATCATTAAGGAGTTTTAATAATGGCTATACAAATGTATGATCCCCATCCTTAATATCTACACAGTGGGTCAAAGCTGGCCTATTTTTAGTGCCTCTAAAAGTACAACATGAAAGTCAGAGATAGGATGGGTATTTTACTGCGACCGAAACGGCAGTTTGTCTCACTACTTTTATTTATAGCCCACAGAACTGGACCTGACATTTCATACCCCCTAAACAGCAGTATAGATACACACTGAAATGAGAGATCTAGGATAAACAGCCATGAAGCTTCAATCGCCACAAGTTCTCGATTGACCTTGCACCGAGTCGTTCTTACATCTTCTAACAACCTGTCGAGGCGTCTTAACAGCTACTGGACCCCAAAGCTTCCCCAAGACATTGATACTGTTCCTAAGCAAAGATCCTTATTCACATACTGTGATGTTGTCCCTTGGTTCCAATCCTTATGATTAGACTTATCACTTGAGATTAAACACTTTGCTGCCTGTATTGACACAAGGGTCCGTTGAGGGATGATAGATACCTGGGGAGGTAAAAAAAAGTCTGCGGTTATTAAATATCAGCCCATCCTGCCTCCGGGTTGTTTATCTTTCATTATGCTGGATTTTATTAAAAAATACTTATGGAAATCTCTGCGAGGTCTGGCCTCTCTCTGGCCTCTCCTGTGGGACATCAGATGAGGAGGGGCATTTCATTTGCTCTGCTCTCTCAAGCAAGGCTTGTGGCGTTGCCCAGTGCTTGTTATTAGCAATCCTAATGACTTCCAAATTTGATATGAGACCTCTTGCCAAAGCTTCCTGGTTGGTGGCTCAGTGCCTCTCCCCAGAGATACCCACCACTGCCTCCTGCTGCTTTGATTAAACTTTCATATGGCAGTGAACTGCACCATCTACCAGGGACTGAGTCACCGGCTCCATCTCCCTGCCATTGTTTACCCAAGTGAAAGAGGACAGGATATCTGATGTGCACCAAATGAGACTGCTCAAGGAAAAAGCAGATTTCTTAGCGGAGTATCTGCAACAAATACAACTACACAATAGTGTGGCCTTGGTAAGCAGCACGGTGTTTGTTTAGTCTTTATAAAGTGGGTTTGGGTGAAGCTATAGCTGTTGCACAGTGACAGGCTGTCTCTGCTCTGCTCAATAAATCCTGTGGGCTTTGGTGTTTGACTTTTTAATGGAAGGTTCTTGCGTTTCTCGACATCCTTGTTCTATCTTCACCCCCCACTGCCTTCGCTGCCCTTTGTTGATTTCCAGAGCATCTCCAAATTATTATCTGCATGCTGAAGTTCACTTTCTGTTGATGCAACACAAACTCAGGTTGAGCCTAATTTAACTTTCCCCACAATAGTTTCAGGATACACACTGCATCTATCGATTGCTCCCACTGAAAAAAACATATGCAGCAATTCCTGACTTTGTAAGAAACACATAGTGTTTGTTGGGAGTTCTGTAGCCTTTCCTGTTAGCACGTCTGATTGCATTGACGTCCTGTCAAGCCACTTGCAGTAGCGGGTGTATGCTAGGTGCTAAATGGCTGAGATGAAGTCTGACTGTGATTGTGACTAAGTTCTCACCCAGGGCACTTTTCCCACTGCGTATTAGAGGGCTGCCAAAGTTGAGGGGAGTTGCAGTGGAAGCTAATTTATCTGAACCCCAGGCCTCACAATACCACTAAACCACACAGGTGAAATGACTGGCGGGTGGTTCAACTCTGAGTTCAAGCTTTGTTGTAATAAATACATTAAAGATACAGCCAAGCAAGCATGCAAAATGTTTGCAGCATTTGCACACACACACAAATGTAATTCTGCCTGCTCCAGATTACAAAGGATAACCTTTTCTGGCACCTTTTTTGGAAAAGTACCACATGGCTTTTGATCTTTTCATAAATGCTAATAATGAAAGACACCCAGAAACTAGTCATTACAGTTATGTATCATCCCCAGTGTTGTCTGGGATCCTCTTTGTCCATGAATCAAACAATGCTGAATCATCGTGACATTAAACTTACAATTTGCCCCGGCTCTGTTGTGACCTCTGCGTGCACAAGTAAGCCAGTGTATTGCTTTAAAACTCAACATGCAAAATATGTACCAGCTCTCATGTTGCACACAGTGAGAATGACTCACTGCCTCCCATTTGTCAAAAAACGTGCTGCATCTCACCACTACTCTGCACATGTGCACCTCCCCAAGTTCATACGTCAGTCAGTCTATTAAGGCCTCTCCGGGGTCCATAATGACTCATTGTTCAGGGATTGAGGGTCACTGATGGCCGGGAATGATAGTGTCTGCACTGTGTCTCCTCGGGTGAACTGAAAGTCTTTTGACTTAAATCAGGCTCATCCCTGCCACCACCTACGTCTCGACACCGGTGACAAAAGAGCGATGCACATGCTGATTCTATGCCCAAAGACTGATTGATCTCGTTCGACCCAGATACCAGCAGAAGAGAGACATTATTACCTTTGTTCGGGAGCACAGTGGCACATTTCAAAGAGGCACTGTGGAGGGCGAACTAAGTCACTGGGAGTGTGTGTGCGCCTTTGACTAAACCTTTTGATGGCTGCTCCTTCACAGTGGCAGTTTAGAAAGAAAAGGTGATCCATGTAGACATAAAACCTGCACAAATCTGATTCAAATTTAAAGGGGGAATACGCTGCCATGATATATTAATGTTAATCCAGGCAGATACACTTCTCTCCTCTTTTGATTTGAATGTTCCCTGATGATTTCTTCCATCCATGCTGTTCCTTCTTTGTGGTCTTATTTGCTCTGTAAAGACACAGCCAGAATTCATTTCAGTTAAAGTTCTCCTGGAAAATAATCCCCTTTCCACTCTTTACCAAACCCTGCAGCTGCTGATTTCTCAGAGAGAGGATTCCTTTGTGATTGAACGTGTCTTAATCAATGAATGCAGGTGCTAGAATTTTTTCCTTTTTTCTTTTTTTTAACTGTAATGAAAATCTGCCAACATTTCAGCCCGCATGAAACATATCCTTCCAGAAAGCGAGGGATCAGAAGACTGAAGATCTTCCAGCTCTGAGAGTGAAAACATAGAACAGCAGAGGGTCAGGGGTGAACTCTTAACATCAAAAAGCACTCATCCAAAAGCAGAGTGAGTGGGATGTGTTGACTAAGATGTCAGCCCTGCTTCATTATTGATGGGATTATGGCTCAGTAAATAGGTCTTAGGCCCATTTCCCCTTCACCAGCCCCTAGAGACGGCTCCCATTTTGGGGAAATGTGAAAATGTAGCTGAGACTGAGTGATGAGCTTTGAAAACAGAAACAGCCATTGGTGCTGTCAGCTCTCACCTTTCTTTCTATTGCTTGAGTGGTGTGATTAATAAACAGTGAAGGATTGCAGGATGAGTGGAATCATGTTACAACTGTTTGTCATATTATGGGTAAATGGGAAGATTAAGAAAAGCCATACATATTTTCTACGACTTAACTTGTTCTGAAAATGGGAAGAAAACGAACTAAAGCAAACAGAAATAACGTAAAGAGCACCCTTTTGTGAATTCAATCAGAATTTACCGATGTTACAGCTCGGTAGCACTTTCATTTTGTAAAGTGCAGTGAAGAACATCACGTTTCTTTGGAATTGAATTGTGTGATTTTTGTTAAACAATTTCCCTGCAGTTCATGTCTGATGAGATGAGGGAAATGAGAGGACAGGGAGCCACAGTTGGCAAATGAGATACACCCCAAGGGAATCGGCGTCGGCCACACGACGCAGCGGGGATCCAAAGAAGTCGAAGAAAGGGATTTTACTTTTTATTGTTCCCTTGTTGTGACGTTTCAACTTCATTATTCAAAAACAACACCTGCAAATGTTCGGGTTTGTACTTTTTATTTCATTACACTTATTGAAGTTATCACTCTGACCCTAACTGGTCAAATTATCACACCAGAAAACAGTTATTAGCTTGTTCATGTCAATGGAGGAAGTTGTACATTTGGGGAATTTGAGCAATTGACTAAATAAATGGACTGACTTAATGGTATTGACTGGATTTTGAGATGAGGTTTAGAATAAAGAAACAAAAACCCTGTTATTATTCCTAGCATGAAAGCGTTTTCTCCAGGATGTAATCATTGTAATGAACATGTTTTTGCCTGGAAAAGAAAAGAACAGATGGCAGGCTGCCTCCTTTATTTATGAGAAAGGTCTTGCGAGGGCTGAAGGTGGGGAGTTTGGCAGTGACGTTGGTTTAATGCCAAAGTGAAACATACGCCGATGCTACTTTTTTGGACTCACTTAAAGCATTAGAGCTGAACACTATTTTTAACACGAGTAGCACAGAGCAAAAATACTTCGAAGTTTAAAAAGGACTGAGAAACTAGAACAGTGACAATCTCTGTTTATCCCTTAATAAGGCATTACATAAATCTGCCCCAGGTTATGTAATGGACCAAGCCGTCATCTACCGGGGTTCATACATCAGTCATTAGGAAAAAGCTCTTTCACAGGCTGTAAGTCTAGAAATAATAGAAATGTATGTGCTGCTATGGCTCCCAAAGTATTTCATAGATTTGAAATAAACACTGAACTAATATATTTGATGTGGCGTGATAAGGCTGCATTGTTCCTCACTAGCTTTTGGAAAGTAACTATCTGCATGGTGATGCTGGAAATGGTTGAGCTTGTATTTTTTAAATATATTTTTATTTGACCTTTATTTTTTACATATTGTCATATTGAGATTTAAAATCTCTTTTACAAGACCTGCAGCCAGTGGCTAAGAAATATTTAGTCATTTCTAGACCGGAAGGTTTGATCCCCATTTCCTGCAGTCACATGTTGATGCATCCTTATTTGATTGGACATTGTATAGAGTTGGAAACTGGGAAGAGAGAGAGAGTGGGGAATGACATGCTGGAAAGAAGCAGCAGAGTGACTCAAACCCCGAGCTGCCTGCTTGGGGAACTATAGCCTTCGCTGTGATGTCTCACACCTCCACAGAAATGTAAAGATCAGCTTTACTATTCTCATCAACATGGTATAGATCTTATTTGTACAGCTGTTAGGGCTGAAGATTTCCACAAAGGCAGCTCTTTAAGTTTCAGTTTCTGACACATCATGTGGCTCCCTCTCAGTCCAAACTTGGCATGAAAATTTGATGTTCCTACATTACGTAGAGCAGAAACGAAAATCTGTTAAGGAACGGTTAAAAAAGCACGTCGACCTCGGCCGACTTCTTCCCTCTCTTGTTAACGCATAATACATTTCACTGTCATCAATAAAAGCTGTAGCATGCTTATCTCTCGCACTGAGAGGATTTAAAGGGAGAGCTTTGTTGGACGTATTGAGCTTTCCATGTTTCACAATGAAATATCGCTGCCTCGAGCCATGTTTCACCACCGCGCTGCTCTCTTTAATATGATACTTGTCTGTAAGGGAGCTCATTTGAAGCTACTGTATGTGTTCCACCGTCTCCTTGAAGACAGAAAGAGTCTTTTAAATTCCTCATATGGTTGCCCTATAGTCCATGTATTAACTGTCCAGACGTCTGCAGTCCTTGTGAAGTATTCCATGAGCATACGTGTAATGCAGTGAGCTGTGTGAGACAGTGATGCACAACCAGACATGTCAGTTGCACTACATGTCAAGGAGAAGACAATTTTGCCATTTTTTCCCATGTTAATCTGTCATGGAGATCAAACCCAGGCAGCCGATTTTACACTATCTGAGGACACACTTAGTCACAGCTCAGTAATAACTGCATGCTCACAAGCTACCATGTGTACAACCCGTGTGTGGACGCATCTGGGAGTGTTTTCACCTATTATTTTAGCCAGAGATGAATCTCATCTCCAACCACCTTCCTCCTCTAATAAATCTTCCTCTGCAAGACTAAAGATGATTGATGGGTAAGGCACCTAAGGCACACACATTGGTAGGATAAAGACTGGAGTGGTGCAAAACAGAGAGGGCAATAACGGCTGCTTTGTGCCAGACATTACGCCTGACTGTTGCAGCACTTGTGCTATTTTTTGGTCTTAATCACTCTCTTAGAGGTGTTTCACAGCTGGAGGAAACGAGCAGCTGAGCTACTACTTAGCTATAGGGGTGATTCAGCTCTCAGGGAAGATTTGTATCTATGTTTTAAGTAGGAAATCTAGACCAAGTAGCTGCAAAGGGAAAAAAAGATGGGGAACCTCTTTAATTCTTGATGTCAGACAGAAATAGGAGTTGTGTCCAGTCAAAACATGGATCTATTGAAACAATAACACTGCTGAAGCCTAAATACACTTCAGCATTTTAGCATCATATACATTAGTCCTTTCTTATAGGAAGTTTCGAGCTGACTGATTGGGAGTATAACAACCAAAGGAAGCTGGCACATTATTCTGAAGGGGCGCAATCTCTCACAGATGGGCCGGGATGTACATCTTTGTTTGCTAGCTTGATGCTCATAGATCATGTACATTGTCATTAACGGCTAATATAATTAGCATTGTGATCTTGGCAATTTAACCTGAGAAACAAGATATTTTACTTGACAAGTTTAAGTATCATCTATCATTTCTAAAGTTAAGAGATGCTTTAAGTTTCTTGGCATCTCTACAGCCTGTAATGCTACAGTTGAGTCCTTGGTCAGAAGGCTTTGGACTGCGGGCTGAATGAATTTAGCCCAAGTGATCAGCAAATCAAGGGGTGTGCCATGACACTTGTCCTGCTGGCCTATTTATACCAGATGTTCCTGATGCCAATCATAAATAATGTCATATGGATCAAGGATAATATCTTTATTGTCCCCCCAAAATAAACTTGATGCAGTTAGTAGAACAACAGCAAAGATTGACAATGCATACCAATGAACAATAAATAAGTTATTGAAAGGTGGACACACCCTGGGCAGCTGTATCAACAGCTTAAACTCTAAACAGGGGATGATGGGGTCAACCAGGATAGACTGGCCCTTCTATAACATCCTAGCTTTAATATTGGACATAGGGTCAGACCGGAACAGTACACTGTGTAAGTCAATTCACTTCTTTGTGTCCGTATTTTAGTTAACAGTCACAAGCATTACACAAAGCTGTCCAAACTTTATTTAAAAACATAATGCTTATCTGCAGTCCCAGCAGCATTGTTCAATAAATGTATTCAGTAGTTGTTCTGGGTTCCTTTTAACCTTCGTTTGCATTATTAATGAAAACAGACAGGTTTCCTGCTGGAATGAGGTTGTTGCCCTCTTCCATTTGTTGTAGATTGGTCCCTTGGTTCTGACGCAGAAGCAGAAAGTTAATTCATCTGGGGCCAATGGACTATTGTTGTGTATTTACATAAATCCAGTGCAGTAGTTTTTTTTTGGTGCTTAGAGCTATTTTTCCACCCGTCGTCTCTTGCTGTATAGCTGAATAAGTGTATGTGCATTCATTCCAGTCCAGTCAGGAGAAGCATTATGATATTACCAAGACAAACTGTCTCAGTGAATCAGTAAGCTGACAATGCTATTGCTTATCCTGCAGCAAGATACTTGCAAAGAAAGAGAAGCTGAAAAGAAAACCAACTATTTTAGTAGGAATTGAGGGATGGATGCATTCATTTTCATCAAGCATTAAACCTGAGCTCATTCAAAAGCTGTGATCAGTGCCTCTCTCTGTAATGTACACCTTTTATAAAATGGTTCAAGGGCACTGTGTACATGCAAACTATGACATGTATTTCAGGATGATGTGTCACTGAACATATGGAATTATTGTTGTATTAAGCTTAACTTGTTGTCATTGTTCTGGGCATCACACCTCAAACAAAATCCATTGATAGACCTCTGATAGGAGAAAAAAAGTTTGAGAACAAGCAGCTACTTCCTGTTTTGAAAACAAACCAATGCAGAAGTTAAAAGAAACTGTAGTTCCATGAGTGTCCACTTGAGGCTGGCTGCAAAAACCAAGTAGTCCCCATCAGATCCCATGGTCAGGAATAAACACGTTTACAGCCTGGTTCAAAAAATGTACTTGGTCTGAATAGCTCAGGTCGTTATTGGTAAAAACGGTATGGGGGTGATTTTGAAAAAAACAACTGTTTTGATTTTATTAAGGCTAAGAATTTGATACAGATTTGCGTACAGAAGCGCAGGCTTAGTTGATTGAGGGATGTGTGCGTTGTAGCTGTTTGCCAGGAGGCTTAAGACTCGCCTTAATTCAACCTCCTTGCCTGTTTCTAGATTGATCAGAAGTGAGATACCATTTCCAACATGGCGTCCGCCATTGTTGGGCTTCAAAATCCATCTTCAGAAACCAACGGCTGATGTCACTGAGTCAACGTCCATGTTTTATACAGTCAATGTTAGAGAAGGTTTGAATCAGATGAGAGTAGATTGGCTCTGAAATGCGTTAATGTCAAACTTGTCAGAGAAGACGTGACACAACATAAGTTATTGGTGAATGGTCGTTGACTGTTCTTCTTGGAAGGCTGGGTCCTGTAAATAAAGCCTTATAAATGATGGTTGGTTATTCTACTGTATTTTAATAATGGTTGAAGAACATAAAGATGAACATTTAACTATTAAATTGTTGAATTTAATTTCATATTCCATAATATGCCTTGTAGAGTTTATTCCTCACCGTGTAGTCTCATGAGTACGTACTGTAGATGTGTTGGGCATATGTCATTTCCAACATGTCTTTCAAAGTATGAACATACTGACGTGTTTAAATCAGGTAAAGTGAGGCTCAACTTAACGTGAATTGTGGCATATCCTGCTGGTCTCTGTGAAAACGTATTTAATTTTCCCTCACGCTGTTCATCACTTTTCATTTTTAATATTTTGTTTACTGTCATGTCATTCCAAAATGAGCTAATTACAGCAAAGGAAGTGTGTCGTACTGTGAGAGATGGCAGGGGGTCTCTGAAGATTTCTGATGGATTAACATGCATGTTTACTTACGATGCAAAAGTGTTGATTTATTAATTCCTGGTGTATTTTCTGCTGGCTGGAAGTCTTTGACAGTGATGTGAAAAGCAGCGACCAAACAAACACTTCCTTCTCCGTGTTTCATCAAGCATGCGATAAATTAGTCCGGGAAGTTAAGCAGATGGCTAAACACTTTTATTTCCAGCTCAGTTTCAAGTAGCACAACTTTCCACCACCACCTACGCAACAACTGAACTTTTCATACTTAGAACTTAAATAGCATTAAAGTTACTTTCTGTCTGATAAACTTCAGTTAAATCCAAATCAGTGGTGAGAGCCACACACAGAAGCTACTCAAATGATTACAAGCACTGTCGCTATTTCAGAGTTAACCTGTAATTATTGTCCTTGTTTTTGTGAGCCTCGTGGTAAGGCATGATGACACTGAAGCTTTTGTTCCTTTTTGCATCAGATATCTTCTCATGAAGTCGACTCCATACAATACACATTCTATATAAAGATGCCATTTGGTGATGCTAATAGTAAAATGGGTTCACATAATTCAGGTCGTCATGGTGACTGGAGGATTGTAAAACAATCCACAAAATGAAACCTGTAATGAGTGGTAAATGTTAAGTAGCGTTTATGTTTCACAGTAAAGTGAAAATCTTTCCTGTCCAGTGATTTGATATCTTAAATGTTTTCCTTAATTGACTTTAATCCCTGAACATTACAGATTGAGAAAGCACACACTTGTGAACTTGGACTTGAATTGTATAGAAAATCGTTCCTGAGCATTTCAATCTGTTCAGCCTGGAGATGTGATTTGTTACCTGAGCAAAGAAAAAAGACACTTGCATATTGTAAGATTTGTTTTGTCTTAGATTCACCAAACTCAGCTTGGATTTTTAAAAATAGTTTCCATTCAAAAGTCTGTGTATTTACCAAACGGCACATGTTGAGGCTTGCACAGCCTGTTAAAAATTGTGCAATGTTTATTTATAGTTATTTCTTTACTGAATTTATTAAATCTGGACATTGCACATTATTAATATAAACAGTTAGCATCTATGTTAGTAGGCCAACATGAGCAAAGTAGATACTTTTGTAACCATACAAACACCTCAAAGGAGGGTTCACAAGTCAGCACCCAGACTAGCTCACCAGCAGCTTTACATACACAATGAACACTTTTGAGACATTACAAATAACAGACCCACAAACAATAAGCTCATACAAATCTCAGAAATTGAGAGAGAGAGGGGGGAAAGGGATGGAACCAAAAATTTAATCCACTAATGTCATTGTTTGTGTCAAAAACATTTCAATAAATGTCATTTGAGGTGTTTATCACTGGATTTTGAAAACTGTGCTGCCACAATAAACACAGACTGAAATACATATTGAATATACTAAATGAAGAAGAAGACATGGCAGCATATTCACTCTTACTCGCGCCTGACGAAGATCTTGTAGATTGAAACGTTGCCCTGCCTAAATCAAATGGCCGTTGGGAGCTGAACAGTGTGCCGAGCTTTCTCTCTTTTCTGCACTACATTTGTTTATCCTGCACATGTATGCATTTTGCATGAATGTGCACACACTAGTTTTCTCTTTTTACATTTTTGATTATTGCCATCATAATGTTCAAGGAATTTCTGAAATTTTGCAAGAGGGGGCTAACCGTCTCGAGGATTATGCTATATGGGGGTCCTTTGCATGGCAATGATTGAATAAAACCTTTATTGACCCTAGGGATATTTGCCTCACTGACAAACATCAAAGATAAAAAAACACAAAGCTCTCGTGTGTGTTTCAGTTGCAGAGCAGTGCCACTTTTAAACCCCTAGTTTAAAGTAACCAAAGACTGGTTACAGCTGGTATAAACCTACTCTGCTTTCTGTGCTAGTACACCATTCAGTCACACCCCAAATTGTCCCTTTGTGCTTACATATCTTCATCATCATCTTTGATTATCCACCAGTACCAGGACAGGCAGTAAAATCAGGGTTATTAACTACTCAGAACACAACTTAAGGATAAGGATAAGGATAAGGATAAACTTTATTGATCTCCCAATGGGGGAAATTTAGATGTTACAGCAGCTCAAAAACAGGAATATAAACAGCATCAATAGCAAAAAGTTAAGAAAAAACAGCTACGAGCATGTTTACATGAATTAAATAAGGGAAGTAAAAATACAATAGAATTAAATAATAAAAAAAAACTTTTTGTGGAAACAGATTTTATTGGCTTTGTATTTCCAGAGAACACTTGCTGCTTTTTGAACTGATGAACCCTTTGTTGAACCACATCTTAACGCGCTTCAGCACTTCTGTGTTGTCCCATGGGCTTTTCTAGATTTAGAAAGGGGATGAACGCAGAGTTTTCCTTTTTTGAGGTTGCAAATAGAAACATTAAAACATTCATTTATGAAAAATTCATGCAAGCAAAATTCACAACATGCATAACAATATTAATGCCAACTTCTAGGATTCATTTAGATTTAGTTTTTTTTTTTTTGCTGGTTAATGGAAAATGCAGTTCATTCTGGTAGAGTTTAACCATATCAACTACTTTAAAAGTCCCTCTTTTCCCATTTTAATAGGGTCTCAAGTCTATTTCACCACCCATGTGAACTGTGCTGACTTAGAACCTCAATGCTTTCCCTTGTACAGATCCTTCAGATCCCATTTACAAGATGAGTGAGAAGAGGTGCTCAGGAAGTCACTGTCGGTTAATAAAATGCGACCCAGGAGAGTCGACACTGCCGGCAGTTTCCCCAGCAGGGATGCTTCAGAGCGAGAGCGGGGGCATTACTCTTTAATGCCTGTGTTGAATAACTGTGGGCTAGCTAATTTATAGAGGCTTCTTAAAGGTCAGCCAATAGGGCAGGAATACATATTGCTGCAGGTTATTGCCAATACTGCTAAATTGCAAATGCTCCCCTGGTCATCGGAGAGGCATGAAACGCAAAGATAGATCCAATGTTTGCTCAAAGTATTCATCAAAAGCCAATCAATTAACAGTGCAGTTATGTCTGTATTTTGGCTAGATATTGGCACTTTTATTGAATGTCATCATTAGACTTTGCATTCTTGTGAGTGGTAAGACGTTTCTTCAGCAGAAGCCATGCTGTCCTTGCTTTGCTCTCATTTGGACTTACTTTTCCCCCATTTACAGTATTTGATTTTAAATAATTTTGAGTCTTTTAGGGACTAATACCAAGCTCGTGCAGGCTCTGTATTGAAGGGAAATGTGCCAAGAATGAGCCTGGCCAAACATCTTTTGACTGAGAAGGCATTTTGTTCAGCAATCCCTTGTTTCTCTTCATGGCATTAATTTGTTTCAGCTAATTTCACATCCTGCGTTAGTGCAACTGGGAGCAGAAAAGCGCAGGCTTTGCTTTAAATCTCAGCCACAAGAGGATTTGTTTACCTCAAATTCGGAGTAAAAGCTAAGCTGACTCGGCTGCCTTTCTTCTTTTGGCCCTGGCACTCGTTTGTCAGAGAGTACTCGAGCAAACAGTGGCACAAAGAGTCACAAGTCATGTTTGGCTTTTAAGATAAACGCCTAAAAGGATGGGCATGTGTCCTCCCCAGTGTAATGCACATTTACAAATAAGACTATGCCAAGGATTGTCCTAAAAGTTATTTCTAATCCTATCCTCACTAGCTGTCAAGGGAAACTTCTGACCAATCCCTAAAGTTGTATATGCAGTAGTTAATCTCCTTGCTGGCTATACTTTAAAGGTCACATATTCTCCTCCTTTTCAACAAGTTTAAATAAGTCTCAGAGCTCCCAAAACATGTCTGTGAAGTTTCTTGTTCTAAATCCACTCTGATCCTGCATTTAATCATGTCTATAAACCCCTCTATTTCAGCCCTGCTCAGAACAGGCTGTTTCTGTGTCTGTAGCTTTAAATGTAAATGAGCTGTGTCTGACCACGCCCCTCTCTGGAAGGGCTTGGGTGGCTCGGGCTTTCTTGCTCCATGTCCTATTGTTTACGGTGAGAAGGCAGACTCAGAGGGCAGAACAAACACCTAGCTGTGGGAGTGTCACCCAACTGGGGGAGGGGTTACTGCCCTTTGTGATGTCATGAAGGGAAAATCTCCAAACGGCCTGTTTGAGCACACATTTTCTGAAAAGTGGAGCAGGTAAAAGACAGAGAGGATGGACTTTTGTCATCATTGGGGGGTTTGTAGACAGACTAGGGACACATATTAGTGTTAGAGAAACATGGAGAAGTGTATTTTGTATAATATGTGACCTTCTTAATCTGCCAACATTACTAGTGCAATGGATCTCAAACAGGTCCAGAGTGCATGTCAGATTTTTGGCACAGATCGGATCATTTTCAGTTCGGCCAAAAATATATTTATAATTTAACTTTTATACCTCTCATCTAACCACTACTCAATGTTGATGAGTTTTCCATGCGTCTACGGCTCACATGCTGCCGAAACTGTGGGTGGTGACCCGAATGGATCCACGGATCAACTGTGATCCATTTCACCATTATGGCATTATAGCAGCTTTTCAATAGGTGACCTGAAAGAGAAGCAGCCGTACTGATTATTTTAGAGAAAAAAATGCAAAAAAGAAAAGTCAACAACGATTTTTACCCCCAATTAGGAACTAAAGTGCTCCATTTTTTATATAAACACTGTTATGGTTGTGAAGTGAAGTTCGATTCGTATCTATTGAGGCTCCTGTTGGTGGAGAAAGTGTGACCTTTACATCTTCTCATGGATCCTCACTGTGTTATTTATGTGTGATGGGTCAATGATGGCAGTGACAAACCTGCTGAGAATCAATGCGAGGGTGGTATTTACGCTCTCAAATTGATCAACAGAAAGACATTCACATGCTTAGACTTATAATACTCATGCCACCATTTCACTTTCATAGTACTAGCTTCTGCAGCACATACATTCACATTTAATGAATTCATCAGTCTACCCAGCTTACCTGTGTTTCAGTTGAATAGAATTCACCCTTTTTACAAATCCAGGGATATCCGACGAATTAGACATAGATGTCTGGCGATATTCCAAGGATTCGCTGATTTTTTCCCTCATCCACTCGCATGTTTTAATTTGATCACAGGGTTTCCGGATTAGCAGCATGGCGTCTTTCAGGGACCTTTCCAGCCAATTCAGATGGGCTGGCTGGCCTACCTGCAGCCAATCTGCTACTTTATAAATATCCTGCCAATGGTTCTGGACAGCTATAATATCTCCACTGGCTCCTTCTCAGCAGTAAAAGATTCTCCATTTCAAGATTCCTGTGATGAAAATGTATAAAAAAGTCCACCACAAGCCTAAACTCTTAAACCTTAATCATACGTGAACAGCCAACCAAGAGCACTATTGAAGACTGTGCTTTAGTACCAGTTTGGATGGCCTAAAATAGATGAAGGGTCGCTCTCAGAGTCCATGCACAACTGGGATCTGAAGACTCTTAGCAGGGCTCTAAATATCAGTGCAGTTTATGGGTGATTATAATAGTAGTTTCCCATTTTGTTACTACTGATGTGAAATATCCAGCTGTGTTCAGTTGTAAGCCTGAGGTAGACGATTTGAAGAATCAGGAAAGAAGAAAAAGAGAAAGAGTGCAAAACAGCTCTCTGACTAAAGCAAGGACTGCTAAAATACCATTGTTTACGTATGTTTCTTCATCAGATGCACGGTCAACAACAAGCTCAATGCTATTTCCATTATTTAAAGTTTCATATGGCAGGCAAGGATTTAAAAGGTCTTCAGATCTGTATTCGTTTACTCGTTGAATTGTCCGTTCATCAACCAACTATGCTGTTAGAAAATTAAACCCAGACTCTTGGAGGTAAGTTATCAACCAGCATCTTAAAGAACCAATCTCAGAAAACTGGCTATGTCTCTAAGTATGACTGCAACTATATAACACTACATCGTAAAGAGACCAAATAGAAGATGACATGAGATCTCAGTAGCCCTTTTCAGACGGCTTTCTTCGCAAAAGTGCCGCAACTAAGCTCAGCCATCATCACATTTTTAAACATTTGTAATTTATATACACTTACTGGAGGTTTGAAATCTTAACCTACACAGTTGCGAATAAGTTTGATCTTATGTATTTATTTAGTTGCACTTTCAAAAGTATTTGTAGACATCTTTGAATGTGACGTCTCAAAGAATAGCTCTGGTGGGGCCAGATGAGCCAATATAGGCCTTTTTCACACATGCACTCCTGAATATTTCAAGAACAGTTCAGGACAGGCGGCCACTGAAATCACTGTGTTCTCATGACATGTATGTGTCTGGATCTCTGTGTTGGAAACATTCTGTTTAAAATCCGGGGAGAAATGGCAGAAACTAATGCATTGAACGGACTGCAGATGTCCATCTTGAGGCAACTGATCAAACAGGTGCCAAGGAGATATTTCTGAATTGATTGGTGCTGGGAAGAAGTCCTTGAGGAGGACAAAAAGGAAAATGTTTTCAACGTTGTAACTTGGCTTTCCCAATTGAATGCATCAGTATATGTAGGCGGGAGACTGATATATCTTTAATTGGATTTCTTTAAAAAGTGTGCATGTAACCACAGTGGATGTTTTTATTTTACTGAACTATACCACTACAGATTTATTGATAATGAAAATGTTCACTGAAAACTGCACACACAGACACAGAAGCCATCAATGACTTTGTGTATGTCTGAATAAGTAGTAAGAAGAGTAGCTGTCCCAAGTTTGAGGAAACTAAAATTCTCCCAAATTTCCCTGAAGCCAGATTCTATCTTTGAAGGTTTTCACGGTGGATGTTTCATTCACTGAAATGAGGTACCATTACCATGCTCTCTGGTCGGATTCATTAGCACAGTGATCATATTGAAAAAGATAACAAGCATGAGATGAAAGGACTGGATTTTATTCCCTGCCTTCATTCCCACAAATTAGCCATCCACCAGAAACAAAACATCTCTCTGTGTTGTGCACGATACAGATAATGATTCAGGAATTGTTCTGTATTTCTGATTGCTGCTAAAGTAAGGAGGGGGCACTAACAAAAGAAGAAATTAAATTGGGGAATCTGACCTTTGCTTGAGGCGCTTGCTGTCGCATCACATGGATACACCATTTGTATCTCTGGCGGAACTCAGTTCCCTTCTGTTGTCCTGCTGAGAATAAATGAAGCTTCTTCAGGACCCTCGCTGCGTTTCTGGAACTGACTGGAACACTCTGAAGCACTGAAATTGGCACGAGTTCCTCCATACTAAGTACACCACGCATTAGGCAGGCTCCCCTTCAGCACGCCAAGTCCATTTGGCTAATGGCACATTTTCACCCCACCCCCCCACCCCCTTAAATGCTCGAGCAGTAGTGTCTAATGACAGAAGCATAATTATTTCCTAAATCTCAGGTGACTGCGTTAACTGCCACCAGATTTAAATTAGCATTAACTGCTATGTTGTGAGAACCAGTCAGATTTAACACCTTCATGTTCGATACGTTTTGTGGCTGATTGTTTGCATGTTTTTGTTTTAACTTTTGTGTTTTTTTGGATTGAGAACTTTATTGTTGTTTCAAAAACATTTTATGTTTCAAATTTTTTTGGATTTCAGTTTAGACTTTTTTTTTTCAGATCAGGCTTTTAGTCTCCATCTGTAGGTGGCGTCCATAGACTGTTTAAAACATGAACGTAGTCTCAGTGACGTCACCCATGGGTTTCTGCAGTGAAGATTTAAAGCCCAATGATGGCGGTCGCCATATTGGAAATGCTGTCTCATACGAGACTCAAACATTCTTCGATATATCTAGACACGGGCAAAGATGTGGAGCAGAGGCGGGCCTTCAGCCTCCTGGCAAATGGCTTTAACACACCCACCTGTCTGTCAATTCAGCCCACCCTAATTATGCAAAATTCAATGTAACTTTATGCCTTCACATTATCAAAATGGAAGAGTTGTGAAAAAATTCAACCCTTCATGGGCAAAGCTGGAGGAATGAGTCAGCACTTTTTTTTCACCCTAATAATGAGATTTGAAGTTTAAACTATGAATCATGTTGGCTGGAAAAAAAAAAGCATGTTGTTTTTTAACATTGCAGTTTAACTTGTCTGCTACTTTAGACATTAGACACCGCATTGACCGGTTTGGATTTCTGCTGGGCGATTAAGTGAATGCACTTCCTCCCTTTGAGTTGTTGCAGCAGCTGTTTTATTTGCTCGTGTGCCTGAGTGGAGCTTATTCCAGCTACAAGTTGACTTTGGCTACCTGCTGAAAATGAGCTGGAGCAGCTCAGTGGCTGGTTTTTAAAAGGCTGAAGCTGCTTGTCTCATGATTCCAGCCTTCTGGACGGATACTGAGCCTGACAGGTCAGCCAATTTGGATGTTTTTTTGGCCAAAGAGCAGAGGACTGTGGGTATCCTCCTGCTCATCATCGGCGACGCTCCCTGTCAACACGTGTCCATCAAGTGCAGCCCTGTTGTCACATTCTGCAGCTTTCATTTCGGAGTGTGCTGATTCTCCGACATTCTGACAGCTGGTCCTTGTGTAATCGCTGTGTGTGCTCCATCAAATGATTTTTGGCCTAATTGGGGCTCTCCTCACATAAACTCTGAGGTCAGACTCAAAGAGCTCAATATTTTATTTGCGTATAAGCTGCTTTAGAACATTTGGTTGTCCTTCTCTTAAATGGTGCTTTTCCTAGCATGTAGTTGTGGAATAAACACAGTAACAAATTAACTACTTACCGTCTAGCTTCCTAACCGTCCTCAAATTGCTCCTTAAATTGTCATTATTGCTAAATAAATAGGGCTTTTAATTAAGACGCTTAACAAGTTGTTTAGCAGCCATATCAAATAGGGTGAACAACCACCTTCAATCTAGCTCCTGGGTGCTGTAATCCTACCACATTAAATGTGTCCTGATTGATATTGCTTAGCACTGGCCAAGCAACAGGAAATGGCCTTTACTTTTTAAGGAGTGACTGAGATATCATTACATGTAGATCAAACAGGGGCCTGCCCAGAGGGGTGCACAGAGGGGTGCCCAGAGGGGTGCCCAGAGGGGTGGCATGGGCCCCCCTTGAAATCTCAAGAATAGAGCTAAAAATATTCACATGTTGCCATTCACTTGTCTTACTTAAAAGTATGTTTAGAAAGGGTAAATAAATGAAAGTCATTGGTTTTGTGTGTGTACACATATGCAGCCCCTGTATAAGTAATGCCCCAGTTAGGCCAAACAGTCTGGACACACCCATGTGATCAATGGAGTCATTTATTACAGAAGAAAGTGGGCTAAATATAAGCCTTAGATCAAAGTTTAGACAAACTTAAAGGTCAAATCTGTAAAATATCTACTGAACTAAATGGTACAATGACCTTACTATATGATCAGACATTAAGGAAACGTGCTATGTTGAAGTGCTGGATTCGATAACAACGCACCAGCCAGTATGTCCTCCTCCTAAGTTTAGATTCCGGTGCAAAATGGTTCGTTCTTGTTTTGACCAGAAAAGTAGGCTGTTTTACGGCACCTCCACCTGATTGGATCGTTGGCTTCGACAAAGCTTTTAATTGGTAGAAAATGAGTCAAAGCCCTTGAGTACAGTAAGAGTTATCAGACACTTGAAGTGAAAGTTTGTGCACAAGTAGTTGAAGAGTTGGTTTGCAGTGTTTGGAAACCATTTGAAAAAAAGACATTTTCAGTTAAAGACTAAAAGTTTTTCATTTGTAAGAGCTGCATGTCATGACCCGGGCCTTTGATTACTACATCAGACCTTTTCTGATTGTGATTGTAATGATAGATTTGGATGCATATTCTCTGCTCTGAGACAAACGGCACCGTGAGATTAATGACTGACAAAGCCTTAAGCAATATGTTTATACACGGAGAGATGTAGTCCTTCGCTAACCCCAGT
This sequence comes from Tautogolabrus adspersus, assembly GCA_020745685.1. Taxonomy (NCBI): domain Eukaryota; kingdom Metazoa; phylum Chordata; class Actinopteri; order Labriformes; family Labridae; genus Tautogolabrus; species Tautogolabrus adspersus. The sequence goes on from CM036546.1 coordinate 26,775,196, forward strand.
TGATTAGGTCACTATTCAAATGGTAGAAGATGAAAAGAGAGACTCCTGTCCAAAATGAAAGGACCACGGCAAAGGTCACATCATGATTAGGAAGTCTCTTGATTGTTCTAAATAGAAACTAAAAGATTGTTTCTGTGCTAAACACAAATAACTAGGACAGCGAGGTAGGGGGAAGTGTCCCTACATCCCATCCAAGTTCTTTTGTCTTCCTCGCTGCAATTTTTTGTTTTGAAGATCGTATGTGGAAATCAAGCTGCACAGTGGTGCAATGGTTTGTGCTTTGGCCTCTCCCCAAGATTTAAATCCCTGGTCCGACAGCAGCTTTTGTGTGTGGAGTTTACATGTTCCCCTCCTGCATGCATGGGTTCTCTCCAGACACTTATGCATCCACCCACAGTCCAAAGACATGCTTGTTAGGTTAGTTTGAGACTCTAAAATGCCCATGAGTGTGAGCATTAATGTTTATCTGTCTCTACATGTCAGCCCTGTGATTGGCTAGCTTGATCTGACCAGGTTGTATGATCTCTCTTGCCCAATGACAGCCAGGACCCACTCAGGCCCCTGTGACCTCGAACAGGACACGCAGTATAGATAATAGATGGATGGAGATGGATAATATGTTTTAGTGAAGACAATAGAAATGACTTAAAACGCAGTCTCTCTCGTGATATAGGTCGAGTGAATATAGTGAAAATGTTGTAAATTTGCAGTTTGTAGAATTCCTTTAAATTCCAAACAGTCAACTCTGAACACTGTCTGTACTCTGAAATAATCACTTACATTTCTGTGATCACTATCTTTGACGAGGAACCGTACAATATGCAATGTCATTGTTATAATGTCGCCTCTGTAATTAAAACAGCCTCTCTCTGCTCAGGGACGGTTTTTCACTGTGTTTGTGAGGCCTGTACAGACGGCAGCTAATGCAGATGTGACAGCTTCATCTGTGATTCGTGTCAGTCATCAACACGTCAGCTGTCTGTTTTTCATGTTCACCTGTGGAGCTTGTGAATCACAGGCTCTGAGTCTACAGTACCTGCTTCTTTTCACAGAGGCCCTCAAACCATTGGAGCTTAAAGTACATGGTATTTGTAACAGAAATCACAGAGAAAACGATCATTAGATTTTAACTGATGAACATTAGAGTACAATCAGTGGATCACTAAGATGCTAATGATTTTATACTATGGCTGTAATGGCCAGCTCCTCTGTGATGGAAACAGCCGTAGACTTTTTTCTTCGACTTGAGCTGGACTTGAGCAACCTCTGCATTGGGACTTGATTATTGTCAGCATGCAGCGAGTCCTCATGCTTTAAAGATTCCAAGTTTACCTTCAAGTCTTTCCTGTATTTTAGGACTCTCTGTAGCTTAATGAAAGCAGACTAAAGTATGTATCTGTGTGTAATTGTTTCATAAGCATTCAAAGACTTGTGACTTCCTTTTGCAGTGCAGTGATTTGACTCGAGGCATAACTTAGGCCTGTCATGACTCCAGACTTTAATTTAACTGGTCTAAGTTATGCACAGGACTCCTTTCTTTAAATTTGCTTTGTCTTCCTTTTAATATCACTCCGTAAAGTGTTTTCAACTAGTATAGAATAGGATAGAATTATATTATTATTAGTACCTGGGGACCTCCGGTAGTTTGGGGATAACACCTCAATGTCAGTGTTTAATGCATTCACACTGGATCAGCAAAGTCTGTAAGAAATGAGTTGTATTTACTGCATTTCTGATTGCACACATCCAGTCTACTTTGTCTCACATCTGGTTCTTCTGATGGATTTTAGTTTGCTCTTGCGTGATGTTGCACACAGAATGCCGTCAAGAATCTTTGTGTGCGATGTCCAACGCAGACTCCATTCATCTGGACCGTAGAAAAGGGGGCAGAAGAAGCTGCAGGGACCTTCTTCAAATAAAATAAAAAATACTCCACACCAAATTACTAAGATGTCGATTCGACTGCATTACTTTTATCAGAGGCGCTCTGTGTTTGCTGAAATACAGTATGGTAGGTAATTAGCCCAAGGACTTGACGAATTACAGTCATGGCTGATTTGCACAGGATTAAAAACGCTGAAATCTTTCACAATCCAGGTCCCCAGGTAACACTATTCTCATGCCAGTAGGGCTTTAAATGATTTAAGTTCATTTTGATTTGTGTCTGTCCAGTTAATACTTAACTTTGTCTGGACTCAGCTCTTACATCCTCATATTCTAGTGTTAATCTAGTGGGCCAACAATACTTAAACCCAATCTGTACTGTGTTATTTCTCCTTAAGAATGCATCAGTGATAGTTGTATAACGCCACCAGTGATACATATAGCCCACGCTCATGCTGCCAGCTGTCAGTTTTCCAACTCCACCCTGCATCTTCACTTCGATCATCCTCTTTTAAGTGTCAACTATTCAGCTGTCTCCCCTTTATCTGTGTATCTGTTCATCCTCCTTTTTTCTCTCTCAAACACTCGCTGTGCTCCAGTCTTATCTTTCATTTGAGTGTCTGCCTTTGCCCACTTTCTCCTTCCCAACTGATCTTTGTTTGCAGTTTGCTGTTCAGCCTCTTAACAGCACCTACATGAAGGATATTTTGGGACATTTAAATGTGAGATTTGAAAGTGTTCAGTGGTGGACTGTTTGTGTTCTGCCGCTCTGTCATGTCAATGCTTCAGGGAATAAGCTTACCTACGAGACATCATCGTTTCCTAGTGACGGGTCAAGAGCAGCATCTCCACAGGGAGTCTGCAAGATCCAAGTGATGGCTCCCTCACTCTCTATTCTGCTCAATTAGTAGCCAGCCGAGCCCCTGTAACTTCTACACACAGCAGTAACCATCAGATGATCAACTCTTTGGCTTTGTGCAGCTCAGAACCTCACTCATGTCTTTCCACGGACCGTGAACTCAAATTAAAAATAACGAGGTAATTTCAGCCATTAAGGGACATGCAGGGAAGAAAATCACCCGAGAAACTGAGATAGAGAGTAAATGCACTGATGAGACGGGAGGCTTTCAAAGCTGCATTTCATGTTTCATTTTTATTGCAATTGGATTTCATCACTGCGGTGATGAAATCTCATTCAAATTGTCCTCTGGTGATGTTTCAGTGATCCAGCACCTGACCAGATGTCGATGAACAGACAAATGAAAACAACACTTTTTTTTTTTATCATCTTACCTTTGATTTTCTCAGTGCAGCTCGCAGGGCATGGAAAACACAGCAGAGCATGGCGAGGAATTTAACAAGATGGAGAAGTCAAGCTAGAGCAAGTGGACATGAAATCTAGTCTTTGTGGCACGACACACGTTTCCAGTAGCCAGAAGTAGTCAGGAGGGGTTTTTAATCAGTAACAAGAAGCATCTCTCCAGGGTTCTGTCGAAACCCAACCCCTCTCCTCTGGGCTCCTTCAAACGCCACGCCCCCAAGACACATGTACGAACGCCCCCGGATCACAACTTCTCCAAATCAGTGCGGGGAGAGAACCTCAGCACATCGCTTTCAAACTTTATTCAACTACATAACCTCATGTCTTGTTCAGCGATACAAAAACACCTAATTTTATCACACTGACTGTAAAACCAAATAAAAACTGCAACAGAAAGACACAACCATGTTCACACTGTTCACACCCTTCAACTCCCTCAGTCGTCGTCATCGCTGAAAAGCTTTATGAATGTTTCCTCGGTTTGTCCCCGTTTATCTACACTCCTGTTGCAGCTTTCTCTGCTTTTGCCTAATTTTCTTGAGGATGGGAATAGTAACTGGAGAGGTGCCACTTAACTTCCTGGGTACTGCTGAGGTACCCTTTGACAAAGCACCCAACCCCAAAAGGATTGTGCTTACTTTTGTAATCCAACCTTGAAGTCTTTGGTATAATTATGCATCAGTGATCACACATCCAAATCATAGGAAAGCCTCAAACCGAAGTTCCTACTCCACGGTTAGCAGCTGGCATGTGTCAATCCCAGCAAAGGAAGCAGTTTTGTGTGCAGCCTGAGTGAAAGCACTGCCTGTGAGGCCTGTTTGCTCCAACAGGTTCTGCAATTGTAAAGTAACAGTCCAACTGGGTGAACTTCACCTTTTTATCATTTGGGTGTATTCTCTCCTCTGAGTTGTGATGGACAGCACTTGTTTTGTGAGGTGGGCCAAACCTGGATTTTGAAGTGGAAATGATGCCCTTGAGGAAGATCTAGAAGGGAGTGTCGAAGCCACAGCCGGCACAGAGATTCCTGGCAGTAAAACCCAGATTATCCCACCATGCACCACGCTTTATGCTTCCTGACCTCCTCTCAGCATGGAGAGCCCAAAGGTGAATTAAAGAGAATCATTCTGGCTCTGAATTGTTTCATAACTTTTTCAAGTGTCACACTGAGCGAAATCAAAGTGAAGCAGACAATTCCCTGACGCGACAATGGGGTCATTGCTGTCATCAGGATTAGATGCAATAACCATTTTTCTTTGCGGGTTCCTAACTCCCCCCAATCCTTCATCCCTAAACCATTACAATCAAGTATAGCGCTGCACTCGAGGAAATTCTACCATTTGTCAGGGGAGGCTTCGTCTTCCATTATCTCCTCGGCCATCTATTATGTCAAATACCACGGTGAGCTGATGGAGGTCCAGTTCCAGCGCTGACCGAGGGGAGATTAGCACACCCACACTTCCTGTCACTCTTGACCTCGGCCGCCAGAGCAGCCTCACAAGTAAGAGAACGTAACAGGCAGAGGACATTCCGAGAGTGAGAGGAAAGAGAGAGACAGAATGGGCCAAAGGCAAATCCCCCACGGTGCTGAGGATTCGCTGCTTTCTGTGGAGCTGCGCAGATAGAAACTGTATCCGCCAAGGCTGCGGTGACAGGAAGAATGCCGGCAATCGATGAGGTTTGATGAAAAACAATTTGAGCTGAGAACGAAATGGCATCAGTTTTTGATATGGCTAATGGCATCCTGCCCACATGCACTCACGCCTGCACGGCGCCCGATTGAATGTTTCTGTGTTGTCTCGAGACATAAGGAGGTCTCTATGCAGCTGCTGAGTACCAGAGCTGCATAATTGCTGCTGGTCAATAGATATGTATTTCAGCTGATTGGAGTGGATTTGTTTTTCCCTAAAGCAAATTAACACAAAACTGCAGGGCCTCAGGTACAGATTAATGGACAAATAATTTAGATAATGATAATCTGGACAGTGTTTTGTTTACCTTTTCTGTTCCGAGCAATAAATAGCTGTGGAGGTAATGGGAGAATAAGGCGAGGCGATAAACAGTGTTGTTTGGGGATTGCAATAATAATATATATTGATAATAATGATTAGGTTTGAATGGTTTTACCTGATGTAAAAATATGAAACAGCCGATAAGACAGCAGAAAAGCAAACATAACCATTTAGTCAGCAGTTTTTCTTTGCACCTCAAGTTCACGCCCACGTCCCCGGCCATCACAAAGCATTGTTTAAAATGCCAGCCTTGAAATCGTTGTGTTGCTTGAAAGAGACAAACGTGTGAAACTGAGGCGCACAAAAGAGTTGAAGTGACCTTCCATTGTCCTCCAAAGATGAGGAAAAGGTTGCAAAAGAAATGGTAACATTACATCAGTTATACGGACACTAGTGGATGATTACCAGACATCTTGTGTATGCTGTCGAGCATTTGAGAGACACTGATTTATTTAGTGTGAATGATTACAACTCCTGTTCTTCTGAAGAAGTAAACATCTGCTTAAGATTCTGCTCCATTGTATGCTCTCTTAAAACAAGCTAAGCTAATGTTACTTCATTCAAATGTTGGTTAAAACACATTTTTACCATGGCATGTCACTTACAATATTACATTTAAATGTTCCTTTGAAAGAATGCGTGTCTTATCAGTCAGCAACCAACTTTTTATTTAGTTATAAAAACAAGAATCAGCTCTGAAAAAAATCAGGGACAGCTTGCACAAAACTATCCAATCACAGGATCTCTGTGAGGAGAATGTTTGTGCGGCTTTGCAACAGTTAAGTTTCAATCTATCATCGTCTGGCTGCAATGTAGTTTTATTCATTGGACTGATCGTGACGCTTGCTGCCATTTTTAAAAGCTTTAACATCGGGGTCAACTCAAGAACACCTAATCAATCTCCATTCTTAAAATCAACTTTTGAAACTGTCTGGTTTCTTGAGGTCTCCTTCATTAGCGTGACACTCCTCAAACAACAGCATTATTAAATATCAAGTTGAAATACTGACTTTGATCAGCACAGAGAAATTAGTTATATTCCCAAACCCAACTCAGAATTCAAACTTTCCAAGAGAGAAAAAGTGAATGAGGGACCTGCGTTGTGAACTTCCTCCTTCTCATGACTGTCAAGTTAATTCTAATGTAAATGCACGTGCCAGACTCCGGGCTCATATCGTAAGTTATTTACCAAAGGCTCTGTCAACCTGTGGTTTGAAGCCTCCTCAGGATCTCTCTTTTGTCAAAGCAACCTCATATCGAAAGGTGATGGGGATTAAGTTGCCAACACCATGATATAAGATATAATGCTGCTGGTATAAATATCCACAGCTGTTCAAGCAACTCAAAATGTCCTGTCAGACTAGAAGATATATGAGAATTCATTTTGGAGGTATTTACTGACTATAACTAGCTATTTTAGCTCAAGGGACTGCACACTGTGTAGCCCCCAAACCCCTCACCAAAACCAGCTAATCACTGAATGTAAAGTTATCCGCAGGGAAAGCAAATCAATCTAGAAGACCCAAGATATAAATGAGATAACTTTTGAGTTAACAACAGGCACAATGCTTCTCTGTTGATGACCAGATTGATGTAGATTCCTTCTATAATGTTCAGTGAGGTTTAATGCAGAAAGGCTAAAGGGACGCTAGCACATAAGCTCAACAGTGGGCCTCATTTACCAATATCTTCCTAAGTGTCTTCCTTAAACTTGGTCTTAAGACGATCCTAAGAAAAGTGTACATTCATGACGCTTTACTTGTACTGCTGAATTGTTCACACCTGTGTTCTTAAATTGTTGAATGCTATGTCCTTGTAAGTTTGGAAGCTTGTGCCTGTTGTTCCTAATAGGCACAGAAAACTCCCATTTAATGGTAATATAAGGACATTCACACATGGAGGTCTCAAAGGACTGAAAAGAAATGTAGACAGACGTCGGGGATTCCCAAATAAGAATGTAAAGAATGATTGCGCACTGGCTACTGAAATCTTTCTACGTGAAAGAAAGACTTGAGTAGTTTGGAAATTGGAGGTAAAGCTGCTGGAAGTGAAACACAGACTGATTTATTGAACTACATTCAGGTGCATCAGTTGTAAAATAAAATTTTAACTACACACATGTTAGATGATGACACTCGTTCAGAGAAGGTCGTAATCGGAGAAAGACGAACACCAGACTAAGTGAAATAAAATACTTCTATCTTAAATCTAAAGTGAAAAAATGGCCTGAAACAGAAGAAGGATGCTGAACATGTGGGAGTTAAGAACACATTTCCTCTTAAGAACTGTTGGTGAACGAGGCCCAGTGTCATTACATTGATTTTTTTTGAATTATTACAAGAGAAATTTATCATTTATGAACATTACAGAATACACAATAAGAGTTTTTGCAGGAGGATGTACTTCACAAGGACCAAGAGGAAATCTGACTTTTAGCTAGAACTGAAAACGTAGGTGTTTTGGACGAGCATTTGTATTGTAAGTGTAATACTAGTGAAATACATTTGAAGTATTTTTTCAATCCTGTTTTCAGTTTGGCACGTACAAAGTAGAAATGAATAAACTCTTGAGGGCACAGAGGGTAAAAAGGAGACTTTGTGTGATGATTAATCTCTCCCCCTTAGTAAAGTTGTCTTCATCGCCACATTGGAGGCTGAACAGTTCCAAGCACACTGTAGTTTTTTTTTTTTGCAATGAGTTTGCCACATCCTTAAGGAAAAGTCTGCCCATGTTTGTGTCCAGTGTGAATAATATTTCTTCAGCCAATTTATGTTTCTTCCTTTGATGGGGGGAAGTCTTGAGTCTGGGTGGTTGGTGGAAAGCTTTCAAGCCCCTTTGCTTTGAACATCAAACCGCTTGTCTTAAGATTCGCTCTCAGAGTGAGAAGTGAGGAGCACAGAGTGAAGGGAAAAGGGAGAGAGAGAGCGGGAGATGTAGAAATGAGGAGTACTCGGCAAGGTGTCAGGTGAGTGATTTTTAAAGTTCTCCTGAGGGGCTGCTCTGCAGGCGCTGATAAGGACAATCCAAAAGTGTCATGGCAGCTTTGAACAGAAAGGAAGTTTGACTTCGAAAGGACATGACAAATTCTGACATGACAAATGAATAATTTAAATGAAACTTTTATGAGCTCCAGTTAACAAGTTGTCTGTCAGGAATGTAGTTTATAGTGTAATCACCTGGTCATGTTCTTTATGTGGTAGCACCTTTGCTACTAGATAGTGTAGGATGAGCTCGGTCATTTCTTGTGCAGTGTACGGGGGGGCACGAGGGCCAATTACGGCTGCTCCCAAGAGGTCAAAAGAATTTCTGGCATGTTTGAAATGTTTCGTTGTATGACCGCATGCTCCTGCACGGTGTGAGCAGTGCCATGAGCTATATCCCCTTTCAGGCTTTCCCCCCCCCCCCCCCTGATTGTGCCTGCACAAATTGGCATAGATAATCTGAAATCACCATGGCAACAGTGGACATGCCTGTTTGTTGTGTGTTCTTCCACCTATCACAAAAGGTATGAACGTGAGGAACGTTTTGGGCAGTGTTTGTATATAAGCCATGCATATATCTGAAAAACACAAGGAGCTGACTTCAACTTGTATATGTGAGAGTTTTCAAAGGGAACAGATGTCAGCGCTCCGTCCTGATATAACACATGTAGTGAGAGCACTCAGGTTATGCTTGAAAAATCGTACAGTGTGCGCACATATTTCCTGAACTTTGGAACGATTCACTCGTACAGTGTGATTTGACTTTTCAACATTTTTCCAATAGTAAAGTGTATGCCAGGCCTAATTTGCATTTATAAACTTGTCCGATAACGTCAGGCTTGGAACTAAACCTTTCGCTGCTTACAGGGTTAAGTAAGGAAATACTTTGGCTTGACATCATGTTACTAAATTTGAAGGTTGTCATTAGTTTATCAGTCATGAAGGCCTGGAATCCCTCCTTTAAAAGGCTCTCCCTCCATTAAAGGAAGTTGATGTTTTCTTTTTGTTGGTCATCCTCTCGGGATGTTTGATGGGATCTTCATACGATCATCACATTGTTGCATTTCTTCTTAATGTCTTGAAGTATTCTGCATGTCCTGGTCTCACTTTTTCCAGCGATAGAAATGTAACCAAGTAACTGAGTTTCATAGTGCCAAGGGGATGAAGAACCTCTGGTAATAAGACAACAGGGGCCCCTGCTTTTGGTGACCACTGATGGTCACATCATTGAGCTTTAGAGATGTTGGCTATCACCATCCATGCTCAGCAGAATATTTCAGTCGTTTCGTGTTCTCCAATGAGCTTGGAGAACATCGAGGTAAAATTAGAACGTGATCGCTAAACAACAGTTTTTCCTGTCCAGCTCTTCTATCATCTTCTGTCATTTTCATCTCTCTTGGCAGTGTTAACAAGCTATTTTCCGACACAGCTCCTTCACTACAGCTTTAGCATGAATATATGAGGCTATTTGTCATGCATTCACAGAGCGCCCTGCTCTCCAACGTATCTCAAATGTGTCACACTCTCATGACACTAGATGGAATATTCATTTGTGTCTTGGCTCCTGAAGACAAGATTGTGCATGTTTACAATGGGCATCGTTTCCAAGACCTATCACTCCTCCTCACAATCCAGAGCTAAATTTCACTCCTGTGATGACGGCCATCTGGTTAGATCCAAACTCGGGAATGTGCTCAATGCAGCGAATCAGTGTTGAAATGCAACCGTAGACTTTTAGATGCCCTGTTGTTCTCACTTTGTACTCTCGTCACTGTGCTTTTTAGCTCAGTCTTTAGTCCTATCAGAGAAATGCAGTACGCGTATGGTGGTCGCCTTTTGAAAGTTAGGTTTTTCATCGGCGTGCTTTGTAGTGGCAGCAGGCCTTTTGGTGCTGAGGAGGAGCCAAAAGTCGCTTCTGTGGCAGCAGTCGATGGATCCTCCAAAGTGGGTCAGACTGAGCCGCACACATAAATTTATATTTCATGTTCCCTGTGGGACTGACGCTTTATACCATGAATTATTCCTCATAGGCAACGGCAGTCTTCAGTTACACGCTGCTCTATACATACTGTACTCCACTCTGTGGCCTGTCATGTTTGGCGATCAGGAATCAAAAGTGCATCTGACTTATTTTTCCCCTTCCTGGTATCTTTATTGTGAGCTGCTGCTGGTTTAGGTTCTATTGTGATGGCATGTGTGCTCTTGTGCACCCTGTATGATTGCATCTCTGCCAGTATCAGATATGTGTGTGGGTCTGTATCTTGTCTGGACATTTCACGCCAACCTCAATTGTGTGCTAAGCGTTACTGCACAGTTGGTGTGGATTCATTGGCTTGCGTCCGTGTGTGAAAGTGGCACCACTTTGCGAGCTGGGTGCATGAAAGTGGCATTGCCTCACCAGTCAATAGCATGAATTATGTATGGCAGGGGAAGGTGAAAACCATGTTCTGCATCATCTGCAGGCTGTTCAGCAAATTAACATTTGGACAGCCATTTGCTGGCTTTAGAAGGGATTCCGGCCTTATTTAATGGCTTGCTTACAGTTCAGAAATATATTTCCCAGTCATTTTTCTTAACAGGTTTCCTCTCTTGCAAATCATTTGAAGCACTCCCTCTTTCAGGGAGCAGACTATAAGGCGTGGGTAGTGAACAGGGCAGATGGAAGTGATCTTTAATTGGCTAGCTTCCCGTCAGGTCTAATCAGGACTGGTGTTCTGTCATCCAAATCCTTCTGAGATTGTTTCCTTGAAAGACATGCATTCAACCTGACATGTTCATATTACCCCTGAAGGCAAAATCTGTCAGGAATTTCCCTAAAGCCTGATTTGCATAGAGGAAGTATTGCCGTTGTTCAACCTGTGATTTGATAAAGTTGCAGTGGTGTGTACATTATTAATCCCATGGAAATCTGTCATGTCAATAACCTTTACATTTGATTTGTTATTCAATATTTCACCTCAAACTAAGCTTGTATGAAAAGGTTTGGTCCCACATGAATTGGCCTCCAAAACTGAGCAGATAACAGCATCGTCTTCATACCCAACCATAATCGCAAACTCACATTTTATATACCCTCTGTTTCTTTTCCACTGTGTTGCCTTCCATATCTTTCTTTTCAACCCACCTTGGCATCATGAAGCTTTTTGTTCGGTTTGTTTTACACTCCCTGAAGTGTAAATCTCTGTGGTGCTTAGTCATACAAGCAACACTTCAAACATTGTCAATATTACGTTTTCACAGCTTATTTTAAAAAAGCTAACGTTGTCCTGTAAGTTAGTGTTTTTCCATTCAGAAAACCATCCATGTTGTCCATTGGTTCTTTGGGCAAGCATCAGATAACAAGAATAAAAGAAACAAAACATCCCAGGAGCCATGATGACTTAACGTAGCTGGAGGCTACACACCATACCTTTCTTTGAGGAAGAAAAAAAATACATTTGGGATAGCTAGAGAAGAGCTTCCTGTTTCCGAACCCTTCACTTTTACTCCCAGTAGGCTTCAGTGTGGTCTTTAGTCATGCTCAGATATTCTTTCTCCCATGCTCTAAGAGCTTCAATCTCAGCGACGCCTACCTTCCATCAATCTTGATTCAGGAGAAAAGGTCTGGTGCCTTTGGAATAAATGAAGCCAAGTAATAAAGGCTATGCATCCACTGACTGACTAAAACATCTTAACCCCATTCCCATCACTTTCTACATTAGTGGCCCTCTTAGGCAATTTCAGATGCCTCTCTTTATTACTCACATGTCCGTTGGAGGCATTTAATATTCCCATGGCACATTTTTCGCACTCTTTTTTTCCCTCACTACTTTTCTGTAAATCCGTCAGATGTAAATAGCCTTGAGTTTTTTTCAGTGTTGATTAAAACTGATTTAGCTTGACACAGAGTTTGAGAGTGCTCCAAATGGATATTGGACGTTCATCAGGACTCACAAACAACAAAACTGGTTTGGAACATTATTTGCTGGTTGGAACTCAATTCAATATGTTTGTGCTATAAACTTAAAGGGAAATTCACAACTCAGCACAAACATACACAACATGTTTTTTTTCGGATTGGGATTGTATGAGGTTCTTATCAATAGTAAGTAGATGACAGTATACTTGCACAAAGTAAGAACTCTGCAGCTGACTGCAGTCATCCTTTGTTCAAAGAGTTTAAGTTACTTAAGGCAGATTCAGCCTTCCAGCATGGCGAACAGAGAGACTACTAAACTAATTTGTCACAGCTGCCATTAGCTTTTAAATGACCTTTGTGTTTGATTTTCTAACCTTTGTATGTATTGTACATTGGATTTTTACGTCTTAGTGTATTTTATGTGATTGTTGGTTGGATGTAAGTTTTCCTGCTGACTGCAGAGCAAATTCCCCCTCACAGGGATAATAAAGACGACGTTGAACCTTGAGCATTCAACATGTTAGCTAAGCTATGTACCGCAGTGGACATGGTTATTAGAAAACAAACATTGACAATGTTATGGATAGCTTCACTGATTCACCTTGGCGTCTGACAGCGTCTCTCCAGGACTGTGTTACATAAAGATATTAGCAAATTGCAAGTAAAGTAGCACAGCTCACTTTTACTTTGGACAAACTTTTCTTTTTTATTCTTCATCAGTACTTTACACATGAAGGCGATAAAAAATGCAGTCGGATGCTATACTGTACCACCTCGACCTACAGCCTCCACCTGAACCTCAGTACTTCAGTAGTGGGTTGAATCAACAGATCTCCAACAGAAGTTTCACACATGTAAAATTTATAACAGGAATTTGGTATAAGGTGTATTGCAGTGTATACAGGAGGATCTATCTTTCTGGTCCCGAAGTTTAAAAGTGGAGGGAATATTTTATCTTGTTTATAAAACTTTGCCAGCAAACAGAAAGTCCGCAACGACCCGGGCGGACGAGAGAGAGAGAGACGCCAAAACTGTTTGGAAGTTTCCAAAATTAAGAAAATTGTCTGAAGAACTTTCAGATGTTAGAAGTGAAGTGATGAACAGCCTTTGTATCTCACAGAAAGATTAACAACAACGAGTCTCACACAGACTGTTTTAAACATGGACGCAGTCTCAGTGATGTCAGCCATCGTTTCTAAAGAGGCGGTATGGCGCCATCTCAACCTAACTTTTGATCAATCTACAATCCTGCAAAGAGCTCCTGCTGAGGCGGGCCTTAAGCCTTCAAGCTAAAACATGTCCACCTGTCAGTCAACTGAGCCACACCCCCAATTATGCAAGCACATGAATAACTCTCAGGCTTAATAAAATTAACCACTTTGGCTAACAGATGTTAAAACTCTTTTTCTTTCACTGTTGGCTCATTAATGTGTCTTATAGTATCTGTGAGTCAGTAAAACAACCTGACCTCTGTAGAGGATTCACACTGATGTTCAACTTCCTCCATGCGAACACGTCTCTGATCATTCTGACCTCCTCTTGTCAATAACACGGCAGACATATTTCTGTGTCATTTGTAAAGTTTAGAGTTTGCAAGCTTCAGTTCAGCGCTTGCATAGCATTTATTTATTTTTATTTTTTGGGAGGCTGTTACTTATACTTTTCTTTGAAGTAATGTTTTGGCTTTGAACATGGAAGCCTCGGGGAAATCACAGCTTTTTTCACAAAAAATCAGGTTCATGGGTTCAGATCGGCAGGAGCTCCGGTCTGTGAGATGTGGACTGGAGTTGTTAAAAAATGTTCAGCTAATGTCAGTCTGAGTTAATATTTGTTGTGCACTTGTTTTAACCACGGTGTCAGCCTAAAGCGACCTGAAAGAAATCAATAACCAAACAGGAGAACGATGTGGATGCGGATGTGTCTCGGTGTAGGTTTCAAACTCTTTCGGATTAAAAAGAATCCAAAAACATTCAAACTGTAATCTGTATTTGGGTGAAACTATTAGTGTGTTCTCTATTGAAGTCCACCTGCTTCTGTGTCTTCATCACTGAGGGAACATCCCCTTTTTCTTTCTTTTATCCTGGTGATTAATTTAAAGCATCATCCTGCAGGTTTCCCTTTTCGCTGTTAAGAAGGGGCCTTCATTATTTATAAAAGTGCAGGAACGCAGGAGTTTGACCTACATTTCTTACAGTTCTCATCTGTTTCTTACTCAAGTTTATTCTGTCTGTTTATTTGAATGTCTAATGGTGTAAAAAAAAAAAGAATAATACTTCTAAATAATCTACCCTCTGTCTTTCAAATATTACGTTGAAGGCTTTATTATAAACCGCAGTGTATCTTTAAATCCCCCGCTCCGTTCATTAGATACTACTATAACGGACAATTGTGATTAACGTATTGAAAATAAATGTAGAAATGTTCTTAGGTTCGATAAATCTATTTTTCTGCCCACTCTAACACAATGATGCATTGTGCTCTCACGTTAATGAGGCTCCTGAGACTGAGACAAACGAGTTACAACACAAAAGAATTCTGATTTCAACAACAATTTATTTAAAATCAAAATCAAAGCTTGATGTTAGTTTTCCACCCGTGACTCTGGAAGTCAGACTCTGAACATGTGCATCTGTGTTGCTGGATTAGTGTTGGGACACATAGATGATTCCGTGACATACATTTACATCCTGACTACACGTGATGGATGTATAATATAACATATGAGAGAGAAACACAACAGTCTGCTGAGTGTAATACTGTGATACCATTTGAATAACCCCCTCCCTCTCTCTCTCTGTTTTCTCTTTTCTCCTAGGTAAGCACTTTCTTTGCTCTCTGTTGGTAGTGGTGATGGAGGAGGGATTGGCCGAGCGTGCATCCTGTTGCTGTCAGCCCGGGTGAAGGCTTCATGCAGCTGAAATGTGAGGCAAGAGTGATTAAGGTGATGCATTGAGCCAGCATGCCCATAACAGAAATGCTTCTAGCTCTTGGTTTGGCAAAGTCAGCAGAACGGACACAATGGGATGAACCCACCCCCCTCCCTCTCCACCACACACTCAAACAGCATACACAGGAAGCCATCAGCACACAAAGAGGAGAGGCTAGAAGAAAGGAAGGTCTAAATCTGAAGGTGTGCTCACACCAAGGGCCTTGTTTTGTCAGATCACTGATGCACAGTGTACTCTGCCCTGCTGAGTGTGCAGGCTGGAGGGATGGGGTTTGTGGTTTTCATTGTTAGCTGCTTTTAAAGGCATTTTAAGATCTTCCATGTTGCTCTGTGATCTATCACAAAAGATTTAGATGAGTGTATTCATGTGTAACAAAATACACAGCTGTATGTACTGTATTTTGTTTTGCAGGAAAGGAACATTTTTATTTAATCTATTTTTCACAAACAGGTCATTTATTTGAATGTCATTTTTCACGCACATGTTGACATCGTGCAGCTGGCTGTTATTAAAGTGCCTGTGTGACGCTTGGGTCCTTGTGGATGTGACTTAGATCTGACTTTGTTTTTGTTAATTCTTTACATAAGAAATATCCAGTTATCAGTTTCGCTCTTCAACTGATTGGAGATGTGATTCTTGGTCACTATCGCTACCATGCTTTACGATTTTGAGTTTATAAATAAAGGTAATCAAGGGTTAGCGTTAGATCGAAGCTGGCCTCCAGTCATTTTTTTTTCTAGCTGTGTATCACTGTGTGATTATGCTGTGGCGACTTCTGAAAGGAATATGTGCTTGAATTGAACAAACAGGAAATACGGTGTATTTATGATTTGTAGTCAAGGGGCTAAACTCAAGAGAGACACATGTCTGAAGTGGTGGTGTTGGAAGTCATGCAGAGGCTTCGCTGAGTAGAAAAAAAGATCAGACAAGCTTAATGAGTCGACTGACTTGATAAAACATTGAGGACCAAAGTTAACTTGTAGTATTGCATTTCAATATTGCATTCTTGTTGAATGGTTTTTGTTTGTATAGAAAGAGGAGGTAGTTATACGCACATCACGCCGTCCAAAATCAGCAGACTGAAGAAGATCGGCCTGCACACTTTCTCAAACGTCACAGAAAGTTTTAGCTGATCACAACGTTTCTTCAGGTGATTTTTGAATGGTTTGTGGTTGTAACCATCACCCGCTGTCGTAGAACGAAATAGTTAAGTTCTGAATAATAAGATAACACAATTTATTAATGGCTTCCATGTTTTTCCAATATTACAATGTAAAAGCTAAATTACACACATAAGTTGTCATAACTAGTGAAAACCAGTGATACAAGGAGCATGTAAATGCTGCAGAGTTTTGACCTTGAGCGACACAAAATGCTATCTCAGATCTTTCACTTCACAAGATTAGACCTGGTTATGTGGTTTCCCCGCTGATGCGGGTTGCAAATATATTTTGAATCAATGACTTACTGTTGGTCTTGAATTGGACTGGCACCTACCGCTTTCCATAACTGAATCTTTCTGTCCTCAATCTAGCACAGTCAAACTCCCAGCATGTCACCAAAATACCGAACAGGCGTGGGCGAGGCACATGTGCACAAAGCACCACCTCACCAACACAAAGCCTCTGCTGTTCACCAGACACGGTGACAAAAATAGGACACCAATCATGTTGGGAGAAGTGTATTCATACTTGTACTCCTTTACTGCCTTTGTTGTTTTGACAATGCCCCCAAAAAAGTCGACACAACACCTACAAAATGGGGGTCATGGTGGTCCAAGAGACTGCAGAAGTGGCTCACAAATGCTTACAGCGAGCAGTTAGTTGTGTTTGGAAAGTGGAACATGACATCTGGACTGATGGTTCTTGTTATTTTCTAAACTGGCGTGAACACCAAAGGAAGCAAATTACAGCAAGCACTGACACATCCATTATACTTAACTCAAGTTACAGAGTCTACGATTGGATGTGTTTTGACATTCTGCACTGCCAAAATCTCTAATCTGCTGAGTTGACAGGTTACCAAAACTCAAATAAATGAGATGTGGCTGTTTCACAAACCCTGACTTGCCTGTAATTGGGCACTGTGTGCACTTGTCAATATAATATAAAATGCACATTAAAGGATGAGTCTAGTGTTATTCTTTACTATATAGTATACTTCACTTTATTTTAAAACATGTTTGTTACTTTGGCTTTGATTCTTTTGAGGGTGATTCTGAATATGTTTTTTATTTTGCATGATCGTGCAAACATCAATACTAATGTGACTCTTAAAGATGGGGCGAAATAGAGACTTTAGTGCAAAAGTTGACGCAATGCCCACGATCAGCAGGGAGGACTTGAAGCGACATGCAGGAAAGCAAACAGGCCAAATTAGTCGATCGCATCAAAGAAGATTCAAAGTGGAAATGTTCATTCCCCATTGGAGTAAAATGAATGTACATCAGTTTAAAGTCATCTACATATGTCAAGTTGAGTTGGCTGAACACAGACACAGCCATTCAAAAGTTCCACAGAGGCGTACTTCTCACTTTCATAATGTGGATGCATATCAGAGCCTGTACTTTTTAAAAATGTTTATTGCAGTAAAGTTGAATCAGCAGCCTTACTTTGCCATGCTCCTTTTTCAGATACAATGGAAGTGTGTTACGATGCGATGTGATGCAATACGATGCATTGTGATACGATACAGTTCCCCTTGGATAATTTGTCTCCAGTGCTGCATACATTTAGCTGCCTCTTCATTAGAATCAATAAATTAACACCACTCTATTAACCACTCGTAACAATTGTTTATTTATCATGCTTTTAATACAGCCACTCGTATGTGTGTGTTTCTTGGTTGTTTTTGTGTCTAGCTGTATGCGCACTGATGCTCGTTTACACAAATGAAGTTCCTAACGGATAAATAAAGCTATTTGAATTGAAATAAAAACAATATAAACCAACACAAATCCACATGTGAAGAGCCAAAAGGTGGGCACAAACATAAAGAGTCAAAGAACATCATCACACGAGCCGGGTCTCAAGCAGGGCAGAAGTATCTTGCGTTAAGACTGTATGTACTTCTGCCACCTAGCCTGTTTACACAAAACAACACATTAAGAGACAATGGTTGCAGTGCTAGCTTGAAGACACAAACAATCTAGCAGAAAACGAATAGGGATGGTCTGGTATACTACATGGCTACAGGTGTTTACGTTGGCAGAGGAGGTTGAGTTATGAGAAATGGAAGCACACATGAGCGGTAACTGTGGGGTAAGAAGGAGTGGTGGGAGGAAATGACAAGCGAGTTAGTTTACGGTTTTGTGTCATGAAATTAATTGGGGACTATTTCTAACTTCAGATTAATACGAGGAATCTTCCGAGCCACTTTGAGTGTTTAGAATGGAGTCCACATTTGTCGTCGTGATGGAACATGTCATCCAGTGTACCACCAGAGGGGATCATGGGTGTTTATTTGTTGTTATATTTGGCGCCAACAATTGCGCTCAGTGGCACATAGGAATTAAGCCCTATCAGACTTTGACTGCATGGGCAATGCTTGTTAGCAGGATCAGTTCATTGTTGGTTTAAGTCCATTCTTGAGATTTGTTGACGAGTACAAAAATAACGAATATCACAAATCTTATCCTTTTTAAACATAAATACATGAAATGACAAAGACAAGCTGTACATCTTATTGCAGGCTTGCTGCTTTAAGTAGCAGCTGTCTTCAGCGAGTTGACTTGCATGTCATTTCAGTATAGAATTATGCACAGTCACATTTGATGTATCCATGGGGAGACTGTCAATGGAACATAATTATCCTAAGTGCACTGCATCACTGTGCTGCAGAATAGGACACATTTCCATTTGAAGCCTTCAGCGTCCACTGCAGCTGATCGAAAACACAGCACGTCTTTTAGAAATGCAACTAGGAATGTGATTTTTTTTGGTAGTATGTAAATGTAAAGAATGAGGTTGAATGTGTCAGGCTGAGCATTCACTTGATGGATAAATGATCAGAGGCTGTAACATTGATTACTGATATTTCAAACCTTCTTTATGTAGTTGAGTTGTAAGAGGAATTATTTCCATAAAGGTACAAAAAAGGAAAAAACGTCTGCTTCTTTAAAGGTACTTAACAAAGGTAAGAAATAGGAAAAACTGAACTATTACTCAAAGTAAGGGAGAAGAGTTAACAAAATCTTTTCACCATCTCAACACTGTATTAAAGCCAGTACACAAAATGCCGAAGAAAACAAAAATGACAGTGACAGATCTGCCTGGCTTCACGCTAAATTCACTTGAACCCTTTGTTTCATCACTCACACTGTGTTAAAATGTCTCGTCTCCTCTTCCTTGACATTTTAACAACATAATGTGGCAGCTCTACGGCTCAGATTGAGCTCTCTCTATATTTGCTTTGATTTCGTGTAGTTAATGTTTGCTGGATGTAGAGCTCCAGTCTGAAGCACAGACAAACAGCTAGAGCTCCACGGCGACACAACCAGCAAAGCCCCTTTCACGAGTGTGGAAGTGTTCAAATCACATCTTGGAATTCTTGAAGCAAACAAGTGAAAACGAATCACTACAGGTCTGGTTAAGGGGGCTCTTCATTTAATTTAAAATGTACTGTATATACTTTACCATTTGATTTGAGTTAATGGGTTGCGTCTTCTCTTGGAGTCCACCATTTTTACTCTTTTATAGATGAAATGTTGTGTCCAGACCAAAGACTGTCTAAGACTTGGATGTAGTCTCAATGTCGTCACCCATTGGTTTCTGAAGTGGAGTTTTGAAGCCTATTGTCGCAATATTGGAAATGCTATCTCACACTAACTTTCTGTCAACCCAGTAACAGACAAAGAGGAGGAGTTTAGGCCGGTTTAAAGCCTCCTGGCAAACAGCCACAGCCCGCCCACTTCTCAGTCAGTTCAGCTAGGCCACAGTTATATGCTGCGTTCCAGTTGAACTGGGAAATGGGAAATTCCGAGTTCCCAGTCGGACGTGTCAACTGGAACGCCCCCTGAAGTCGTAATTACTAGTCGGAAACTCTGAGAAGTCGGAGTAGCCCGAGTTAAAATCCAACATGGCTGCTACGTGCATCAAGCGTACGTTAAAACTGAGACTATAGTGTTTATTAGCCGCTTGTTCCTCTTTTTGTGTGATTAAATCAATCACTGATAGTATTGTGCAAGTTCTATCTGTGGACATGTTGTCATTTTATTTTGTGCACAAACTATCACGTAGTGTGTTGTTATCGCCTGGTATTAGCTAACAAAACAAAGGTACTCCTGGAGGTGTTCATGTTGCTTTTCCGACTTGCAACTGGAACACGCTCAACTCGGGTGTGACGTCATTCTCAGCTCCGACTTCCCAGTTCCAAGGTAACTGGAACGCAGCAATACATAACTCATAGCCTGAATGTATTCAAGTTATTAAGAAATCAGCTCCTGTACAGAGTGTGCCAGGAAAGACACGAGCTAATCAGATCAAAAGTGTTTTTTTATCCAGGCTGTACACATCCGTATTTCTGCTGTCAAAATGTGCATCCTAACAAAAGTGTTAGAAAGACTTCAAGGGCTTCTGCAAGCAGCCTCAAGTGGCTGGCTTCATTTTTCACCTCTGGAGGTTGCTGCTTGATCCAGACTGTGAAGTTTTTTTGTTGTTTTTTCTTTCAATGGAGATAAAGTATTCTGTTCTGCAGTGCACTTAGCGTCCGCTTTCTGTCGAGAAATAATGCCTACTGCCTCTTATGTCCTATTAATCTTTCTCTTTAGTTAAAATAAACATCACTTGAGGAATTTTCCCAGAAAAGGAAATGTGAAAGTTTTTACAACCGTAACATTCTCCAGGCCCTTAATGTATAAATCTCCACATCTAAATCTAAACAAAGCATGACATTTCCAATGTCCTGGCGTTGCAGCAAAGGGGGGCAAAAAGACTTGCAGAGTAGGCAATTTTTCAAGCATGACGAAAATACAGTCAGAGGGCCAAGCTGCATGAGCCAAGGAGCCATACGCCAGATAACCCCCCATAAAATACAATTAGATTAAGATTTTATTTAGCACTTAGAAGTGAGTGCAGTTAGCCCTGGAAATCCCCGAGGAGAACATCAATGTATAATTTAACACGACTACTCTGCTCTATATCTTAATGGCAGTTGTAAATACTTTTAATGCAGGCAGTGAAAGTAGATGATCTATTTGTTTAACAGCCAGACAGTCAATTAGTTATTCAGACTGACTCATAATTGTAATGTAATGAGGATATTATATACTCAACAGTCCTCCAGAATGAAACAATCCTGCAGTCACTGTGATAGTAGAGGTAGTTAAGTTGTGCAATGCAAACGGTTTCTGCATTTTAAACTTTCTCAATGGGTTCTGGATTTTCTTGTTATTGTTTTCTAATTGTAATGAAGAAAAAAATATAACACCCCCCTTACTGTTTCCTTGCAACTCATTCATAAGTCTTTTGCACCTTGACTTGACTGTCGATGGTTCTGTAACATTGGTATCGGAGGTCTTTGTGCAGTAATTTGTGCAACACTGTTCCTTTTGTTAAACTGGTCAATTATCCCCCGTGTTCTATAATCGAGCTTGTCGTATCATGGGCTTTGATTCCACTCTGATTTATTGATGAAGCCAGTGGGAGCTGGTGCAGTTTTTACTGGCCGAGTTGGCGGTGTGACCAGCTAATGTCCGACTGATAAAACTGCCAACCCTTTCATTGCTGATTGTGCTGTCAGAATAAATGCCCTTAGCTCTCCTAGCTGTTTACATTTGATAAAACCCTCCAATTTGTAAACGTCTGACAAAACGTTTTAAGACCCAGATTGTCCATATTAAACTTTTTTTAGCTAGAATCCTCATGCAAGAGAGCTGGACTTGCTGGTCGATATTATACCATGTAAATGAAACACAATCTATTTCAATTCTTGAAACAGATGGTCCTTGAGCTGTGGTTAAGAGTGGTAAATGGCCTGCTCCGTACTTGCTTCTATCACTGTCTGAATAAGAAACTGTCTTCTGACAAATGGACACATTCAGAGCCCATGAATACAAATGCCTGATTGTCTGATGTTGAACTAAATGAACTAAACCTGGAGTTTCCCATTAGCAAACCTTTCCAAACTAAGGTATATTCCATTATGGCAGAGGTGTCAAGTGTTTACTTTGCTTACACACAAGGTGTACACAGCTGCTATAACAGCCCAGTAAAAATAGCCAACGATAGATACAGGGGGAAAACAGCCTGACAGCAGAGCAAACAAGCAGTCAGTATATCAGATGCATTTCTGTGGGAATTCTCACCCTATGGCATGCTGTTTTTAGATACAGAGGCAAGGGGAAAAAATACAGAAATGTCAAGGTATCCACTTATCTTCCACTTCACCAAATCTGAGAGAGGGTTCAGAAGTTTAGTGCAACAGCCACTCTCCGACCTTTCTACAGTATACATTTCTGCAGCAGCGGAGTCCGAGAATTTTCTCAGAGATCACGAGATGTGGAGGTAAATGTTTGGAGTATATACTTCCAAACAGACGGGGGTTACTTTAACAAAGAAAAGAGGCTCATGTTAGATTCACACACAATGATTCTTCTGATCTTGTTGTAACTACCGACAGCTTGGGAATGGTTTCATGCACCAATCATGGCTCAGGTTTTTATTCATTTCTCATCAAATTTGACTTGAGTTAAAGATAAACTTAAAGGTTATGAAATAAATTCTAACTTGTTAAAAAACAAAACATAATGTGACACGATTGGGCTCTTTAAGGTTCAAAGGCACAGTAGTTTTTTGGAAGGCAAAGGCAGGAGATCACAAACGTAATACCTTTTTATCTTGAGGAATAAATGTTCCTGATTTCATGGCAATGCCTTCATTATTTGTCTAAATACTTCAGTAAAGACAAGAGTGGTGGGTAGACCTCACATTATGATAACTATGCGTCTGTTTCTAATGATATGATTATTTTCCACCAAATCAGATTCTCTTTTTTTGCATTGTCAGATTTTCTGTCTCTTTGTAACTCACACCCGTCACCCAGGTCAGTGACGGCATTCCCAGGGCTTGGACATTAAAGCTGAAATATGAAGCCTTATCTAAAGGTTCAGATTGTAATTAGTGCACCGTCGGCCATTTCCCCAAAGTGCACACTGCTTTATGAGATACAGACGCAAACAGAAGTTAATGTGATCACATTGTAATCACATGTCTGCTGTGTGTCAAATATTTTACTAATGACATGTTACTACATTTTGAATTGGACCTCTTTCATATGTTTGTGTCACCACATTAATCAGATGCCTTTGATCATCCAGGCCCCCCCTACAGTGGCTCTACCCCCCGCCCCAGGGTTTCATGCCCTGTAGATCATTAACCACTATTTAGTTGGAACTAACCCTTTTTTTCTCAAATGCAGTTTCTAGAGAAATATACTAACTATCTCTAAAGCTGTTTCACACAGGTACGTCTGAACATTTCTTGAAAATGTCTGGACAGCCTGCCCTTGAACTCCGCTGCCCTTTTTTGGGCTCTCAGGAGGCAAGAAGTGATGTAAAACAGAAAAAAAGCTTCGGAAATCCAAGATGGCGGACATAGCGACAGAGTCAAACTTGCTTTCATATCAATTTTACATCTAATATGATATGATATATATTAGCAGAATAAAAATACAAACAAGCAAAAGTACATACTGGTGAGTACAAAGCTGCTATATTAAGTTCAAGATGACTCACCCCAACTTAACTCCGATATTTTTACTGGCAGGCTGGCAGTAAAAGTCTGAATAAAGTCTGAGTGAAATATTCAAGCTCACCCCCATACTTTTGTGAAACCATCTCATTTTAAGTGAAGTGCAACAATTACTATAAAATATGATCAGAAAGAAAAAGAAAGATCTCACTGCAGGGGTCTCTCTTTGCCCTGCGGTTTTGGTCCTGTCTCACAGTGAGTATCAAGCTCCTGGTGCAGCAAGATGTTAAGGGTCGTATTCCAACATAACTAATAATTGGGGATCAAATCCCAGGCCCTGTGGTCACTGCAGACTCTGGGCCATCTTCTGACCCCATTAATTACGATGAACTCAGCTCAGCTTCTTCTACTTCTTCAAAGCTGACACCTAAAGTGCCTGATTGCCTGACATCAGACCCAATTTCTACTCTTATCTTTGGTCTGACATTGCCTCCAGTCTGATTTCCCGGAGGAGGGGACTCGATTTTTTCCCTGAACCGATCAACTTATCCGCCTGAATCTAACGTCATTTTGAGCTGACACTGATGTGTAACCGTGTCAACAAAGTGGTCGTGACAGGTTTTTAAGAATGGAGCTAAAGGAGCTAACACGGCGTAGGAGTCAGTCAATACTGACACTCGGCAAACTGTAAAGATTATGGAAGCTACTTAAAGATTAAAAAAATAAACATTTTACCATAGAAGATGCTTTCTAGCCTTTTGGTTGTCTCAACACAGAACCCTTTTAAATGTTCAGAAAGCTTCTGAAAGAACAGCTACTGTTTCTGTGAACAGCCAACTTGGATAGATTGATTGTTCTTAATCTCAACATGAGGGCCCAGTTCACTCCCACTAGAGCAGATGGTCTTGTACTTTGACTAATTTGCTTTTCTTTCCAAGAAAATGGATGGTTGAGCTTCAGCTGAAAAAACATTTTCAAACAAACTGCTAAAAAAGCTGAAAGTATGTCTCTTAATCAAAGCTGCATTTGTGTGTTCATTGCTCCGTGAAGCACTTGAGGGCTTGGTTTCCCCCCGTCCTCATTGTGAGAAGTGCATGCGAGTCCCTGCTGTGTTCCCGTGTGCTTTCTTAAAACCTAAATATTCTCACTTTAATTTGACAAAAGGATCGTTGTAAAAGTCATATAACAAACTACGTTATCCTTGAGGGTTCTTGTTTGCTCTTTCCTGCATGACTTTGATGCATTTTCAGGAAGATTTACCGGGAAATCATATTTTATTCACAGCGCACCACAGTTTCGGGGCTTTCTTCTTGATTTTAAGGTCTCATTTGAATATTTCAGCGAAGCCTTGGCTCTTCTTACATCTCACTGTAGTTTATTGGAGGATATTAAAGCTCTTAGAAGCCGTGTGAAGATTTGACTGAAGTGGTTTTTAAGCCCACACCCTTGAGACAACATTGCAGTAGACAATGAGCATTTTCAGAAATCTTCAGAGTTGTTGATATTCTTGCACAACAGCAGGTCTTTAGGATGCCCACTAAACAGCACAGAATTCATGGGGGTGTAGCTTTGGCTTTTACATTTGAGATATCAGAATTTAGCTTATATATTTCTGCAATTACCGTTGGATGAATGTTGTGCTATTCTTTGCAGGTCTCATTGTGTTACTGTTCTTCTTTATTGTCTCCATCTGTGCTCGCAAGCATTTCTTCTGGCTCTCATATTTACCACTTCAGTCCTGTCATGTAAGTCAGGGAGTGGATTACGTTTTCATTTAGCACTCTGAGCAAATTTTTTCGAGTGGAAACCAAGTTGTGGTTGCCTTTATTGCCATCTCTAGAGATTTTTTTTTCTGTGTGTCAAAAAAGAAAGAGAAAATGAGTGAGTGAAGCAACACCATCCCAAGACTGAAAGATCCTTTATCTCCTAATCAGATCCCAGACACAGGACTCAGTTTGGGGATACCAATTAGCATGTAGGCTCGAGCACAACTCTGCACCTCTGGGTCTCTCGAAGCTCTCAGGTTCTCCCCCCCCTCCTCGTTTCTCATGGCGGTGTAGCCTGCGGTGGGGTATTCATTTGAAAGTCTGAACAGGCAATTATGAATTAGTCACATGGGGCGTCATGATTCTTTTTTCTTCTTTTTTAACAATGTCGAGAAAACAGTTCACAAAACACATTTAAATTTTTTCGGGGTTGGAAAATGAGGCTTAGCAACCGTAGCTCATCACAAAGCTCTGTCTAGGAATATGGAGTTGATTTGTCCGCGTTGCAAGATGTTGCACGGTCCCCAGACGTTCGGTGCAGCCGACGGGAACTCCGAGGAGATGAAATGCCATCAGAGATATAGTATGTAGGAGTCTTAATTAAGTCAGTCTCCTCTGATTGTGAGCTTTTAAAGCATGTCTATCTCCAGCTCCCCTGCATAATTGGATGTGTGTGTGTGTTAGTGTGTGCCTTCTCTGTACGTGGGTGAGC
Organism: Tautogolabrus adspersus; assembly: GCA_020745685.1. Lineage (NCBI taxonomy): Eukaryota > Metazoa > Chordata > Actinopteri > Labriformes > Labridae > Tautogolabrus > Tautogolabrus adspersus. The sequence goes on from CM036546.1 coordinate 26,801,402, forward strand.
CTCTTTGGAAGTATGCATGTACGTATCACAGTCATTATGTGTGTAAACAGGAGCTCTGCAGGGAACATGTTGCATTGCACAAACCAGTGGCATGTTTACTCAGTCTCTCTTTTCTCTGCTCGGGCTCTTTCGGCTGCCTGCTTTACAACTTCAGTGACTTCAGCGACTTGGATGACTCGGGTGTGTAGGTGGCGGCTCACTTCGCAGGCTTCACACACAAACACACACGCTTTAATCTCCCCTTTACCCCTGCCTTGTTAGGCAGATCAGCCCCGATGTGCTGCTCTTTTCAATCAATGGATGCCACAGGCAGTAAATCAGGGATTAAGGTGCGGCGTGGCACTCCATTCCGCATGCTCCTGGCCCTTCATCTTATCAAGGTGCAAACAGGGAGAAAAAAAAAAACAGATGCACGGCAATGATGGGCTCCCCACACTTTAATCATCGCCACTGACCTCGCTCATAACCGCCAGATTAAAAAACAATTGTGGCTTCGCCTCGCTCGCTCCCACAGCGTCCTGCGAGTTTTATTTATCTGCTGTCGTCTCCCTGGTGAAATTATTTTTATCAATCAAACAAGCCCATCAAGAAAAGTGGCTGCTGTTTAGATAAAGCCCCCACCTCCACCCTGAATGCTGATAGTGGATACTTTACCAAAGAGGGGGCTTATAAAGGCAGATGAAGTAGTACAGTGAAACTCTCCAGGGAGCCTGAGCCTGTGTACATCTGATTTTGGTATTAAGCTATCACAGTAAAATAGGATTTTAGACTCCGTTCTGCCCCCAGGGGAAATTCAATAGATTGCCTGATGGATTAAGTCTGTTTTAAAGGAGTGATTTGTAGAGACGGTTGCATCATACTGTCTTGCTGTAAGGCTGCACAAACACACTGAAACACGATACCGCTCCTTTAAGAAACTGCCTTGCATTTCTAGGCCAAGTCACACTTTGATGGTGTTCTGAATTTTTTTTTTTTTTCCCATTCAGCTGATATCAAACTAAGAATAGATGACAGAAAGACATTCGGATTGCAGCTGGAAACATTTTGAAGCAGAAAAACTGCGGAAGCTGCACAAACATCGCAGATTTTAGAGGAAGGAAATAAATAATAAATTTCAGGTTTTTGCTGGCTCGGTGAAAAAGCGAAGGGATTCTTTCTCACAAGTTTCTCTGCTATTTAAATATTGCACAGACGGGTTCCCATGTCAGACTCTCATTCTTCTACAGAAGGTAACGTTAATATGATACAATGCTAAAGAACAGGTGATACACTTATCAGTAGTAGAAGTCTACAGTCTATGACTGGTTTGTATTTATCGCCCTGGAAAGAAAGTCTTGTCTCATTTCCTTTAACTGCCATGAGTTATATTTGACCTGATCAGCTGTTATAAAACGGTGTCATAATATCCTACAGCTTCCTCCAAGGAAGGTTGATTGAACAGTTTTTTTTGTGTGTGTGTACAAATACAAGTGGTTACACAAAGGGGCGTGGCCAGACTTTTGGGACTGGGGTGGCCCAACTGCGACGCTGACTTCTACAGGGGTGGCCTGAAGTGTGATGTGCACAAACAAACACAAATAAATATCAATGAGTTACCCTTTCTAACCTCATCGCTAATATCTACTTTATAACACAAGATAATAGAAACATTAGCTTCATTTTGTAATGGCACAAAAAGAAGATGTATGCTAAAGTCACAATTTTAAATGCAAAAAATACCTGATAGTTGGTTTTAACATAGGTCCTGACTCTGACAGGGAAATTAGCCAATCACAGTTTAGTATTATGGGGTGACATCTGGGGTGGCTAAAGAGATTTCTTGGGGGGCTTATGCCACCCCTGGCCACTCCTCTGGACACGCCCCTGCTTACACGGCATGCCTAAATTCTTTACTTTTTGGGAAGAAAATTCAAATGTTATCTGAATTTGGATTTTTTTTAAGGTCCTGTGAAGAGCTTTGGGTTTGTGTCGATTTTGGCGACCTCTGTGGACAAAATGTCCTTTTTGTAACTAAGTCTGGTTTTGCTTACTTTGAACAGTCAAATACATCATGAACTGAGAGTCTGTGCTGTGATAGATGTAGACGGGCTCTGTCTCTGCAGCCTACCCAGACTCACTTTGTCTGATACCTCCATAGCTGCAGCGGTTAGAGGCACTCAAATGATTAGAAAAAGTTTATCTTGCTTCTAATCGTCCTGTTTGCTTCTGTGGTGTATATAAGGGCATCTACAGTATATTCAGTCTGTTTAATAAGCAGTTAAAAACTCCTCACAGGGGCTTTAGTGTCCACACAATCTGTGTTGTATCTGTGAGTTTGTGATATTACCATCTGCTTCGTCCTTTTCATTACTATTACTACTTGTCATAAGCTGTTAGATCATAAGTTATCTTTGAAGGATTAAGTATTATTACTTACAGTGCAAAGATTCCAGCTGAAAAACAGAGAGAGAGACGCAGCCAGAAGAGGAAGGAGCACGCATCCCACTGAAACACTGCAAATAAAAGGCTTTCAGTCTCCATTAGATCTGCATCAATTCACATGTTTCCGTCATTCAAATACATTTTTTACTCAATTCCTTTGCGTGCCTTCTTTGCATTTTGAAGTGATCGAGGACACAGTGAAGTCAAATGATACTAAGCATCGTCTGTGTGCATCAGCCTTCAAGAATAAAAACTGTTATTGATCTAATATGCACTTCAAATATATGTTTTATATGTATACGTCAAAGAGCTGTACTTGGAGTTAGAAGCCTTTTGGTAGAATTCATGGTTTAGATGTTGCACTGTAAGAATGCAACAGTAAAAAGCTGCACTATTTGCACCTGATACTCTCATATTAAAGCTTATATAGCAACAGCAGACTCTAGATGGCGAGGAAATCTCTGCTTCCCTTAGCAGCTCTGGGATATATCTGAACTCTATGAACACAGGGAACATTTAAGCATGACATAACATAAACTAAAAACTGAAATAGATGAGGTACAATCTGTCAGGGGAATGAGAATGTGCTGAATATCACACATTCACTTTTTAAGAGAGTAAATATACCAGAGGGAGGATTTTTCCTTTAAAGACCTTGTGAGGTAGCATGAAGCGTTACTCTGCTCCAACAAGCAATGTTTCAACTTAAACCCCAGAGACAATGTTTGGACCAGAGTGCCTTTAGTTTGTGCTGCAGGGTCCGAGTCCAAATTGAAGTTGAAGTAGCTGCGGGCTAGAGGTTTTGGAATTCTTTTGCTGTTACTCGATTTGAGAAGGTTGTGGGAGATGAAGGGGAGCGAGATGCTTATAAAAGCCAATAGGATTTATTATGTGTTCTGTAGCCTATAGCAGACTGGATTTAGCCAATCCCTTGACATCTCTTTTTCCTCTCAGTACCCACAGCTGTCATGCAGAATATCTTATCGCATCGGCTGAATGTGGGTGGGTTTGGTCTGTCGCCTCTCTCTCTCTCTCTCTCTCTCTCTCTCTCTCTCTCTCTCTCTCTCTCTCTCTCTCTCTCTCTCTCTCTCTGTGCATTTCTGTGTATGTGTGTGTTTTTGTCTGTGTGTGTGCTACCATGAGAAATGTGGCTTGTGGTTAAAAGGGCAGTGGAATAATCACTCCGGCACCTGCTCAGGCTCCCATGCGTTGTTTAACATCCCACCACTCGCAAAGTCAAATACAAGACGAGCCTAATGGCTCCCCAACGCTCGTCGTTGTAAATGATGGTGTTAACTGCAACTCTCTTAACACTTAAGCACGTCGTAGATCAAATATAAAACATATTCCTGTGGTTTGTGCCCCCATTAAGGGTGTCAAGTTCAACTCTGCAGTGCTTTAAGTATGGAAGTCCCAGTTGATGTTTTATAGTTTACTTGTTTCAAAAGCAGCTTTTAGCTTCCGTTTTCAATCATCTGGAAGCGGCACGTCTTTGTGTCAGAGTCTTCTTTTTAGAGTAACAAAATGTGTGTGTGGTGTCTGTGAAAGAAGGTGCAGCTAGATTTTGGGTGGGGGTTCATTTCATATCAAACCAGCTATACAGCTCTGCTATAGAGCATCATGTGGATACATGTTCATTCCTGTCTAAAGCAGGGTACTCGCCTGTTGTGGGCCCATTTTCCAACTTCCATCACATGTAAGCAATGTCCACAATATTTGACGGTGCCAAAGATGATGGAGCCAGATTTCCCTTTGGTGCATGTGTTGTATGTTTAGAGTGATTTCACCTCCTTGATTGGCTCAGAAGAGCGTTTTGTACACAGATTTTCTATTGTTAAATGATCTGATATCCTGTTGTTTGGGGAGGGGGACCCCACGGACATCAGAGCACGCGTTCTGTGGATTATCACGTGGAACAAAACTACAGCCACCCAGGAAGCAAGCTGAATGAAGAATTGAAGAAGGAAGCATACGACTGACTTTTTTTTTATTAGCTTAGGTTAATTATTGAGCTTTTATACATTCATTTATTGGGCAATTGATTGAGTAGGAAATCGAGAGAGACAGAGAGAGAGAGAGAGAGAGAGAGAGGTGCAGGAAAGGAGCCACGCGTCCACCCCAATCTTGTGCTACCAGTAAAGCCCATGTTCACGCCATCACCACGACTTTATCCGTATTATTGTCTTCTGTCTTTGTGAATTTTCAGTGAAAAGCATTCCTAATATCACCAATTCTTCATGCCCATTGTCTGCCAGGTTTGTTTCCACTGTGGCATTTGACTGCTAGAGACTTTTGCGACTTGTTTGTGAAATGAATCTGTTAATGTGCTGTTGTTCTCTCTCCACACACTATACAGTAGTAAGAAAACTGTTGAATCTCTCATTGTTTGTCTTCATGAGTGGGGTCTCTCACATTTGTAACATCTGTTAATATTTTAAAAATCTTTTGGTGTTGTCCAGGTTTCAGTTATATATCTTTCTTGACTTTTGAAATTATGCAAACGCATCAAGATCGTGTTTTCAGAGCTGCAGAACTCGATTGTACCTTATTGAAACATGTGTAACCTTTTAGATTGGATTCCAGCTCTGTGACCTGTTTGTAATGTTGTTCCTCTGGTGTATAATGGTTTAATTGTAAGACACCGCCTCCTCAAAGTGTTAGTAAATCATTAAGAATGGTATGATTCACACATTCAGAAGGTCAAATCACTTACTGCACAGTTGGTCCTCTGAATGCTGCAAATACTAAACCACACAGAAGTGTTGAGTGCTTCAGGGCCCATCCCCAAATGTCCTCGCACTTTTGGAAAGTACCAACCCTAGAGCAGAGATATGTTTGGGGTTAAAAGAAGTCTCGTTGACTTCATTAAGACTTTGTTCTCCGTGATGGAGAACCCTAAAAGTTCCTGTCGTGGAAATGTAGCCACTGTTACCTCACATAGAACCCAACTTCCCTCCTAAGTACTGGCAAACATCGCTCATTCTTCACTGTCTAAATAGAAACCCCAGCATGGGACACTGATGCATTCTTTTTGTGGGTTTATATATGAGCAGCCAGGCACCCTGACAGCAGGGCTGAGATATCAGTGCTGATAGTGCCACTCGGCGTGAGCCAAGATGGATGAGCTCAGGCGTCATTATGATTTCAGTGAATGTTGGAGAGAAAAAAAGATTAGAGAGATTGGTTCCATAGCAGAACATAATTGATTTATAATGCATCAGCTCGGAACGCGGCGCGGAGCCGCTCACATGGATGAACAACAGCGGAGGGCATTTGGAGGTTAACAAAGGTGGGCTCGGAGGGCTACATTGGATCGGACAAGCTCGGAGGCAGAGTGTGTCCACATTGGTCAGTGTCTCTCCTCCCCGCGGCAGGTGAGCATGAAGGCAGGGCCAGATGAAAGTGAGAGCTGCAGATGAAAAAAAATCTAAAGGCTGCTGCATCTTCTCGGCTGGTGTGAGGGCCCCAGGGGTATTCAGGGCTGCAATTCAAGCCAAGTAGCACAGCAGCTGATTGGCACAGATTTATATTTGCACAGAAAATGCCGGCCTTTGCCTGTTTTTATCAGAAAGGTACAGACTCTAAGGTAGTTTTGATTTTCTCTCAAATGTTCTCAGTAGTTATTCAAGTAGTCATAAGAGCATCAGAAATACCTTCAACATTGCCATAAAATGTTAGTATCCTCAATATGCCAGTTATGAAACCGATCTATTTTGGCGGCTGCGGTACAGTGGTAGAGTTGGTTGTCTCTCAACTGGAAGGCGGTGGGTTCGATCCCCAGCTCCTCTACACACATGTTGACGTGTCCATTGGCAAGACCCTAAACGCCAAGCTCCTGATGCTTCGTCAGTGATGTATAAACGTGTACGAATGGGATCAGTTAATACTGGTGGACACTTTACATAGCAGCCTTTTCCATTAGTGAATAAATGCCGCATTGATAACCATTATGAATGTAGTGGGAATGGGTAGGTGTGCAAAAAGCGCCTTGAGTAGTCAGAAGAATCTCAAAGAGCTAGGTGTCGTCTTGGCAACGTTGTATAGTAATTGTGTATCTGTGCCGGAATGCAAACTACACATAAGTTGGACTTGCTACACACCTTTTTCACTACTCTGACCTTCATGCCTTCACTTTCCAACTCTCTTGATAATATTCATACCACCTTCTGCAGTGCTACTGAACACTGGCATGCAACATAAACTGTGGGCGGCAGAATCATCAAACATGAACGATACACCTTCCATCGTTAATAGTGAAATTGGCCACAGATGAGATGACTCATGACATGTATAGCGTGGTTACATTATGTTTAGTTATAAGTCTTTCTTGGCATCAGACAATAAGACATTTACAACTGCAGCGGAGGGTTTAATTCCGTTCCAAGCGTATCTGGTCGTATTTTTCCCATTAGGTAGAAGTTTGTCACCCACACACTCCACATGTAAATGTTCCTACAGCTTTGCTGCTGGAGCAACGCGTGGCTTTGAATTCTTCAATGATCAGACTCCCTTTTTCCCTCTGTATGCAAAGATTTGATGTATAGCTGGGGAGAAATGTGATGCACCAAACGCTGTACAAAGCCTGCTCAGATGTTCTGACTAATAGAGTTTTTATTTTTTTTATTGACAAAGTGTGTTTGTGCGCAGTGGTGGAAGCAAAGAATGGGGTTTTTTGATCTGCATTCATTTCTCTCCAGTAACCTTGAGCCTTTTCTGATATTTCTCAATTCGCAAACATCATTTTAGATATTTACCAATAGCCGAGTTTCTGCTGGCGAGAGAACAATCTGGGATCAGCTCTCTGAAGTCTCACACACACGGTGACATTAGAAGATGTGCGCGTGATGCCTGTGTGTTCGGTTGATATCTCATTCCCGAAAGCCGCTGCATTTACTTCTAACAGCGGAGCTCAGAGCTGCAAAGGAATCTGCTTTATTAGGATTCAGCCCACTTCCTGACATGCTGCGAAGGAATAGATAAGAGTGGTGGGAATGAGGTCTGAGTTAAATAAATAAACAGATCATGCACCAAATAATTAACCTCTCAGGGTCTTTGACATGCTCAGAAAATGCTGCAGGGGAAGGTGGATGGGGGATTGGTTGAGGAAATGGAGGACGAACTCTCACACTGAGCCAGCCCCTGTTCTTTAGGAAAGCTTCTGTGTATGTTTCTCCAAGGTTAACCTGGCTATTCAGATGCTCTGCTACCCTGGGCAGCTCTCATGTGGTTATCAGCGCTTTGGTCTTAATAATGCAACCTTTTGATAACGATGTAAACCGATGATGATTGACAGACATTGTTCGTGTTTAGCAGTCATTATTCGTATCATCACTATTTCACTAATTTCTGCCGAGGGTAATCCTTTTAATGAACTTTTTATTCTCTACCACACACTTATTTACTTTTGCATACTAGCATTACAAAAGCTTAAAACGAGCTTGTCAAAAACTGTACAAGGTGGTGCGATTGGTTTGAAGCTCTTGCAAGAGCTTAAATTACCATTGGATCATAAATCCTGGAAAAAGTTCCTCTTTTTTTGTAAGGAACTCGAACAATAAGTTGCACAAAGCTGGTTAAATCAAATCAGTATTTCCCACAGAACGACGGTATACGTGGCTGGTGGTGCCAACAGGGGAGCGGTCTACTGACTTCTCGTGTCCACACATGCCACCCCTCCTCTCTAATCACACTTGCTCTCTTTCCTGGATGTGCCAATGAAACTCTTGGTTTGAAGAGTTTCCCCTCACGATTCTGTTTGGCCTTATTCCACGAAATTGAGGAGAGACTTAACAGCGGACGTCTCTGCAGAGTGTCCGAGCATGCACATCATTCACCAGTTTATCGATCTTAGATGTCGATCCTATACGGATAAAATGGTGCATTGATAACTGGCATCAAACTGCCAAACGTCTGAGTGGTCGTTTAACTCGACTTCCTTTGAGCCACTTTTTTGTGTCTCCTTCTGTCACTGTAGCTGTGATTGACAGCCAGCCTCAGTCACGAGCGGTTCAAACACTATACATTTACACGTCTCCGTCCTTCTTTGGGAATGTATAATGGCATTTAAAAGCCTGGACCCGGAACAAAAGACAACCTAACCTTTCGTAAGCTGCGTTCCAATGAAAAATCACCTGTCTTATATTTGAGCCATTACGGTAGAATAATAACTTCATGATCTTTCTTGTGTTGTTTTTATTTCTCATGTTTTATTCATTTATCTAAAAGTCAGCTCATTGTGTCACCGCTAATCTCAACTCAATTTTTATAATCAAATTAAAGATGCTTTAAAGTCAGAGTAAACTTTTAGTTCTTAATTTCATATAGCCAATTAAAGGATGATTACATTACACTTATGGGAAGTCATGCATACTATTAAACTGCTGACAATAACGATGCTAATATGAACGTGATGATTGTCGTTCAGGGTCAGTGCTCGGTCATCGCTTTCATCTGATTTCAGCAACTTTAGATCAGGACAGGAGCCAGAGGTTTCCAAGTTGTAATTATAGTGGAGTGGTTGAGGAACTTCAAGAGAGATTACATCAAGAGCCGGGGCTGTGATGGATCTCATCACTGAGTTTAAGTATCTTTAACGTAACACAAATGAACAGCAGAGAAGACTTTAGGTAGCTCACCGTGTTCTCCTGGAGAACTGACACAATGATGACAATCATCTTCATTCTGAGCCTCTTCATTCACTCTTTATTCGGAGGCCTTCTTCAGCCTTTAAATCGCCATTGTTTGACAAAGTCATCAACATTTCTTTAAATTAAATTGTCTTTGTTAGCCAGATGTATTTTTCTCTCCCTATTACCACACTCCCGCCTCACATCCCTTTTAAACTTCTGCTTTAACACTCACTGTGTACAGCGGGGGGGCGGGTTGAATTAAGTTAAGAGTTGCTTTTAATTGAAAACTTTGCAAATGTTCTCCCCAGCTCAATCTCAACGCAATTGTTACGGTTGTCACTCGTAATGGATTTCAAACAGCTGTCACAACATGGGACTTTAAGGATTGGATTCAAAATGGAAAAGATGTTCTCTTAAAAACGAGTAAATGTTCGCCCTCGTGAAATAATTGAATTTTCAATGATTGAACAACTCCTGTGAAGTTGTTTATGACAGCTCATAGCTCAGAGTAGGCCTTCAGCCACAGTCTTTACACTGTGCATTAAATCTATTTTATCATTTGTTTCCAAGCTCAAGACATTTATCACAGAAACTGAATCAGAAGCAGTGGCGATTCTAGAGTCCATTGGGGCGCTAGGCAAAAATCAATTGGGGGGCCCTCCAACGAGAATGAGTGCTGTCAGACGGGGCACTCTTACCTCTCTTTCCTACCGTCATTGCAAAATTTGCACATTTTCGGCCGCTGATTTGGGGCCCCCTACTGGTCTGGCGCCCCAAGCCGTTGCCTGCTTTGCCTGTTGACAAGCAGCGCCTCTGATCAGAAACAGCAACTCATTGTTTTGTCATATTTGCTGTTTTGTCGCTGTCCATGGTGCTGGTTTCCCATTCTCTAATAACACAGCTCCAAGAGGCTTTCTTGCTGTCTTTGCATCTTTTTCCCTCATAAAATAAAAAACATAAAGAATCATAGATCATCATTTTTATTGCAAGTCGTCGCCTATAAATTTTGACCCGTAATATTATGTGCAAACTATTTATATATGGGTCCCTTGTTCCACAGCGGCTGCAGTGCAGAGGATGTTTTATGCATGAGCGTTGCCAGTTATCTTCATTGGAGTTCTGCCAGTGAATTAACTCTGAATTCTTGATCTTTTTGTTTCACATAGGGAGGATTTATGTCACGCATGTATTTAATATGTAATCCGTGCATCTGTGAACACTTGAACTCGTGATAGAATCCACCAAAGAGCATAGACTCAATTGGATTTTTGAGTGTCTTCTTGCATATATTTGCATTTAATTCATGGAGAGTGGCCGACACTTGTGGACTCAATAACCCACTTTGTTAAGTTTGTGTTTTGGACACTTTATTTCCCAAAATCCCACCCTCACAGTCTCAACATTTGGTGTGTGGTCCTGATCAGTGAGAGTGCCCAGTGCTGTCTCTCTGCTAATTTGCTGAAAGTCTTTCTGTAGCCCTCCATGTCCTCTGTGTACTTCTCTTAGTTTAAAATACAATGTAATGTTGTTCATTTTTTGGTCAGTGTCAGAGAACTAACCACGAATACCTAACCCTAACATTGATGTGGTAGACAGTGTTTGGTGTATACCAGGATGTTCTTTGGAAAGAAGAATGCTTTCTATCTCCAGAAGGCCTACAGTGTATGTAAATGTTTAAATGTTGAGGATATTTCACCCACACGTACATCCTTACTTAGTTTGATTCAAATAAATTCCTGTCTTTGCTGTATTTAGCAAAGCATGAACCGAGCGGCACTGCGTTTGTGTACAGGATGCATCATGACCACAAAAATCGTTCAGATCAAGAAATCAAAACATAGGCCTACCTATAGAGCCTTCATGCACACGACTCCAATGACTTCCTGAAGTGAAGGTGAGCTGTATGTGTGAAGGCAACAAGCTGAATCTTTCACTCTGACTTTACCAGCAGTTTTTTCTAAATGTACTGCTTTAAGTCAGGGTAAGCTGATGTGAGAATGAAGCGGGAAATATTTAGGAAAATTGCCTTTGGGTGAGCAGGAGGGATGGTGACGTTTTTTATCATGCGACAGGTGCATGATCATAGACTGTATGCACGTGAACGGTGCAGTCGTTGTGCACGAAATGAAACTAGTTTCTAGAATTTTGTGCATGTGTGGAAACGACTCTCGATTAGCTTAACTCTAAACACTGGCATCGGTTGGGGAAATAGCTTTAAGACCAACTGAATGCTGCTCCAAAAGACTTCTGCAAATCAATGCTGACGCCTGTTTTAACTCCTGCTTTGTCTTGTATGCTTTATGCTCCATATACAACTATATTTACTGACTTTTTATTATCTGTATTCCCTGGTCCAGGGACGGTCTTATCTAATCATTATTTATTGGTTTTTAATCAGTTCATAGTTTTCTACTCCGTCTACAGTTTAAATTAAAGTAATATTTTGTATTATTTCATCCCCTTCTTGTACTTTCCAAATCTGGAGAGACAAAATATTTCCTTGAATTTTCAAATCCTTGAATTCTTTGTGTGTCTATAATAACAAAATAAACAGCACAGCTCAAAAGCAAACACTTGAAAATTGAGAACATAATATTTAGATGGAGAAATCCAATCTAACCTCCAGACCCTCACTCCATACCTGTCATATACATACAAGACACCCCAGAGAATAATGTATGCACGTACATGCATGTTTCCTCCTGATTTCCGATGGAGTGGCCGTCATGATTAGTTTCAGGCAGGAAGTTGTCCGGGGACATCGATCAGTAAGATGGAAATATGGCTTTTTTCTGTCCTCGGGGAGATCACCAAGGGAACAGAGCATGCTCCCTCATACACCACAGAGAATTACATGCAGGCATGTTACGTGTTGTCCGATACACAATTACTAATTACTCTGGGAAGCATTCATGACTACACTTTCTGTTTTCCCTAGTGACATTTTTCCACCAATAGAATGGACAGAAGAGAAATTGGCAAACAGCTGAATTATATAAGGTAAATGTAGTCCTCTAAATTAACATGTCGAAGTGTCTTTGCATCACTCCATTCCAAGTGTGGACAATAAGGTGTCAAACAAACAAGCCGCATCACACCTTTGACCCCGTCTTATGGATTTGCAGCATGCTCATTGATCTTGCAATCGAAAAACATCGTTCATAACGCTGCTGTAAGGTTTGCGTTGCTTTTTGTGTGTTTTGCTGTCTCAGCATTATATACTGGTGTATGGTTTGCACCGGTATATAGGGCGCAGCCTACTTTTTACATGAAATAATAGGTATTAATAGTGTGTCATATACACTGTACTTTATGATGGTACAGTACAGGGAATGATTTAATAATGGAAGGATTCAGAGATGATTATAGTTGTAGACATGATGTCTGAACATGACTAACTGTAACAACTTTGAAAACATAATGTCATTCCTTTTGCAAATTCAGTAAGTGTTACGATTCTGTGCCTTAAAGATCTGTTAAGTAGAACCATTTCCTTATTAAGCCTTTCAAAATAACATACAACACGTCAGAAACGTTCCTAATTGACATGCCCAGTCTTCAGGAGGCTGGGTCGGCCTACAGAGAAGCACAGCCCAAACGTCCTGCAACAGTTTGAGCCTAACCATACAGAGAATGAATCATCCATAGACTTTGATACAGATGACCTTACATGAGGTTCAGGCAGAATTTAGAGCTTACACCATCTGCCTTTGATCGCAATTAACAGAAGTGCTGCCAACAGGAACGCACAAAGGAGTAATGCTGGAGAATGGGAATCTGTTTAGAAAGGGTCTCCCAGTCCAATTCTCCCCTGGATTAACTCCCTGACTTTTAGATCTCAGTTTTGGATACCTCCCTAATGTTGAGATCAGGGGCATTAAGATGTCATGCCTCCTCCCACACAGCCCACATCACCACATACATACTTGAATTTCATTTAGAAAAAAAAAACGGGACCAGAGTCAAAACCCTGACCCAGATTCTCACTGCTCTGTTTCTATAGATCTCCTCCATCTAAATAACGTGTGTTCACATATTATTATTTTTAGGTTCCAACTGCATAACAGGTGCTGCTATATTAAAATGCCATGTAGGCCCACAGCGCCTGCATGCATAAGGCAAACAAGTTAATAAGAGGCATTATGTATGAGGAATATTGAGCTGTACTCTGCTATGAGTTAATTACATTCATTTTCTATAATGTTGCTGTTTTCTGCCAATGCAGCATTGAAAGCACTTTGCTAGTAAGTGTAGCATTTAGTTCATTTCTGTTTTGAAATAGACAATTAAAGGAGTCCTGCTTCTCTTGGAAACATCTGTATGCTTTGGTAATAGAGCACTGAATGGTCAAACTAAATATTTATACATGTTTACATTCCTGTATTCCCCCGACAGACACCGGATTCTTTTAGGGGAAGGAGTAGGACTTTCCTGATGAATCAATGTTTGGACTTTTTTAAGAATCTTTCCTCTAAATAATCACTTCTGACCCGCTGGGAAGTGTGCAGCATCATCTTCCAAAATGTCCTCATTTTGTGTTCTTCTAGGCGTTCATCAGGTCGTCATGCAGAAAAGCACATTCTTTCTCATAGCCAGCAGGAAGTGACTCGACTGGTTGCAAAAAGAAGTTTGATTTGTATGTTCACAGATGAGCAGAATGAGATTCTCCACTGATTTGTTACCTCAGTGACAATTTTACTTTTTAGTTTATGGTTTCATTTGCTATTTTGAGCCTTCTCCAAAACAGACACAAAGTACTTGTCATCCAATTTTGGTCAAACCAGTCTCGAAAAAACAAGATCAAGAAGGCCAAAATGGAAAACTCAAGCCTTTAAAAACAGAAGTCCACTAAAGCTGGCCACACACTAGACCATTTTAGGCCGGATTTGCCCCCCACAACGATCAGACGGGATGTGACCCGATTCGAGGCTTGTCCTATCCAATTTTTTGAACAAAGAATTGTTAATTGTGTGGTGTCACTATGATTATTTTCTGCTCCCAGTCCAGTCGGAGCATCCCTGATCTTGATGACAAACATGCTTGATATTAACGATTCCTGGTCGGACTGCCTTCAACGGAATACCCCAAGCAGCCAATGACAAAAAGCAGACTTGGAAGCGTCACCAACCTGATTTTGCGTACTCTGACAACTCGCCCTCAGCCTGCGCTGCAAATGAAATAAAGCTGCGTAAAATCTGTCTTCTCAGACAGGATTTTATCCATATTGTTTTTCTCATTTTCTGACTTTGGCTGCAAGACAAAAAACACAGCAGGAGAGCCAGCTGACGATGTCGATCATCCTTACTTGATTTTCTTCTGAAATCAAGTTTGATCACGAGATCTCGTGTTGTTACTACAAACGGCAGGTGTGTGGTCTCCCGGGCTGGCCAAGTCGTCTAGTGTGTGCATTCCAGGGTTATAATATTATGAATTGGTTGAAAATGTCCTTATGCCTGTTTTCTCCCTAGTTTTTAAAATCGGTTAAGATTTGAAAGTCGTCTAGTGTGAGGCCAGCTTAAGCAGTGGGTGACAATACAATGGCTGGCTTCTCTTCTTATGTACAGTCAATGGATTGAACTCGTTTAAAACTTAGAAACGTGTAGCCAAATATTAAGAACATCCAAGAGGAAGCTATGGCTGTCAGTCTTTGTGTTGATGATAATGCATGCAAGTTTGTGACGAAGACTCACTCTGTTGTCATTCTTTGCAAGAACATCGGCACCAACCTCTGTGTTGTCAGACTCAGTGTCCTGTTTTTACACTTTCTTTTTCCATCAATGGTTATAAAACCAAGCCAGGTTTAGACTCTTCATGAAAACAGAAATTAAAAACCTATCTACTGTAAAACCACTTCAGCCAAACTAGCCATTTCATTCCTGCTATGTGCCTGGATGTTGTGATTTCCTCTACGGTTGGCTTGCGTAGTGCAGCCCAGGGGAACAACATGGACAGCTCTATTTTCCCTGTGTTCCTCTGCCTGTTCTTTTCTAAACACCTTGATTAGGAAAGACAACATTAGTCCTCTCCTGGGACGTGTATCTCTTAAGCAAGGGCATGTTGGTTCCTGTGTATGTTTCCTTCGGATCACTGACGGATTAAAGAAAAGTGCACGATCCCTCAGGAGGAGCGCAGACCTTGCTTCTTTATTTCTCTGAGCTGTGATTATATTGTCTGAATCAGGAAGTGAATACAAAGCAAATGAACAGCAGTTAAAGAGTATGTAATAATCTATGACCTCAATTGGCAAACATTGGAAAGTGCAGCATCAGCAGGGCTTATCTTCTTCTACATGTTGCTAGTGCAGATCTCTATCAACCACTTATCAGACGCTTGCAGATTATGGTCATGTGTGCTATGGGGCAGTAAAGACCTTGCTCATTTTCCCTTAAAGCTGATGCTTTGATGTGGACAGAGCCAAGTGCAGACTGTGGGGAGCGATATGCTAATCACAGCCACTGTGGGTATTGGATCAGGGTCAAAATGACTGGAGATCAAACAGAGGCACCAAAAGCAGCACTGGAAAAGCTTTGATTTCAGTTTGCTGTTTTGTTGTGACATTAAGACCCTATTTCCATCTAGTTTAAACATTGAGACAGCATCCAGGCATTTACCTGAGTATGTATGTGCAGTCTAAAGCAAGCTGCAACAGCATGAGGAATGCAGTCAAATCGATCAATCCAGTCTGGAGGTTGTCTGGCTCACATATGATCAAATCTCAGTCATCTCCAATCTGTAACACTTGCTAACTTTCTAAAAAAAGAAAGGTCACCCGACCTCGCTTCCTCCTGCTTCATCTCAAGCTGCCTGTCAAAGAGCTGCAGACGTCTGTGCAGCAGCGGGTCTTTGGTACACTCTGTGGGACGGATGGGCGATGCAAGATGAAGGTCACATGAATGACGAGGTTATCTGGACTGAGGCAGCACTACCTCGAGCAATCCTGTGCACCAGCATTGTGAAGCTTGTTGTTTGACATGTTTTCATAGTTAGCTTTCAGATGTCTTTTGTCACTAATGCCCTAACTTTGCATGTCGTGACTGTAAGTACTAAATCCTGCATTATCCAGGTGACATATCAGGATATAGATATGATATTAGTACAAGGTGAAATTGGGGGTGGTTAGACTAGTTAGAGCATTTACTTTGAAACACGTCATACACCTTGGGTTCACAAGTCTCATATTTGATACCAAATAAGAATACTAAATAATACTATACTACTAACTAAAATCTAAAAAGGAAGATGCACTGGTGTATGTGATGCAGTCTTAATTACCATTGCAGATGGGAAAAGGGAAAAAACTAGGGAAAAAGGTTTAAATGTTCTTCCTGCGTGACGACATCCATTGTCTTCAGCACGTCCACAACATGCGGTTGTGGACATGGACAAAAACCCAGCAGGAGAGCCAGCTGACGATGTCGATCATCCTTACTTGATTTTCTTCTGAAATCAAGTTTGATCACGAGATCTCGTGTTGTTACTACAAACGGCAGGTGTGTGGTCTCCCGGGCTGGCCAAGTCGTCTAGTGTGTGCATTCGGTTTCATGCGGTTTCTGTGATATCATTGTAGACTTTGCAATCCTGTCAGTAAGCTGTACGGTTGTTGAGCTCTCAGCCTATGGTGACATTGAAAGTTGTGTAACATAAAGCCTGCCACCAATTTAGTTAAAGTCGCACTGACCACCTGTGCTGGTCACTTGTTATCTTTATATGAGGAGTTACTCCATCAAACCAGCGCTCCACAAGGTTGACTTGCATAACAGTATACCACTATTTTCTTTAAATGCATAAATATGACCTAATGAGGGAGAAAAGCTGCGCCGCCAGCATTGCCTGTGGTGTTCTGTATCCCAGCATGCTTTGTGCAGCGAGGCGTTTGCAATACACAATGAGTGGTGGTGAATTTTCAGTCGTGACAGGTTTGGTGCATTGGTTGATGATGGCAGCTGCACTTGTGTTCATGATGGCGCATATCTGTGATGAAGCTTAGGATAGATTATAGCACCTAAAAATACCTCTAAGCAATTTGTACTAGTTTGCACCAGTGCAATTTAAGAGAATTAGAGAACCTGTTTTTGAAAGAGAACTTTGATCCAATATAATTTAGCTAGTCAGAGCCTTCGAACATGGAACATCTTTTGTCGTGCTATCTATTAAACTCGTGATTAACCAACGTGCTAATTAGCAGAACAGGCAAACTGCCTAGGTCAATGACCACCACCCTGATTTGCTTGTCGCCCCCCCCCCCCCCCCAAAAAAAAAAAGGAAGTATTGCATTCAGATTGGTGATCACAACAACAACAAGGCTAAGTGTTAACAGAAGTTTAAAAATCCCATTGATAGATTAATATACGTTACATTCATGCAATGTTGTAAAATGTTAAGACTCATAAAATAGAGATAGTAGGTTGATAATTAGCAAGACAAGAATAAGAATTGTGGGAAAAACTAGTTTCAACAGTTTCTAGGCGATGTTTCTCAGGCAGACAAGCCATTCCCTTCATGGCTCCACTGCTGATCTGTCAAAATTACTTCACATAACCGAGGCCCCCAGAGTGACTCTGCTCTGTCAAGCCAAATCCTGTAGCTTCACCTTTACAAAGTGCAAATGGGAATGTACTGTAAGAGCTCAAGGCTCAACAGCTTTGTTACCAAGGAAACTTCAGTGGAAATTGTGCTCCCAGCCGTCCACAGGGACACAGAGCCTTACCTCACAATCCTGCCATTGACTGAGGTATGGAGAAATAGATGGAGACTTCCAACAATGTCCCCTGAATGCTTGTGTCCAATTGAAAATGGCTTTCTCGTTGAGTGTAGCATCAATGGACTCGGGGTAATAAAAGGTCTGACTTACTGGTTGATACTCCAGTGCAATGGATTCTCTGTAGTCTTCAGCTCTGTGTAATGTAAGCAGACATATCAATATACCAAAAGAAAGCAACAAATTATACTCTGATTCATCCTTGACCTCTTGTAGCCCAATGTTGCATAACTCAAGATCTGCAGAAGATCTTCAAAAGCATATAGATCACGGCTGTCGGTTTTTTAACAAATGGTATCTCGAAATCGTGATTCAGTCAACTTGTTATTTGAAGATATCAAGTTGTAATCACGTAATTAACTCATCAAGGGCCTTCATTATAGTTTCTTAAAGTCAAAGGATAAGGGTTTAATCTTCTTGTTTCTCTATGATCATGGCATCATTGTTGTTTTCCTTGGATTGCAGCATCTATACTTCCATGTTCTGTCCATCATAAAGTCATGTTCCCTCCTGTTAGAGGTCTGAATACAATCAATGTGTCCTAATTTCTTTTTAACTACAGATAAAATAATACCTGTGATGTTGGGCTAAGTCTGACTATTTTGGATTACAAAGAAATAAATCATTTGAATCTTTGCCATCTGATCGGTGCTTTGTTGCTCAGTTAATTTGCATTTCTAATTATAGCATTTCATGTTTTTAATTGTGCCATTTTTTTATTTGAGGTAAATGCGGAATCTAGAAGTGAGGATAGCATGCAGGGCAGCAAAGGTAACTCTGTGCTCTATGATCAGAGATACTAAAGTGGCAAACATGTTAAAGGGATACTTCACCCGTTGAAACATGAATCTGTAGTGAAATTGGGTCATATATGTAGTAGAAATGTGAAATAAATTTTGAAGTTGGTGCCTTCTTGACCGAGAAAAGGCAGAAAGTGTCTTTTTGCTTTATGTGGATTAGAGACAACAACTCCCAGAATGCACAGCACCGCAGGACACTCCTGCTGAAGGAGAGGTGCATTCACGTGGTATCGGAAAAATGAGATTCCGAGTTGTAAAATGCACATGAAACACCTGATCAAGTCGGTTTTGTGTTTTGTTAACATACTTTATATTCATGCACGTATTGCACATCAACTTTTTGCTCAAATATAACTTTTGACAATAAGATTTCTCTAAGAAACTTGGACCACCCGAGCAGCACCTGAATGCAGCATTACTCGCGGACATTTACAAGAACACATACCTTTACCTGCCGTTTCCTCAACTGAATCCGAGATTTCTTTCAGAAGGAATTGGCATCTTGAAAATTCCTGGCAGAAAACAGACTCTATGTCTGTGTCCATAGGCAAACAGTCACAGCACCGACAACACAAGTCTGCCCCGGCTCCTTCTTCCTTGTTACAGCCGCGGACCTAGCCAGCTAGGCTAGCTAGCCTGCCTGTCAGCACCAGCAGCCAGCTCGCTGCTATATTGCGGCTCGTAGAAAGAGCCACAAACATCCGATTCAAGCACAAAACCTTCAAAATCCCCTTCAGTCATATCAGTTTGAAGTTGAAACATACGTTTTTCGCCATTCTTGGTCCATATCAGCTTATCCGTAGAGACACCCAGCTTGAGCCCGGCTTAGGCTTACTGTACAGCCGCTGTCTGTCTGCAGAAGCCGCCTGGCAGATATTGCAGCTCGTAGAAAGAGCCACGAACATCCGATTCGAGCACAAAACCTTTAAAATCCCCTTCATCCATATCAGTTTGAAGTTGAAACATACTTTTTTCGCCATTCTTGGTCCTTCAGCTTTAACCATAGAGACACCCAGTTCGAGCCAGCTCAGGGTCCCTGTTCAGCCGCTGTCTGTCTGCAGAAGGCACCCGGCAGCAATATTGCGGGGGCTCGTAGAAAGAGCCACGAACATCCGATTCGAGCACAAAACCTTTAAAATCCCCTTCAGTCATATCAGTTTGAAGTTGAAACATGCTTTTTTTGCCATTCTCGGTTATAAGCTTTCTCCACAGAGCCTGTTAGCACAGCTTCCAACTAAGCAATATGGCGGATGTTAAGTTTCGTTTTTGGGAGTGAGGTCCCGCCCACTGATCTGTGATAGGTCTGTAGCTTCAGTGGTTGAAAACATGAGGAACTAGCAATGTAGTTTCACCCCTGCTAACCACAACAGCCGCCAGTGACACAATATGACGATTTTTGCGTCGCTGGAGGCTGCTTCTCAGAAAAGAAATTACAGATATTTCTCATCTTAGGGGGAAATGAGGGCTGAATGCAAGACCATTCGATAAAACCACAAGTTTACTACTGATACAAAGCTTAATGCAAATGGGTGAAGTATCCCTTTAAGTCAAATGTGTGTGATGGACAGAGGGGTGTTTTTTTAAGTTTATTTTGGGGCTTTTTGTGCCTTTATTGGAGGGATTGGACAGTGAGTAGAGTCAGAAATCAGGGAGAGAGAGAGTGGGGAACGACGTGGGAAAGGCACCACAGGTCGTATTCGAACATGGGCCGCCTGCTTAGAGGACTATAGCCTCCGTTTATGGGCTGCACACTAACCACTAGGCTACCGGTGTTGTCTGTAATTTAATTTGTTGGTATCAAATAGGTGAAACATTATGCATAATGCCTGTATTTGTTTGTTGTCGATTAAAACTAGACTCAAACTCTAAAGGGTAAAAATGACGTGACGAAAACTAAGCTAGCAGCCAAAATGAACACTGACATCAAGGGGTTAAAGGTGTAAAGCATCCTTTGTTTATCTGCTTAACCACTACTCCAAGCACTTAACACAAAACCACTAGAAAAACTTCAAGTCTTGAAAACTTCCTCTCAGACAGGGCAAACAGAAAATTTGATCAAGGACAAACGCCATTAACAACCACAACAGGGGTGCTGATCTTCAAACTGAGAGATACTCTTTGTCTAGAGCCCTCCAGCATTGCTTTTTACTCGCACCAACGTATACATATAATAAAGCAATGCAGCCCCTGTATGTGAAGAAGGTTTTCATTAATATTACAATGTCTGGGAGTCAAACCCATTTTCTTCTTCCTCTGTCAAATAGATTTGAATGACCAATGTGTGAGAGCAAAATCGCACGGTGGGGCCGATGATTTTGTCACCATCCTGCTTTCTCATTAACCGGGCCTTCACCTTTTTTCACAACTGGGCGACGGTGTCTTGCAGCCTTAATTCTGACAAGGGTTCAGCATCTCTTGATGTGATGGAGCCGCCAGGCAGGCCGGCGATGGTGCTCCTTGTCTGCCCATCCTCATTAAGACTCCCAGGAGAGAAGGCAGATTAAGGTAGCCTTAACTGGAGCATGTTTTACCCCCGCGCATTATGTCGGTCGCTAACCTTTTCAGGAAAAACAAACAAATCATTGAGTACAAGTGCTAATAAGGGATATTTGCCCGAGGGCGAGTGTGTTTGCAAGTGTTGCTTGGTAAGTGCAAGAAAAAGCGGAGGTTGGTTAAGGTTATCAGGGAGGGAACAACCACAGGGGAGTTGACATGACTGAAGAGGAATGCTTATAGCTAATTTTGGTGTTCCTGGTGAGGTAGTGTGTCATGCTGTCTTCCCTCTGCTTCTCAGAGATTGAGCATCCAGGTAAAAATAACAGAAGGATTTCTAAAAGTAGATGGAATGTCATTTCATAGGTAAAAAGGTGAAGGTAATATTCTAGTTTATGGGACAGTGTCCCTTGTTTTAGCTCAGCTGTAACAGCTCATGGGGGAACTTAATCGGTCCTTCTTAAGTAGCTGTGGCAGTAACGGATGACAAGAGCTGCATTAGTTTGCCGATGCTGCAAGGGGACAGTGAAACTCTTCTGATCTGTCCAATTTGGCTCCTCTGTGTGCAGACAGACCATCAAACAGTGCCCACTTCCCAGTTTCTTATTCTTTCTTCGGAAGAAAGCTTAGAGGCAAACTTATGTAAGAGTTGTGGATGTTGCCTCAGAAGTTTGATTTATTTTGGAGATGCAAAGGCAACATGCTAGATGTCGGCTTAAAGGTCTGCTTGTGCTTTAAAACACAATGATAAAAGTCTATGTGGAGTGGTGAGGGGAATGGAACTGTGGTGCAGGGAACAAATATAAACATCAACAAATATAATGATATTCCATATTACCTCGTTTTCTTCTCCTTTACAGAGATAAGCTGTTTCCCAGTCATTGAAGTCCATACTTAAGTGAATACACATGAATACTAAAAAAAACAAAGAGGATCAATCTTTATATTTAGAGTATAGCACCAATTCATGGCATTTCTGTTGAAACTATGTCCACTCAGGGGAAAGATGAACCTCTGTCAACTTTTAAAAACTACTACAACCTCACACTGAAGGGTTCATCTGGCGGCTTTATTGGACCTGTCCAGCCCTACATGTTTGAGCCAGCAAAGCTAGAATCCAATTCTGAACCCGACGGACTAAGACCACCTCATTCTTAGGGAATCAATCAAAGAATTAACCAACCTATTTTTCTTACAATCGTTACATCCAGGTAATATGCGATTACTCAATGAAGGCATTGCCATCAAGGGAAAACCAAAGACTGTTATATTGAAACTTAAAGAAACTCACTATTGAGCTGGAGAATCAAAATATTGTGTAGCGCTAGGTAGCATGATTATGCTAAGAAACCCCAGTGCATCATTAAGCCCCCCATTTGGCCCCATCCAATAAAACCTAAACCTAAAAGAGATTCAATCTTTCAAATGGTTTAAATCCATATTTTTAGTCAAATACGGTCCGTTCTGCTACTTTATTCCAACAATTGTAGTTTCTTTAGAGACCAATTATGTTTTGGCTTCATACAGACTTCAAAGCCTTCTTTTTTTTTAAAAGGTAATATGCATTTTGGGGGGCACTACCATCCTGAAGAAGTACTGTCACATAAGAAGAAGTTCATATGGATAATATGACAATATAACCTGTTTAGTTGTTGCAGTTTGTGTACTTGGTGATAATCAGACAGGCAGAACAACTTCACCTTAGGCTACCCCACTTAAAATATTCTAAAGTACATCCCACAAAGCAACAAATGTTATCCTTTTCACTTTTTGAGAGAAATGTAAGTACTTTTCTGGATATCCAAAATATCAACTCTGGCAGCTTGCTGTGCATTTGAAGGCCCTCTCCTCTCATGAGAGTGCCCCAATGCTTCAGATCTTCTTGTTGTGAACTTAATAAAGTTAGCTTTAGTAGCAAGCCACACTTTATGCTTTAATGTTTCCCCTCTTGATAATAACCCAATGCATTCATTCATTCCAGTTCTATTTGTATATTCCCTTTAATTCCTCCCTTTCTTTAAAACTGCATTTGGTGTGCTCTTCTTCTGAAACTGTGTGTAGGGCTTTTCGGCTGATAAAGTTGCTCACCTTCTCCAACCATCCATTGTTTTCTAACACTGAATGAAGCTGAATTTGATAGGATAGCCCTTTCCAACCTTGGCTTCTATTTACAGTGTAACTAATATTTTAAACTATAATGTTGTATTCAAACACACAAGAGTTCTATCCAACCTCTTCTTGAGTTTTAAGACCAGAACTAAAAAAAATTCTATAACACATGATATTTATTCTTGGTTTTTATAATAATTCCCAGACACACCAAGCCTGACCGTTGGATTGCCTCAAGCCTTTTCTGTCTGGTCCAAGAATTTGCACTTGAACACACCATAAAGGATTCAGGTGACGGTCAACTACCGAGCTACATTCTGCTCCTGTGAGAGGAAATAACTCTCCGAACCAGCAAGTGGCAAAAAGTCCTGGGGAATTGGAATTTGTCCATTTTCAGACCCATCTTGCTCAACATTCGCATGGCTTTCAACGCGGTCAATTAGCCAAATAAGCTGCATACAAAGGAAAACTGGCTCTGACAATACAGGACAAACTGCATGAACATTGTCTTAGTTGTTAGACAGTAGCACACATTTTACATAGACAAAACCACAAAGCCTAGAAAACTTCCTCTCAGACGGGCATTCATTCGAGTTCTGCTCTCTTTAATTCCTCCCTTTCTTTAACACTGCGTTTGGTGTGCTTTCTTCTGGGCCCCGTCTGTAGGGCTTTTTGGCTGATAAAGTTGATCACCTTCGGCAGCCATCCTCTTTTCCAAGAATGAACCAGACTGCACATTATAGGATGACTCCCTTTCCAATTATGGCTTCTATTTACAGTGTAATTACGGTAATATTTTGCTACTATAATGCAATAAACTGAGAGATAAGCCTGTGGATATCAAGCTGTAGAGGGGATCACTAGTTCACCATTTGAAAAACCTAATTGTGTTCTGTGCAGTGAAGGCTTTTTAAACAGCATTTAAAAGCTAATCAAATCAAGGATTTGCCCAAAAAGGCATCTGGCGAGACAGCTTTTTATAGAGGCCTTTGCACAGCTTGTCTCTAATCTGAAAATGAAATTTTACTTTCAGCAGTCTGTTATCTTCTCTCACTGTTGTGCATCAATGGTCTTGTCCTCGCTCCAAATGAAATTGTTTTCTCATGCCTGTAATATCAGTAATCTTGTGTATTAAATTGCAAGTGAAAACAAAAAGCAAGACACAGTGAGTGACTCAGCCTAAAGAGCACCTTGGCGGGCCATACAGTGAAGGGACAAGGATACTCTGCGACTGCTACCAGCCTCTATTTGATGCATGGTTGGTACGGGAAGCAATGAGCCAGGCTGAAATAACTGCTCACGCCTAAGATCTCGGGCTGACCAAGTTACTCTGAAACCTGCAATAAGAAAGTTGACTAGACTGAATAGAAAACTGAAAAGCAAGTTGACTTGAGGACAAAGCAAGATGATGTTATAACACCTATTTACTCTCTGGTTCAGAATACTAACCTTTTGATCTATGACACACATTGGTGTCGAAACATTGGTGAGGGATGTTCCTACAGGTTGGATGTTATTGTTGACTTATCATAATTCTATTAATTAATCAGTCCAACATCAAAGCATAGCATTTAACTGCATATGGATTTAAGGGTTGACTCGCGGTGTTAAATCTGTCCCTCGTGAAGCTGCCTTGAAATCCGACTTTGTCCTGAGTGGTTTCATTAATTGTCCTCTGTTGGGAAATTGGTCAGCAGTTTTTCCTGTAGTGCAATATGCTAATCCGGTGTTTTCTACTGAGATAGCAGTGTTTACCTACTGTTGAGTTGAGTCCTGCATATACTGAAGGCTACATGTCCATGCATTTCCCTGCAGGTTTACTTTGCTTGTTTTCACTCACATCTGAGACAACCACTGTTTGCCTACTGTTAAGTCTTGCACACACTGAGGCCGTATCTGTCTGCTAGCTTGCTTCATGGAAATGTAGCTGTTAGTCTATCTGTATACCTTTGTAAGTCCTGTCTTTTTAGTTTCAGCTTTACTCTCAAAGTTCAAGCTTTCATCTCATATTTACAGCTGTTCAGTGGAATAAACCGTCTGACTAGGGAAATTAGTGACTTCTCCTCTTACTTCACATATTTGCTAGCATATGTCTGTTTACTAATCTTTATTTATGTAAATGTTACCCCAGAACAACTGATTAGCCTTCTGATACACTAATTATCTTGCCTTTGGAGTCCCAGGTAATTGGCCTCTGGTCAATATTGGCTCATAAGGCCAATATGAACCTCTCATTAAAGCTGCTGGATGCAGGTTTTGGAAGGATGAAATTAATAAAAAAATGCCAACCAGCACAAGGGCAGATATGACTGGTGCTCTTTGCAAGCAAGATTCAGACACAGAATGTTTTATCCAGCTCATCTTTAAAGACCACATAACAGAAATGTATTTTTCCTAAAATAAACATGAATCTCTAAAGTTTGTCCGCTCAGTTTTCAAACCTCTAATTTATCCACAGCTAAGAACCATCTGTAAATACGTCACTTAAGACCTTACAATGCATTTTTACCTGTATTTATTTAACAGATGTGGTGCCAGAAAAATACCTGCACAATATTATTTTCTACAAAGGATTTATTTTTGGTCAATATTGAGTCTGGAGGTCCCAGGTCACACAATTTTATTTTTCAATCCATCCATCCAACCATTTATCCAACCATTTATACAATCCATCCATCCATCCATTCATACAGCAATACAGCAATACATACATACATACATACATACATACATACATACATACATACATACATACATACATACATACATACATAGGGGTTATCAAAATAGACTTCAAAATTAATGTAAGTATTGTTTTTTCCAATTGTCCATTTGGTTGACCATTGGCTCTTGGGACTGTAACTGTTGTTAATGTTGTTGCTGACTCTTTTGTCCTTCATCTGTTGCTCTTAATCAGATTAGAGATTGACTTTATCCCGACGTCATGACAATTAAAGTTGGTCTCTCTTTAGACGGTCTGCATCTTTGCACCTTACTACTTTGAATGTGAGAGAGAATGTGCTCTCTGATCTGTGTTTGTCCTTGAATTACTTTGCCACAATACAGTGCAGCACAGAAAATGAAATGCCATTGTAACACCAAATAGGAGATTTTTGAGATAACAATACCCAGACCCATTTTATATGAAAATAAGGTAATAACATTGAACTAACCAATGGAAATGAGTCTTTTCAAACCCAGTGTCAGAGAGCTCATGGTCAACAGTTCCATTGAAACCATTTTTTTATTTAAGGTAAAACACAATTGAAAGAAAATAATTTTTAGGAATAAATGAGACCAAACAGAGTCAGTTTTTATCCCAAATCACTGCAGGTTATAAAATGCACAGTATGTACCGTGGTTTCAGCAACGAGTAAAAGTCAAGGTTGGGGATTGCAAAGCTCAGAACTTTTCCTTCATTTACATAGCCTTCAACCCCAAGTGGACATCTTGTTCAAGGCTGCATTTTTCAAACAGTAATTTCAAGGTTGGGCTGCCTGGAAAGGCACGTGCCATAAAAGTCAATTAAACCCCTCTACACAATGTTTGAGAGAAGTATTAAATCTCATATGATGTGAGGAACACTAATTAACAATGATGTATGGAGCCGCTGTTTAATACCCAGAGAGTGGTGCCTGGTGGTTTTAAGAGCTTCGTGGATGTGTGGAACCATGAAGCCTTAACGAAAAGAGTTATAGACAATTATTATTATTTGAAGATACACGGAGCACATTTTTTAGTCTTCAAGGACAAGAAATTAGATGGTAAAACTTAACTGCATCCAAAGAGAGTAACATGGACACAAAATCTACAGCCAACTCTGGCAAAAACTCCAATGTGAGTTTGAGATAGAAAACAAAATTCTTGTGCTAACGCTAACGAGTACTTGTGCCCCCCAGTATTTAAAGCTGAACTGACCTTTGGTTAATTCAGACACATTCTTATCTGCCCAAACATTGAGAAGTCATTGCCAGTTTTGCCATGGAAATTGTTCTGTTTCATTAGTGCCACAGAGAAATGCAATGAGATATTTCAGCAGACTTGAGAGGCACATCTTAAGTTTGTTGCCTGTTCAAAAGACAGAAATAAATCTTTGGAAATCCAAAGTGGAAAGAAAGACCCCTTTCAACATGTCACTTAGTCCTTCAAGGTTTCTTTTTTAGGTTAAATTATTCTAATATTTTGGTAAAATAAGCCCACTTCCCTTTGAATCAGAAGCGTTACTCTGTGTTATTTCAACCAAAACCACAATTCAATTAAGGGATATTGAACAAGGAAAGGATCTGTTTGCATTGCATCAACTGAAAAGAGTTTTAAGACTTGGGGACATGACTAGAGAAATGCCAAACAGGACTGGAGCGCTGAAGAACTCATGTCCATTTGGGGTTTGTTCAGTTTTGAAACATTGGTGAGGGATGCTTCTACAGTCTCGATGTTCTTGTTGATTTACCATCATTCCCATTAATTAATCAGTCCAAGATCAAAGCATAACATTCAACTAAATATTGATTTAAGGGTTGACTCGAGGTGTTAAATCTGTTCCTCTTGACGCTGCAATGGAATCTGAAAATTGTCCTGAGTGGTTTCATTAATTGTCCTCTGTTGGGAAATTGGTTAGCAGTTTTTCCTTTAGTGCAATATGCTAATTTGGTGTTTTCTACTGAGATAGCAGTGTTTACCTACTGTTGAGTTGAGTCCTGCATATACTAAAGGCTACATGTCCATGCATTTCCCTGCAGGTTTACTTTGCTTGTTTTCACACACATCTGAGACAACCACTGTTTGCCTACTGTTAAGTCTTGCACACACTGAGGCCGTATCTGTCTGCTAGCTTGCTTCATGGAAATGTAGCTGTTTGTCTATCTGTATACCTTTGTATGTTTCTATGTCCATAGAAGGATATTGAACAAGGAAAGGATCTGTTAGCAAATGAATCAACTGAAAAGGGAAATGATTTTAAGTCTTGTGGATATGACTAGAGAGATGCCAAACAGGCCTGTAGCGCTGACGAACCCATGTCCATTTGGTGACAGAACACAATCAAAGCTGCACTCTTGAATGAATGAGAAAACCCAGGGACGTGGATTGAGTAAGCGAGTCAAAGCACCGTTGAGTTGTCTGCCCATCTCTGTAATGAAGTAAACAAGGTGGCCCTGATTGAAATAGGAGCCCAGGAAATGACAGCTTCAGCAGATCACACAGCACCGACCCTGTAACAATTTACCCTAGAGGAAAATTGACAGTTGCCAAAGTGGCCATTATTCCCAAGCAATCAGGCTTTTTAAAAGTGCTGACTCCAGGTGAAAATTACCTCTACTTCAGAGCAAAGGCTCTGGAGTTATATGGGAATTGGCTATTGTCAAACAGATAACACCTCATTTATCTCAATCTTGTGGTAATAAAATACAGATTTGGACATGTGTTAATATAGCCTTTTATCAACTTTAATGAAGCCATGAAGTCACTATTTATCAAATAAATGGAAAATGATTAAACTTGTTTATCTTTTTCTTGCACATTATTTGCATATCCAGTCTCTTGTGGCATGGAAAGCTTTGCATTGATTGACTAGGTGCAGCATTAACCCTTAGGCCATGTGTTTCTTCTTGCATATCTGAAGTGTGCATCCTCAAACTGTCAAGCTGTCATGTTATAGAAGATAAATGCCAAGGATCTGTAGGCATTTTAAATGAGACGGGGCTGCTGACACACATTCATTGATATAGAAAAGATTGGTTTGGGAAAAGGAAAAAAGAAAGAGGTATCATTCAGCTATGAGAACAATTACGATGATTTTCAAGCACCAGATTTTCCCAATATTGGATAATTGCAAGGCTACAACGGAGCTTCAACTGAGTATCATAATCCCATCTGATCGGCAGAATCTGCCCCGATGCAACAAGACACCAACAATTAAGCATGAACCTGGACTGATGGTGTGAGGGATGTCAGCATGCACTAATGAGGTGAGCTCATGCATTGAAATTCAATACCATAAGTGCTGTGTGCACCCCAACAGTATTTTAGCCAGCAGGATGCATTTTCTGCTTTTTTCAATTTACTATCAGGTTTTTTGAGGGGCCATTCCAGGGGGTGGCCAAATCTGATTAGCCACCACAAAATCCTGGACAATGATTGGCTGTTTGAATTTTCAGTAGCAAGACTTTAGCAAGACAAGTAGTAAAATCTACTATTTGGGTTTAATGCCAGTAATTAACACTGATCGGAAGTGGAGAGAGAAAGGGTAAATAAATGCTTTTTAATTGTGTATGTTTGCACACATATTGTACTTCATGCCATCCCTGCATAAATCAGTGCTCTAGTTTGGCCACCCTGGTCCAAACTTCTGGCTCTGCCCCCTTTTACTGTTGTTGTTTTTAAAAACTGCAATAGCACTATCTGGGCTTCCCCTCATTCCAACCATTTAGCATGGTTTCCTCTGAATTGTCTTTCTTCGGTGCACTGCTGGACTTTGTCTGAGAGGGTTCTTTGTACTGGGCTTGTTTTCTCTGGCTTTTCTGGCCCTCATAGTGACTGAAACACTAAGCTAATCATAGACATGTTGACATTGAAGGCATTTCAGCACAGGGCTGATGTTGAATATCTTCTTGTGTGGACAGTCTCACTGACATGTGGCTTTCTATGTTTGTTTTCAAGACAATTTATCTATTAAACTTGAAAAAGACAGAAGGCACATTCATTCAGTTTTATATGTACATCAATTATGTTTGATCCCTTCAATGATATATGATGAGAAGTATGAATATCTGTCCTGACCTGATTTATATCAGCCAGACTTATTCCAAGAAACGCCGTTACTGAGATTCGCTTTCTTTATGCACATAGCCTTTAAAATAATCTGAAAATGTATCTGTATAGTGTTCCAAATCTTTCTGACTCATTTTGCTTCTTTTTTTTCTGAGTGCTTCATTTGGTGGAGGAGACTTTACTGTAAATTGATTCTGGAGAAGCAAGATTAGATTTGAGATGAGCGCTTTTCCTATTGGGGATAATGTGGGACAAAGTTGGCACCAATATGAAATGTTTCTTTCTTGTTTGTTTTTTTGAACGATGACTGTACACCGTAGTAAAATCAGATTGCAAATGAAAATGTGACATCCTGCTGTTCCTATTGTCAGAACAGCTAACCCTTTATTTTCAATGACAGCTCTGCTACTGCAATCTGTATAATCCCAGTGAAGGATAGATGGATACAGAAGTACATCAGTTGATCTCTGCTTTGCTTATGATTGGATGTCCCCAGGTCACTGGTCCAGGAGTTTTAGCATGTTCCTCAGATGCACACTTTGAGGAAAACATACTTCTTCTTCATATTATTATTTTTGTTATTGTAGCTGTTTACCCAAAGGCCCGACTAGGGACAAGAGTTGGAAATGAGCAATAGCTATAAACTCTTTATGCAGCACATCAGTTTCATGCTCTGTATTGAAACTATGTTAAATTGCATTGTCCCTATTGAATAAATACATTCAATTCATTTGGCATGTTATCAGCTTGTATTGAGGAGTTTGTTTGAGTTCAACATTGCATAGCAATGGCAGCTTAAAGAAATGGAAATTATCAAAAAATCCCGCCACATCTGCTATGTCTCAAGTGAAACTCAGAGTCAAGGCCTGCCTGTGAAGCATTAGGGCCTGTGTCCACTAAGGCCTCTTTTGCGCTGGCAGTGCTCACATCCTCAGTTTCAGAGCACTTGCCACTGGTGCTTATTGTCGCTTGATTACAAAAGTTAACCTCCTCTTCCCTCGATAATGGCCATTAGGTGGATTTTAGATCGCTCTGTGTGCTTAATATTTGCTATCATTCAAGATATATCATCGAGAAAACATTAAATAAAAAAGGAATACTGTCCTGGCATTAGCAGCAGCTCTAGACCTGGAAATTGTATCTTAAAAAAGATGAGTCAGATTAGTTTCTCAACCCCTTGCTGTTGACAAAGAAGTCCTGCTGTTCCAAATGTTGAACTATTTTCAACTGAAAGTGCTGTAAGCACAGCTACAAAAAACAGCTGACACTGAGGGCGTTTTTGTGCTCAAGACGCTGAATGCCTAAAACCCTGAACTGCATTAGCTTTGTATGGAAAACGGGCGCTGCAAACATGACAAATGGTCTTAGTGGACACAGGCCCTAACAACATCCTTAGCTTTAAGGCCTAGATATAAAGAGATGTCAATTAGAAAATGTACATGTTGGACAAAATGCTAACCATGTTGGGCAAAATGTATCTCAACCTACAGTTTACTGGTTTATACATCCAGTCCTTCAACTGCAAGTGATCTAATACTGTTCTACATTTCTGAAATCACTATCAACTGCTTGCCCGTGAAAGCCGGATGTACTGTCGACTGGAGCGAGGCTTGCACAGTTACATCGCTGAGTATTTTTAGCAATGTTGACTGAAAGCTGGGGCCATTGCACTTTATGCCCAGATGTGTCCCTTGGGTGGTCGCCGGTCTTGTTTTCTGTGGCAGATGCCATGCACCTTCCCACCATGGAGAAAAACAAGCTGTGTGTGTAGGCAGCGACAGGATGACAGCACTCCAGGGATGGACACTGGAAGTGTGTGGCCGGTTGGCTCAGCCAGCCAATTAGCACCCAGCGATTGACCTATGAATCATGCTAGGAGAGAAAAAAAAAACAAGAACAAAACACAAGTTTCCTCTGCAGAGGGTGTGTGGCAACCTGCATGAGCCGTCTGTCAATTAGCACTAAAAGCTTGGATGTAAGTGTGTGTCCATATGCTTTCTGGAGTGTCTTTTCAAGCACTTTGTTTTCCTCTGGGAGTTGCTGCATCATTTATCTTCCGATTGATTCTCATATTCTTCCTTTCAACCCCACCTCTTTGCCCCACAATGCCCCCTCTGCCCTCGTCCATTGCCATCTTCTCCTCATATTTATTTAGCCCTGACACATCTCCTCCTACTTATGGATTTGATGTCTCTCCTATGCTCCCTCTTTGTCAGTCCAACTAGCTCTCCCCATTGCATCCTCCCTCCCTCGTCTCAGTGTGAAGGGGCCAGCCTTCACTGTGAGGTGCTTCATTAGGTCTGCCTGGACAGCTCTCACTTTGGTAATGAGATTCCATTATTGGACCAAAGTGAGAGATCCCAGCAGTGTGCATCTCTCCCATCTTATCTGTGCTTGGACTCCCTGTCTGTCACTACATCTGGCCCATATGCTGTGACTCAGCATGCAAGAGCTGCAGCTGGATTTGCAACTGCATGCCAATTGCTAGTCCTTTAATCAAATACCAATAGAGTGCACGGGGTTCTGCATCCCCTGTTGGAATTACACTCATTGCTACAGTCAGTTTCTCACAACACATGCATGTGTGAAGCCCATTCTCAGTTCTTTTCCACAGACATGCAACACTCTAAGTGTTTTTTTTTTTCTTCTTCCCATTACCACCGCAGGGAAATGTGCTAGAGGAGGCACTTTAGCCTGAGGCGTTTTAGCATTAACAGTGTACTTGCTGAGGCTTGTCTTTTTGTTTGTGATGCTTAATGATGCTCAATCAATTATAAACCATATTACTCTCTTTTCATCCAAACCCACTCTGAGTGCAGAAAAGCTTTTGAAAGTTTTATTTTTATCTAGCACTCTCCTCAAAAGGTATCATGCATAAAGAACAGTTTATATTGGGAGGCCAGGTTCTGCATCAGAATCATCGGTACTGATAGACAAATTCAATATTTTGTCGGGGTCTTCCAAAGACTGTGAACATGACTCTTATAAATATGCTTCATGTGAAGGTTTTCCGATCAGTCGCTTAGGTCTATGAAACTGAAAGTATTTGTTAAAAATTAGGTTATGGTTTTTGTAGAAAGTAATGTTGACTATTAGTTTTGCTTTGGTTGTACGTCAGAATAAAAGTCATTGTTGAGACTGAATGAAGCACAACTTATTGGCTTGTTGCAATACCTGAACCCATGGGCAAATGTTTTGAGATGCTGATGGTCCTCTTAAGCTGCTGTTAATTGGTGGATTGACTTTATAGTGCTTTTGTAGTCTTCTCACCACTCAAACACACTAATAATACCACATTCACATTGATGGCAGAGGCTGCTACGTAAAGCGCCAAACCGCCCATCAGTACTTCGACATTCACATGCATTCACACTACTGGCATAGCAGTGGGAGCAATGTGGTGTTAAGTGTCTTGTCTAAGGACACTTCGAGAGACCACCAACTTCACCACTGAGCCACAGCCGCCCCTGTGCACTGTAGCCATTAGTTAGTATCGTTCTCAAAACTCCTTGCATGAGTACAGAACTGGGTAAAACTGCATTCTCGTACTATGCTCCCTATGAATGGAATAAGGACTCCCCTAAACTGGACAAACTTGTAACTCTACAGCACTTCATTGAGTGAAACATTGTCTGAGGAATGCTTTTGTTTTTCATGATGTGTTTGGATTATGTTTTATACATTGTCTTGTATTTTGTTGTATTTATGTTTAAATGTTATTTCAGGGCGCCACTGCAAAAGAGAGTTCTGCTCTCAATTGGGTTTCTCTGTTTAAATAAAGGTCCCATACAGTAAAAGCCAAGCAGCCTCCAACACTTTATATTGAACTATAGTAATAACTTGGTATCTCTGGTTCTCAAGACTATGGAAAAAAATAACTGGTTAATTAGGCCATGGTTACTGTACAAGAAAGTAATGTTGACTGTTAATTGTTTGGAAAAAAGTGAATGCCAAAACATCTAACCTGATCTCCAACCCATGAGGTACAGTGATCCCAAAACAAAAAAAGCTTAGGTTAGACCTTTCATCCTAGAATTGGTAGTTCTAAGTTGGGGGAACTTAAGTTTGTGAAGAAAAGTTCAAGGTAAGAAGAAAGTAATGTTAGCCAAACTATTCGACTCAATCCTTAACCCATTTTGTTTTGTGGTCCTGCAACAACAAAGGATTGATATCAGCAGTTTTGGGGCATCAAGTACATATTTGACATCACACCATCTAATCTTCATCTCGTCAGGTTCTTTGATGATTGTCTTTTCTTTCTAATCCTAACATTCCTTACTCACATGATCTCAACAGGGCAGACAGTCTGCCCCAGTCAGGTGCCCCCTCACTCCTCTGGCTGCTCATGCTTCTACTTTGGAGACTCACTCTCCTGATGAATCACTTAAGAAAACTCCCTTCTTGCTGATAAACTAATTACATTGTGCATACTGACCGGCAAATGTGATCCTGGCTTAAGGCATGAGTCAAATCAATGCCCCCACTGTTAATTTATCTCTCTCCTGACAAGCCAATAGGCTCTCCGTAGTGAGCAGGCTAATGAGGACTTCCTAAAGGTTTAGTAAACACTGAAGATTTGGGAGGAAGGGGTCACACAAGTAGCCAGTCCAGCCTAACTGTTCAAACATGTCAGAATGTTAGGAAGCTGTGCTAGCTGCTAGACTGAACCTACAACAGATTTGTATTGTGAAACCAAAAGAAACAAATCAACAGCAACAAAATGGTTTTGAGATTATTACCCCCATCCTCAGCAAACACCAAGTGGCCACAACCACAGTTGAATAATGAAGCCAAGCTTAAGTGCAACAGAACTGCAGTTCCTTGAGTGTCCACCTGAGGCTGGTTGCAAAAGCACCTGAAGTCCCATTGACAAACATGGTAAACATGCCCATGTTTACATCAGAAATAAGCATTTTTACAGCCTGGTTCAAAAGAATTTGGTATAAATAGGTTGTCTTTATCGGCTAACACTGTGTGGGGGATGGTTTTCTTGATAAACAATCCACTTAGATTACATGTAGGCTAGTAGTTATGCTTAATTAGTAGCGTGGCTGTTCTGACTGACAGGTTGGTGCATTGTAACCGTTTTCCAGGAGGTTAAAGACCCTTCTCCA
The DNA here is from genome assembly GCA_020745685.1 of Tautogolabrus adspersus. NCBI lineage: Eukaryota > Metazoa > Chordata > Actinopteri > Labriformes > Labridae > Tautogolabrus > Tautogolabrus adspersus. The sequence goes on from CM036546.1 coordinate 26,836,494, forward strand.
CTCTACCTATCTGCCTGTTGCTAGGTTGACAGAAAGTTAGTTTGAGCAGCATTTCTAACATTAACATCGCCATCATTGGGCTTCAAAAGTCTTGCTCAGAAACCAGTGGTTGACATCACAGACTCTACGTCCATGGTTGACACAGTCTATGGCTTACTAACATTGTGGTTTTCAGTAAAGCTTCCTAGTTAAGCTATCCATTGGCTAACATTTAGTGCAGTTTACGGACAAGTGTCCTGGTGAAACTTTGACATTTGGGTCAAATTGCTTGTAATAGGATCACATTAAAAAGGAAGTGGTTCACCTCAAGGGATTATCCCTCTGATAAATGTACAAAAATATGCATAAAGAAAAAGAATACGTACCTTAAAAGTCCTCGCCAGGAATTGCTTGTTGACCTTGGATGGCTATCAAATCATCAGACCATCTCAATAAGAACATGTCTGATTGCTTGTGCAACTTTCTTTTATGTACTTTGTGTTTATTGTCCAGATTTCAGATAATTATTACACTGTAATTAAATACGGCCAATAATTGTTTTGACTGTCACTGCGTATATTCTGAAGCTACTGTTTTGAAGTGCACTGTAGTCATATTTTAATAAAAGCCAAGTAACCTTCAACACTTTATATATTAGAGTACAGTACTAGCTTGGTATCCCTGGTACAAAAACTTTAATTGGTTGTTTCAGGTTTGACTCAGGCTTGTTACAGTTGGAAAAAAAGCTTTTATTCTGTATGCAGCTTTTTTTCTTGGGCAAAATAGCTGCTTAGATTGTGATCAAAGGAACACGAGTGAAAAAACTCAACAGTTGAGGCTATTTAGCGTGCCTGCGTATTGATACGACTTCAAGCAGAAACAGCTCCTCTGCTTTCTTTTGTGTGAATTATATTATAAGTAGCATCGGATACATTTCTCTTCTCACTTGGCCTTGTTGGGTTATTGTTTGTGCAATGAAAAGACTCCTCACTGCTTTCTTTCAGCACACAAGTTTGAATGAAGTTGTGTTTCAAGAACAAGGACAGCCAACTTTTCAACCGAAATTATATTATACCGGAATTTGAATAGCATGAGAGAGCGAATGGTATAAACTGCATTAAGCCCGGCAACCCGCTTGCTTTCTCATGAATAAATAACAAATGAGCGTGAATCGGTGGATGGAGACATCAACTCTATTACCATTCTGTTGGCCCCGTCCAATATGTGGGGAGCAGAAATGAGAAGCGAATTGCTGCATTATGCACCCAATTTTCTATAAGGCTCCTGGCCTTCTCTCTGGATATTTGGTGAGTGGATTTTATGGGAATTATATTTTGTATGTAAGAAAGCAGAAAACACACTCATAAGAATTGCTCTATTTAGAAATGAGCATCGTTACAGGTATTCTACTGAACATTCCTACTTTTGGAATCCACCTGTCACCGTCAAGCTTGTACACCTTTCATCCAAGTCTTGGAAATTCCTGCCAGCCGTTTCTTGCTGTCACCTTTTCATAACCTTGACGAGCCAGTTGTAGAGTTCAAAAAACAATGTCATGGCCATGCTGTCTTTTGTTTCCCCCCTCGCTGTTCATTGTTTATTTAGTCATTCTCAGACAGTTTTTCAGCTAATCCCCATCATCCCTGACAGAGAATTCAGAGGGGCAGCCAGGCCTACATCACACTCCAAACCCAACACAGAGCTGGAGCCTACGGAGTCACAGGTGGAGCTCTTGCTCCTTGATGTTTGTGACCATGCTCCCCAGCCAGGTTTCTTCTAACATAAAAGATAGAATCAAAAAACCTGCCAGTATCTGACATGTTAGGACAACAAAGCAAATATAGAGATTTCTGTGTTTGTGAGCCACTGTTTACTTTTACAGAATGATGAAGTATTGTGGATATTTCATGGCTTATATCCCCCTTTATCCTGCCAAAGAAGTGCTCTAAAAATGTGCTTGTATCTAAATGACAGTGACAGCATCATTGACTGTTGGCACGAGATGGGATTTAATCCATGCCCGGAGATATGTCCAGTATGACCCCTTCCCTGAGGATTTTTACACCCTACTTTCAACCAAAGAGATGACAGCTGCCCTGATGCAACCTGAGAGCAACCCGTGATAGCGTGTTTTCCCGTCTGTCACCTCGATGCTTAAGGTTTGCTTGAGTAGCTGCTTACAGAGATGTTGAACTTGGGGGTAGAATCTACTTTGACACTGACTAGAAAGCCCCAGTGCTGTGTGTTGTGCTTTGTGGCCTCGATATGGCCAAAATCAGTGAGAGTCCTCTGTGTTTTCGTGTGTGTGTGTGTGTGTGTGTGTGTGTGTGTGTGTATGATGCACATGTGCCGTGATGGATGAAGGTATGCTTCGCTCCGCACTCTCTGACACCATCCCATCTGCTCTCACGTCCTCCTTCTATTCCCTGTTTTCAGCCTCTGCACCCCCGCTTGGCCCAACAAATAGTTGTCACTTCCTGCAACTGTAACAAATGTGAGACGGCCAAACAAAGATAATTATTAGAAAAGCATGGAGTCCCTGAAAATGAACATCAAAGTTAAACATTCCCATTTTTCAGTAACTCAAAGTAAAGCAGCGTAGCGTTCACTAATCCATCTCATTAACCCGACTCAGCGACTTAGAGGCGTAATATTAAATGTGAAGTAAGCTTAAGTACCAACAACATACATTTGAAATGAGTACAGGCACATTTTGATGGGGTTTGTATTTTGGTTGGGCTCTCCTCTTACTGTCAAAGCATTAGTTAAACATGCAAAGACACTTTTTCTGTCCATATGGGATGTAAAGAAAAACTAGTCTGGGGTCTGTGTCCACTAATATTTTATTTGTTCTGGCAGCGCCGACAACCTAACTGTCAGAGCGCTTCTCACTGGTGTTTACTGTTGCATTATTTGTTTCTTCTGTAGAGCCGCCAGTTCATCTACTTCTCTTCACACTGTCTGTTGCCCTTCACCCTGCTCCACCTCGCTCTCCTTCCCTGAGCAAAACCCGCCAGCCTAACAGAATACAGCAATGCAACATTTTATATTTATTCTATTTTATAATTTCTTATTCACAAATGGGTAATTTATTTGTACGTCATTTTTGACATTGTGCAGCTGGCTGTTAATGAAAGTGCCTGTGGGACTTTGGGTATTTGTTTCATGTGGATTTAACTTCCATCTGACCTCATTTTAGTTATTTCAAACAGATAATTATCCTGTATCACTATTCAGCCAAAACATATTGAGATATGACTTTTGGTCCATATCGAGCTCTAAGTTGACTGTGCATAATTATATATCCTGTAATGGAGCATTCATTGAAACCAGATTTATTTGTGGGCTTTGTGAGCCCTTATTGTAGAGCTAGGACAGTGGATAGAGTTGGAAACCAGGGACAGAGAAAGTTGGAAATGACATGTGGGAAAGGAGCAGGTTGAAACTGAACCCTGGCCGCCAGCTTGGAGGACTATAGCCTCCATACAAGGCATGCGCACTAGCCACTAAACTACCAGCCTCTGACATGTTAGGACACCGGCGCCCCCTGAAACCATGAATTTTTGGGCCAGTTTTCAGGTGTAAAAGCAAACAACAAACTTTAACAGAACGGAGAAGCTGTGATTGAACAGAATGTAGGATTGTGTTTGTTCAGAATGATTGTATACAGTTACTTCAAGGCTCCTGGATCCTGTCATTTAATTTCACCATTCCTCTAAACAGCTCCTAGCTTTTGTTACTACCTTTTATAATTAACACATTTTATAAGTATCACCTTGAATTTCACACTTGAACATTGAACAACTCCAGTTCTGCTTGGTGTAATTTGTTTATTTTTTTATCATCCCTTCTTAGATTCATTGCATATCTCTCAGCTGCCTTGTCAACAATGTGTTGACAATCCAAGGGGATGCAAAAACATGTCAGATATTATTTTAGGACCTACAGAGAAGTTCTGTCATAAATCTGCGCCGACATCCAAGTCACTTTGTGATGGCAGTCGTGGATGTTTGTCTGAGTAACAGTTTTCAGACTCATGACGGAAATGGTTTCGTCTCTGCAACAATGGCACAATGCAGTTTTGAAAACGCACCCCAGGTTGCCAGCTCAGAACTAAGTTTGTGTTGTGTTTACTCTAAATTGTATGTCTTCCTTTCAGGACACTGGGACCAGAAAACTATCATTTTCTTGCATTGTGCCTTACGTTGTCTACATTCTCTGAAAAAAACAAAACAAGAGGGGAGCATGGGGTGCTGTGGTAGACTTCACTGTTGATTTCACTGACTTAATGATGACTTCTTCCCAGCTGCCTCCCACACAAAGGCATACATAGAAGCTTGGCTGGTGTATTTTTTATTATCTCACAGAGATAAAGTACTGCAGCAGACTGACTGAGCAGCACAAAGTTAGCTTGGTTTCCTTCCTGCTTTCAGCCATGTGCCAACAGTAATCTGCTGGAGTATCTATTCCTCAAAGCGTCAATATGCAACATTTTGACATTAAAATAGCAATAAATAAATATGATATGGGTTCAATTCCTTGCAGCACTACCCTCTGATTAATTTGCCAGGTGCCTCTAGGAATACAGCGCAGTAGTGAAGTGAGAGAGGTTATTGCAGTCTTCCAGGCTTTTGGAGTTAAAGTACAAGTTCTGCTTTTTTATTTTCTTCTTCTCCTGCATAGACAAGGTTAACTTTTACATTTGGAGCAGTACTAATGTTTGGATGGGCATGAAACACTGCTGGTTAAATAATGTGTCAAAAAGGTACACGCAAGACTGTGTGGATAGAATCTTCAGCAGTCAATTCTGATTTCCAAAGGTTTCCAAGGTGAAAAGTTATTTTGTGCAAACAGTAAACTGACTTAATCTATCTCACAGTTGACTCTTCTTGATTCTCCATGACATCCCTTTCTCTATTTCCAGTCCAGGCCTTTGTGTCTAAGATGTAGGATTTAAATCATCTCGTGTTAGTAAAATAATATTTTAAACTTGGCAGTGCCGTCATATTTTCAAGAAGTGAAAACATTAAGGAATAGCTCCAGCAGCGGGCAACATGCTGACATGCCTGCAACCTGTCCTCTGAGGGCAAATGCTCATAATAACAGGACATTCACTCACCAGGCTCATTTTACAAAAACAGTCATTTTACCTTGCAAAGAAAAGGAGCTCCTATACGACATCTGCCTTGATTGGTGAGTAGATCTGTGATTGACTGACTTTGGAGTTTAAAGCTTTTACCATTTTATTTGATCAAGTGCAATTACCCGTTTAAAAAACAATAAGAGAACACGGTTTTTATGCCACCAATTCAAATGTTTTATGAAGCAAGATTAGTGTTTAGTCAATTGTGTCTTATGGCTTGTAAAAGAGTGATGGAACAGCTGTTTCTGACTTTAAAAAAACCATCTTACTCTTATTAGAGAAGGTAGCTCTGTAGGGGTCCCTTAAAAAAAGAAACAATTTGTATGTAGCCTCTATGATCAAGTGCAATTGCCCACATGCTTAACACTTATTCCAGCCGTGTTCTGGCTGTGCGCTAAGGCGATCTCCCTGAAGAATTCAGAAACTTAAAGTACTAACACCATGTCAAACAGGTCAGCCACTGATCCTGTGCTTGTTGGTTGGATTTGGTAGCATTTTATCTGACACAGTCCAACCATAATCTCATCACTGAGTCATTGATGATTAATAGAAAGTATGTTAAAGAAGGGATAGACAAAGTGGCTTCTTATCACCCGGCTGCGCCCCCCTCCACTGACTCTTATTTATTCAACAGAAGTGAATGGAAGAAGATTGTGTGCGTTTCTAGGAACTAATATGTTCGGTTGCTTCTCTAGATTCAACCAAAATAAAAATAAAAAAACGATTGTAAGTGCCTCTCTCATCGTATTGTATAAAAATGGGGGGGCTTAGCCCTGCTAGCCCATACCAGCTGTCCCTATGCTTAGCAGTATAGAGATGTATTGGTCTAGCCAGTGTACTGACACATATAGCAGCCACGTGTAACAAAACCACCAATGAAATCCTCTAGATATTGATTGAAGAAGGAGAAAGATGAGCATGGCTGCAGTTGGTGAGAGGGTTATAACAGCTAAGAAGACCCAGCTGAGCCAGAGAGAGTACAGCTGCCCGCCCCCTCCCCCAACTGCACACTCCTCCATGCTTGGTTGGCTCGGCTAAGAGTAGTCAAGTGCAATGGAAACCTCAGACGATGTCGAGGCTCCATTCGCACCTCACCGAACTCGCCGCACTTCCAATTCCCAGCTGGTTCCCTGACCCACCTCTTGGCTTTCCTGCTCCTCCTCCTTCCTCTTTCTAACACCTCATCCCACCATCACTGCTGCCCACGCTAGCTTTATTACTGAGCAGGTTATGGGAGGAAGGGAGCTTGCCCACTGGCCCATGTCAGGTTGTACTCAAAGTTATCTAAAACAAGGAGGGCTCAGTGTACCGTGCGCAGGCGAGGGTGTCTGAGAGTCAAGGTTTGCAAAGAAATAATTTGAAGAACTCTATTTCACATCAAGGTTTTAGCCGGAGATTTCTGTTAAAATGACTCCGGACAGTTTTGGCCAGAGGAGTGTGCAAATGGAAGCTCTGTTGAACCCAAGATAACTTGATTTATTAAATGTGTTCATCAATAGTTTTTAGGCCTAAAGAAAAGTAAATAATGTAAAAAACAAATCTAATTTTTTCATCTTTTAAAATGTTCTTAGGCACACCGAGGGTCTACTTTCAGTTGAGTGATTTATTTTAAAATTGACGTGTAATTTTATTTGTATTTCTTCTACTGTCGAGAATCCTGTTGGTTTTGATTTGTGAGGCCTTCTGAGGTAAATAATCTAATTCAGCACTGACTGTAGCAGTGAATCACTGATGCCTGCATGACTGTCAATCCATTTATGCCAGATTAAAAGAAACATGATATTCGTTTAGCAATCACGTCTAGTTGTTGGCAGCGGCCATGTCAGGCACATCCTCTGGTAGGAGTGAGTGGTTTCCCTGTGGAGCTCAATTTTTTGGAAATCCTGGAGTACATTTCATTAGCCATAAAGTGTGTTTATGTGTGTGTGGATGAATGCATTTCAGTGGGCATGTAAAAAAAAAAAAAAAAGCAGAAAATCACCCGAAGACAAAGCGGTTACTCAGGCAGAAAAAAACAAAACAAAACTGTGTATTTGGGGAGAAAAGCAATTCCCACTCAGTGTTGAGGGAGGGAATCATTCTTGGATGCCAGGCTGCAAAAAAAACAACATATTTAACAAATGATTTCATAAGAGCTAGGGAAAATAAAGAAATGAGCGCAGGTTGAAACAGATGACACAGATGTTCTAGTCTGATCTGTCATCTGAGTCAGGGCGTCCCGTGTATCTCAGGACTTTGCATGGACATTACTTATTTAACAGCACTGGATACTAACTCATAAACAGAGTGAGTGTAGGAAGAGGAAAGCCGCTGCCAGACTCTGGTTTCCCAGCTATGAGTCATTTTTGCAAAAAAGTAATGTTGTAGTTCCCTCTCTCTCTTAAATCCCTGAAATGAGAGCCAGGGTGCGGATTCATAAACCTCTGTGGTTCACCTTTAAACCTAACACTTTGCATTTCAAACAGTGTTCAGTTTTACAGCTTTTTTAGTCTTAGGTTAAGATGCTCATTAGTATTATTCACATATTAGTCATTTTTAACCTTTAACGTTTTAGTCGATGGCAACTCTATACCCTTAAGTCCAGTCAATAAAAAGCTATTTAATTTTAGTCAAAACATTTTCTCAATAAATAATTCCATTAGCCTATTTCATGTCTCAGACATTGTTGTCAAGGCGACAGTTTGCAAAACCTGTTTTTCTAAACTCATACAGACGGATTAGAAATCACAAGGAAATAGAATTTTTAATATCAGACAGCCCACCACTTACATTTGAATCTTGTTTCGTCCCTAAACAGAAGTGTTGTGAAAGATTTGATTATCAGAGATCTAGTTTTTCTCGTCTTTGTCTTGAAAAACGGGGGCTGAATAACGTTGATCGTTATATTTTCCGTTAACTAAATGAACGGTGATTCAAATGCAGAAAAATTGGAACCAGTCTTCTTAACTGATTTTCCAAAAAATGTGTGCATCGGTAAAACACTATCACACGCATCACATACAGGTGCAGGGCAATTAAAAAACAGCAGCAAGAAAAAGAAGACGATATGCTAACTCAATACCACAAAATACTTTGATTCATCCCTGGTTTTATAAACAAAAATGTATGGGGTTTTGAGCAAGGGTGCAGACATCCCTTGTTTTTCTTGCACATCATCTTCTCGCAGCTCCACCACACTGTTAACCCTTGAATGTTAACAATCACGAAAAAGAAATGCAAATTCACTGAGCGTGTGTGATGCATCTTCAATACCTGCAAGGCCGGAGTTGCTTTCCAAGCAGTTGCTGTTACTGCACGTCCTTGACTGTTTTAAGCACCTGGACTAGTATTCATTTATGACATGGAAACCATCCTTGACAGGGATGTCTCAATCCAGAGGTGTGATCTCGGCTCATAAATCAGAAATGTTAAACTGCACTTATATTTACAGAAACATTTTTATGACGTCCTTTTATTGTCTAATACAGATCTGATGACAATGCAAGGGTAGACATTAGCCACGAGCGATATGCCAAATATTCAGCTCTGAACTATGACATGGCTCATGTGGGGAAAAAACTTGAATTTGTAGTTTTTGGGAATAATCATCATTACAGTTTCAAACCTTTTTTCACTTTCTTACCAATAGGTGAAAGCCAATCTGAGATTCACTGTGGTCCTGCCCCTTATTCCACAACTCCTGCTAGTTGCCCTCAGGGGTTTCTGCAGGAGAGTCAAGCTTGCAGGGGATCTTAGACTGTCAGCCCAAGTTACAGAGTGAAAGAACAAGCATTGGAGGTTTCTGTGTAAGACTCAAAGGTGGCCGATTCTTAAAATACCAAGTCTGTGGACCTCTTACAGGATTTTTAAACTGCTTTGCTTTTGACGAGAAACCTTGGAAACCTTCTTTTGAGTTCATTAACTCTCTTATATCTGCATAAAACTTTGGCAAATGGACTTGAGCTTGTATAGCGCTTTTCTAGACTCCTGACTACTCAAAGCGCTTTTTTTACACCACATGTCACACCCAACCATTCACACCCATTCACACACTGATGGCACAGGCTGCTTTGTAGTGAGACCATTAGAAAGTAACTAATCCAACTCATACGCATTCATACGTCACTAACGAAGCAGCGGGAGCAATTCGGGGTTAAGTGTCTTGCCCAGGGTGACATCGGACATGTTGCTGCAGAAGCTGGGAATCGAACCCTCGATCTTCCATTTGAGAGAGCACCGACTCTACCTACTGAGCCACAGTTAACATTCTCTTTTCTGATGCCTTACAGAGATTTGACAAATAGAGGATACAATTAAAAGAATAGAAACACAGGGAGTAAATGATGCAACCACGTTTTTTTTTTATCAAAATGAAGTTTAGTAATTTTTCTTTGATTTGGCATTTTACATCCTTGGAAAGACTATAAATACAATCAGTGAATGCTAAACCAATATTCTGACTATCAACTGGTTGCACATGGTCTGTAGTAGTTTTGGGGTGCTAACCGTCTTGCCTTACCTTCTTTTTTTTCCTTAATACTGGTTCATGTGTTGGGATTGCTATAATTAGTTATTAAATCATCTAGCTCCAGATGTTTTACACATTAGAGTCTGTCAGGGGCTCTGTGAGGTTTGTCTTGCTCCTAACACAATAAAGTTTAAGTATGTTTGGGTGGCTGCAAACAATGGTGATGCAGGCCCCTCATATTTTTTTTTCTGCAGCAAACTGTGGCACTGCAACGGAGGTAGACCCAATGGAAAAGCCCTCTTGGGCCTGCACATAAAAGAGCACAGCAGCTGTTCCGCCATTCTGCAGCCTACCAGCTCACAATGTTCTCCATCACCTCCCACCTCTCCCCCATTCTCTTTTCCCATTCCGCCACTCACTCTCTCTCTCTCTCTCCCTCTCTCACCTGAGGGTGTGATTAGCGGAGTCGATTAACACGCACTAATCAGGCTAAAACACAGACTGACAGATGTAGAATGCCCAAAATGACTTTTTTTTTGCTAACTTTTTCTTTCCCCCGAGTGATTTCCTTAAATTAGTGAAGGGCATCTTGGCACAATTCATCATCGGAGTAATTGTTGGTGTGTATATGTGTATGTGTAAGTGTGTGTGTGTTGTATGTAGATCATTGTAGACAGCCCTGTCAGTGCAAGCTGCTCTTGGAATAAACAAACCTTCAAAGTACAGCCTATAAGCTTTGCAGCTTTCAATTATTTTACAGTCAGAAGTAGAGCATCTATGTGTAAAAAAAAAACGTGTGTGGCTGTATAGAATTCATATTTAACACGTCTGCTCTGACCCTGTTACCTACTGTCAGCTTTTCCTTTAGACCTCAGCACAAAGAGAGAGTAGACAGCAGTAATCGATGATACATCCAAACCCCAAGAGGGACCTGAAAGAATCAGAGCCACAGGTAGATGCTGACTTTGGACAAGACTGGTAAAATGCTACAGCTGTCAACAAAGTCAGCATGGCAAGGCAGCAGCTTCCCCCTATGTAAAAAAAAAAGCTCAATAAGTACAAATGTAAGGTTCAGATGCATTGGGATAACATTCATTAAGAATTGGCGCTATACAAAAAAAGATGAATTGCTTGATACAACCATCAGAAACCTTAATGTTAACACTTGGTCTTGTTCTATTTTCACAACTATGGCAAGATATGACAGATATATGTGACTGCAGATGCACATGAACACAAAGACATTGTTACTATATAACTGCACAACCAGAGCAAAGTAGCAGCATCCAATAAAAAATGTTTTTCCAATGGGAAACCAGTAAGGGGTTTTGTCCTTGTTGGTGGGAGGACTGGGATCTACATAGGGAAAAGGCTGACTCCCCCCATGTGTAACGCCCTCTGGTTAAAGTCTTTGTTGGTAGACAGAAAGTAGCCGGCGGCACCGTGTGTCAGAGACGGTAGCACATGTTTTTGTCATATCTGTCCACTACATCGTTCAGCCAGCAGTGGATTCGGCAATAACAAGGGCTACAACTGGAACAATGGAAATCCAAACCCGGGGACAATGAAAGAAAATAAGAAGAAGAAATAATAAAAAGCAAATAAAACTCAACAGAACAACATCTAAATTCAGCTGATAAAACAAGAACAAGAACAAGCAAAAGCAGGTCCCCACCTGCTTGTATTTTATCCCACTTCCATCACACTTAGTCATGTCTTTTCTTTATTGAAATGCTGGCAAGAACAAGACTTTTATTTGAAAAGTCTCTCTCAAACACCGTTAACAATGTCTTCTCTTCATTACTATGACACCTCTTTCACCTCAGCAGTGTAAAAGCTTTCATTTAAATTGCTGTGGGCCAATTCAAAATGCGCAAGAAATCTGTTTAAGGAAAACAACTTGATGTGAGCAGCAACATTGGCAGGAACAATCTGGATATGACAGTTTGAATAGACTGTCGGTTTAAGGATATATTTACAAGTGTGTAGGTTATGTCTGAGGATGTGCTTAAACTACAGTTCCCTTGGTATTTGTTTTCACTGCCTCCTTTTATTTATGTAGAATAATGTAGTGCTGCGATTGTGTGGTCTCACAGGATGTTTCTGGTTGATTAACACTGTTACGACATCCCCGTGCCTGTGCATGCAGTGTTTCAATTCTCATTGGGGACTGGAAGGGATTTGACATTGCATCCTAATCATACTCATGACCTTCCTGTCATATTACCAAAGGCCTCAAGGTAATCCATTCGAGTGTGCAAGTAAACACTAACTTTGTAAAATGAAGCTTCTCGGCTATTTGAAAGAAACACAGACGTAGTAATCAAGGATTTGTCTTTTTTTTTAATATACTGAAGTCTGAACTGTGTTACTTCAAAGTTGATGTAACAGATGTTTAATTTGGCCTTGAGAGTTTTGTGCTTTGTGGGGTGTTAATGCTTAAATGTGTTCTTGCAAAGCCATGTAATCCTTTATGTGATCAGGAAAGCATGAGGTTTGAGGGTTGGGGGAAATGATGTGGATTGGGTAATCCCCCAAGGTCTCACTGCACTTGGAAAAAGAGAGACATCCCCTATGGTTTTTTGCATGCCGTTAAGTAATGATGTCTTTGCTGCACACCGCTCGGCTTTTCCCCTCATAAATTAATGAATACATGGGAACGCTTTTTACAAAAACAGTCACCCATGAGTTAAAAAAAGAGAACATTTTTAAAACATGAGGCAGTGGCCCAGCATGAAATTTCGGAAGCTGTACTTCTGGATTTGTTCTGCTGTAATACGTGTAACATGCATTTGACTGAGATGGTGGGAATCAGTCACACTGTGTGATGGTTACTCACAGTGGAGAAACGTATTGCAGCGTGCAATGCTTTGAGCAGCTGCACTGACCAACAGAATACATGATTTTAAATGAGACCACTATGGTAATTTTCTCTCTAACATGACTTTATAATGTATCAAAAGATGTTCACATTCTGTTGGAGCTGAATCTGAATTCTTCATTATGCATATGTGGCTGGACTCCCCAATCTGCCTCCCTATTCCAGCTGCCTCAACTAATAGTGAAAGGAAACTGAAGAAGACCAACAGGCCTAATAGCAACCCCTAGATGCTCCAATAGCAACCCCTAGATGCTCCAATGTTAGTCCAACTCCTATGCAGGAATTGACGAGAGTTCTCACTATGGAGACTTATTAACTGTAATTATACTGTATCATTGCAAAATGCAATTATGCAGTTGAATCATTAGCGTTATTGTTGTAATGTCAGTAGATGGGCAGAAGAACAACCAAAATTGGCTTAAAGGTGTCAATGGAGTGGGATCAGGGCATTCTCCAAAACTGGTTACCTTATGAGGGAAGGGCATGTATATCTTTAAATGGAAATCAATCCTTTTTTTAATGCTACGTTGCCATGGAAAAGCTTTAGTACAGGGGAAAATGTGGACTCTAAGGTGTCACTAAATGGGAAGTTTTTCTAATGCATTCAACCTTTAATCTACAAAGAAACCTTATTGACATTAAACATCTTTTTCACCAGTGTCCTGGCCAAGACAGCCAGAAGCACAGACAAACAATGAACAGCCGTACACGAGAATGAAATAGCAGACACACATTTATCAAGATCGCCCACAATCCTAAATATATCAGGCAGAACATCTACAGCTAGATGTGTCTGCCTCCAAGTCATTTAACATCTCCTCAAAAGCATATATCAAGACCAGCTCATTAAGGGTCAGCTCTTTTAGTAATTCATTCCAAGTAAAAGGAAGTCTGGGTTTCAAAAATCCATAAGAGAATCATCCATCATGGTACTAAGTGTGAAGGCATTTTGACCAGCCGTTCCAGAGATATCACGCTTTGGACCAAAGTCTCAGATTTCCAGACTCACCTTGTGACTGTCTGACATTATTATCTTCAGTCCACACTCTTCTGGGTTGAACAAAAAACGCAATCTGCATGAAACCTCACTAAGGATCTGTGGTAGTCGTCTCTAGTAAGTGATGGATTGTGTGTGACACTGCGACAGTAGGTCTTTGAGCAGTTCTTAATGGATTTTTTGAAACAATGGCAACCCGTGACTTCCTTGGAGGTAAGCAAAACAGCAGCAGAACCGACAGTGCTATCTTCTGACTGTGGCAAGTACATTAGTGGGTTCAGACACTTCAAAGACATTAATGACACAAAGAAACAAAGCTGGACTGCTGTTATCCTTTGAGCAGAGGTGCATAAAGCCCGGTCCACAGGATTGTTTGAGCCTGGCTGGGTTGTTACTGTGACAAAGGGTGAGTCCACATGACTGACCAGCCTGCCAAACCGCGCTTCTCTCCATCCTGACAGATAAAGACATTAGTTGCGCCTTGTCACTATGTAACACTGCAACAAAACAATTTGCCTTGGCTTAAGGTCTGCAGCTTTTGTCATTTTCGAACACATGGGCAGGGAAGCTGGGAGTAGTTGTCTGACAGCTGTAGACTTTCAGTTAACAGTCGTGCTCCCCTTCAACAAGTTTCTTTTAAGATGAAAGCCTTGCATGCTTTTATCCCACTTCCATATTTGATATACAGGCAGGGGTTGTGGCTCTGTTCTTGTCTCAAAGTGATATTGTGTCATTTGATCTCAGCAGATGGGAAGACATCTGAGGTCTGATTGGGTATAAAAAAAAGCAGCGACGAGCACTGTTTGACACTGTGCTAAAATATGTGCCATCCTGCTTTGAAGAGACAATTAACATGGGAGCCAATTGCTGTTGCCTTTTTGTCTTCTCGGTCCTGTCACAACAGTGGCCTGACATCTTTTTGTAGTGTAGTGCTCAATTAGCATTACCCTGACTTGTGAAATGGTGTAAAAGATCCAGATTCTGTCGCAGTCTGTCAAACACGTCATTGGCTGTGGATTACGTCGCTAGATATAACGTAACTTGGAGGCAATGTGACAAACTTCTGCCAAATCTACTCTCTTTTCATCCAAGTCGTACAATTAACCTCACGACTTGCTGATAACTTGCTGCTAAATTGGTCCAAAGCAGAACTCATTTGGCTGAAAGTATTTGTCCCTGAAGCCAGAGGTAGCCTCTGTGACATGAGAGGAAAGTAGGGTAACGTTTGGAAACTTGAAATCTAAAAAAAGGAGGACATTTTCTATTCTCCCCCTTAATTAGCTCATGCCCACATATCCACCCTCACCTAAAAGTTTCTAAATCTAGGGATTGGCCTCATTAAAGGAGTAGAGCACTGCAGCCGGGGATGTGTGATCAATAGCCCCAACTGAGTAGACCCAAGCTGATCACTTGCTAAATCCCACGTCTGATAGGAGTTGTTGTTCGGCACCAGCAGAGCTAACTCAGTTGATTAAATATCAACGTTGCTATACCCTCCTTTTTTCCTCCCATCTCTGCAGGCCTGAGTGATTGCCTGCGATGGGAAGGAGGGCTTATGGAGGCAGAGAGAGAAAGATGGAGGAATGAAGGGATGCTAGGAGAGAGGAAAGATCAATTGTGGATTTAGCTGAGAGCACAACCTTGGCAAGTGCACGCAAACCACAGCAGATAATATGATTATCTTGAGAAAAAAACAAAAAAACAAAACAAAGATCCCTACCTCGCCGCATTATGCAAAGGAAGATGTAAGAGGAGGCTTGTCTTCCATGCAGGCTCTAATTCAACAATATTTACTGGATGCAATGCTCTTTTTTTTATCTCTGCCGCCAGCTTAAGAAATATTAATAAATAAATCATAAACTAATACCATGGTCCAGGGTGTATTATATTGTGGGGATGACAAGAAGCTCACTAATGCTGTAGAATTGTGCATTATTTGTCAGTGGGAGTGAAAAATATGAGAAGCTGGCACATCAATCAAGGTTGCCATTTCAACACGGTGGTATTGAGCAGCGCGGATTAGCCACCCACTGGGAGGAATCAGTGAGGGACAAATAAATGTATGATGTTTATTTTTTTCATCCTCCGTCCCTCTGTCTTTTGTCCACACTGTCACTGTGTGTGCCTCACAGTAATTATCAGCTGATGAATAGACGATTGTTTCTCCAGCTCCCTCCGCTGTTCTCTTTGCAGAAAGTTTTAAGTTTGGAAATCTCTAAAGGAAAGATTCTGTATCTTATTGCTAAGTCCTTGAGTTACAGTATGGTAAGAATGCTTTGAATACTGTTGTTCCAACAAGGTAAGAGTGGTGTTATCAAAATACAATTCATTGTGTCATATTGTGTGAACTACTTTTTGAGAATTTGGAGTTCAAACTGAAAGAGAAGCTCACCAATATGCCACTAAGAGAATCCAAATTGACTACAACACTCAGTACGTTTACATGCACAGTAAAGTTAAGCTACAGTTATGGTTTGATTAGACCATTTAATTTGACGACTGTCTTTGTCCCATTATAAAACCACCAGGGGAGAATGGATTTATCCCACTCCGCTATGGTAGGTGGCGATATGCCCCCTTTCAGCTAGTAACTATTGGACCTTCTTCTTGTTGACTAATTTCTCGACATATAAAACAATAGACAAACAAGTTAGCTAGCTGCTAACTCTTTTCCTTCCATCCATGTACATCCATGTAGTGTGAAAGCCTGGTGCAGGTACTGCTCAAGTCTTTTATGTTTACGTATCCGTTTTGAAGACATTAAGGCTAAGACCTATTTGTAATTAGGGGCGTGGCTGAGTAGACTGACAGGTTGGATTGTAGCTTTGTTAGCAGGCTTAAGGCCCATCTCGGCTCCAGCTCTTTGCCTGTTTCTAGATTTACCATAAGTAAGGTTGAGATGGAATAGCAACTACCATTGTTGGGCTTCATAACTCCACTTAAGAAACATAGGGGTGATGTCACTGCAACTAAGTCCATATTTTATACATTCTAGGGTCAATACTTACAGGATTGGTTGTCTCTATTTTCCAATTAACGTTTAAGGTTGGTTTCTTTTAACAAAGACCAAGGTAGTTTAATACCGTAAGCATGAAGATGAAATATCTGAATCTTAACATCAATGTTTTTAGAACAGGCAAACAAGGCTGTTCTACTGGAAGAGTGTCCGATCCAAATGGGTTTTTCTCTAAAACGTAATCGTTATCTTGTCACTTAGTTGGAAAGACTTGTTGAAAAAAGTGTATTGTTGGTCTTGGGACTTGTTTTAGAGTGAAAGGCTTGTGTGGCTGCACTTTGCTGTGAATCACTGTCTGACTTCCCCTTTGACACTGTTGAGTAAAATGTTGTAAGGTCCACATGTAAACCCACTAAAACCAAAGTTTGATCCAATCTGTAGCTGCTCTGGCCTCTTTCTTTGACAGCTCTTGGCCCTTACTGCCAGAGTTGAGACATTAAGAGTCACCAAATATTAGACTCTCAGTGAGGGTGAGCAGGTGAGAACAGAGTATAGACTACTGCCTGGACACGTTGTCTCCTGCTCTGTCTCGAGCTGTCTCTCTTCCTCTCACGTTAAGGAAATGGAAGCTGCTTGCAGGAGATAAGCCTGTCCTTGCTTGTGAATTACAGCTGCCACTGTCAATATGTAGCCTATGGTTGGTATCCATTTCTTCGTGTCTTGTCATTGGTGGAAGTGACAGGTAGATTGGATGGAAGACCTGCTAGCTGGATTGGGTGATGGGCTTTAGGATTTGACACCTGGAAAGCTGGTGCCATCTTGCTGGCAAATGTCATTCAGACATAAAGCTAAATATGCATTGAAAATTGGTCTGTGAAGGATAACACAGCTGAATGCAGGTTTCTTTTCTCAGAATGCTTTGGAAGTGAGGAGATGATGTATGACCAAGCGGCGACCTCCAGGGTAGAAAAATAAAATCCATGGGAAAGTGCCAAAAGCTGCAGTTCCTTGAGTGTCCAGTTGATGCTAGCTGCATAAGCCAAATAATCCCAATTGGTCCCTTATTAAAATGCTCATTTGACCAGCTGTCTTTTACTCTTCTTAGCTTCATCACCTTGCTCTTCCTATTAGCCTCAGCCATGGTATCAAACCGTACCAAGACGGGCTAACTGGCTATTATAACTAAAGGCTGGTTTGTGAACTAGTGCCATAAAGCCGTACACACTCCTCGCAAGGTGACGGCAGCCCGCTACCAAAGTTACATACTGTAGTAAACAGGAGATAGGGCCGCACAGAAGACGTGGGATAGACGCCATTCCCCTTGTTGAAAGTTATTGTGCTTTTAACTTGACCTTTGAAACTACTGTTTAAAGGTGAAAAATATACATACTGTTGCTTTAAGACCATACAGAAACATTAGTCCAAGTGGTTGCCATTTCATTCATTAAATATTCATCTCAAAGTTATAATCCATCACTATTAATTCCGTGTTATTCAGTGCTCACACACATGTCAAATTACTGTTCATGACATCACATTTAAAAAAGATACGATTTTAATATTAGCAGTCATAAATTATACTTTCACATGGAATGAAATAAAACAAAAGATTAATACATCATTCATTCTTGCTTAATGGTTGCCTGGATACCATTAAATTTCAATGTAATTGACTTTGTAGCACATTAACACTGCTCTGTGTTAAAATATGGTACAAAACAGTTTGATAAATGAGGCCCATTTCATTTAAACAGCACACCTACCGGGCGACAGCCAATTACCCTTGCGGGCCAGCGTGCAGGAGTTTGGTCCTCAATATGTTTTGACAGCGCGGTGCTATATCATAGTTAGCCCCGCAGACACACTCGTCAGCCTCATACTTGATCCTGAACACAAAAGCTGTCAGCCAGGTCAGAGGCTCGGAGGGGGCTGACATTGTCTGCAGAAAAAGCTGCCATATCTTCCAACAAATGGGGAACGAGTTTGATGTTGTGGTGGTGGTGGTGGTTTGTGTGTGGGTATGGGTATACAGAAAGGCTCCCTGCCTGTGTTGTGCAGTGACATTATAAGACTAAAATATACAAGGTGACACGATCCAGGCTACTAAAGGATGCAGAGGCCCAGAGAAAATAATGTTGCATAGATAGCTACATGCCTACAGCAATACTTTCCTGAAAAGAAAAAGCTGAAATGGCATTCCTAAAGCAATAACCCAGTATGTTCTTAATGTTTGATATCAGCCTCATCCTCATCCTCATATACCAAGTAGCTCAGGGACATGATGACCCAATTTCCACCAGGTATTACCATGCGATCTGTATCTGGGTATCTTATCTGGAGAAGGAGGAGACTCATGTAAATGCATGCAGAACCACTGCAATCAAAATGGGATCAGATTAGGTAAACCACATGTGACTTGTAGTCTGGTAAAAACTGTTATCTGCTGTATTCACAGTGTGGAGACTGGAAATTGGCATGTGTAAGTAGTAAGGTGTAGTATAGATAACGGAGCCAGATACAGATCACATGTTAAAAATCTAAAGTTAATGGGATTGTTGAGTCAAGCTGAGGACGGAGACCCACAACAGCCTGTATTTGTATAATACTATATTATCAAATTGTTCTTGTTGGAAGTTGGCATGTCCTTTAATGGAACAGGAAACATCTAGATTGTTCATAACTGTGAACATAAAAATTAACCACCACATTTGCTGAGTTCCGTCCATGTAGATATTCACACCTTTATACCTAACAATATACGCTCATGTTCAAGGAAGCCCTGCGATGTCATATCCTGATAATGTACCTGTAATGAAGCAGTATACGAGGGGCTTTTATTGCCATGTATAAATATTTCATGCCATAACGATCTTTATACTTGCCTCCCCCTCCCCCCACACTAAACCTTCGCTCTATTGGAGCCATAAACTGGTCTACTCAATAAGTTACTTGATGCAAACTAGCTGCGGCAGTCCAGCTTAATATCAGCCAAGGAGACCTTCAGCCCGAGGCACGAGGAACAGAACAAATGTTCACGTTGACAAAAGCGTGTAACTGTGTGTTTGTGCAAAAAACCTGCAAAGAAGTATAGCTCCATTTATGCTCTCTCTGGCTCTAGCCATTGTGACAGGTGCAACATGTGCACAATGTAATCCCTATTTATTCATGAAAACACATACAGTGGTATTAGAGTGCATGAATATGATGTTTCTTATAGCACCTATATGATATACGCTTAGATTGAAACCAAAGAAACCTTGTACGCTTCACGGAAATAATCTGAATCATATTTTCTTTATTGGGGAACAAAAACGGCTTAATATAAAACATGATAAGGTTTTATTTTATTGATCCCAAACGGGGAAATTGGAATTATCTTGGCCACCATCTTGTCTGTGGACATGCTAATAAGTGCTAATTTAAATTTGACAAGCACAGCTGATGGGATTGCCATGAGTTTAGCAAATGTGGTCGTCAACTTAAGTACTAAATACATTCAAATTTTTACCTGGTAATGTTGCTATGTATATGGAAAAAAACTACCAAATTTAACACAAGTTATCCAATGGAGGACATGGATGTTCATACCAAATCTCACGCCAATCCATTAAATACCTGGCGAGATATTTCAGTCAGATCCAAATTTGTAAATCTCATTGTTGCATCTGTTAAAAAGACAAACTCATCATGGTGTACAGTATTATCTGGGAACCATGAATATATGTACCAATCAATTAAAAAGGTTAGAGATATTTCCCAATGCAATTAAAAGGTTCACTTGCTGCTGTTTGTCGCTGAGAAGTCAAGGGCTTCACTAAAGTCGTTTTAATTAATTGTCAGGAAACCTTGAAGAGCTGTGCCAGGCTGCACGGCTCTCCACCCAACAGTTAACATGATTTGTCTTTTTTGTCTGTAAATCAAGAACCAATTAATTTTAAAAATGTGAATCTGTACATTTTACGTGAGCTTTATGAGAGTGTTCACGGAGGTTTGGGTGTGTATTCATTCATTTAAGTCAGGCTCAAAAGCCTCTTGATTATGGAGAGCGATTTGGAAAAGGAGTGTCCTCAAACCTAACTCAGTGGGTTTGAGTCAAATAGAGACGTGTATGTGCCAGAGTGAAAAGTTCAAATGTTTTTATATGACTTGTTTTGACAAAAAGATGTCACCAAGGTTGTACTCAACATTTGATTCTGGGGAATAAATGTTCAACAGTATAAATATAACTTTTCTCCTGAAGTATGTAAACAGGGGCTTCAAGGAAGAATGTGCGACTTTTTGATCCAATAGATGTCGCCCTTGAGCACCAGCATTAAACCAAACACACCTCCAACGCCTCTCCACTCGCGTTCGCATGAAGGAGTTATGAATTAAAAAGCACCATAATTAAACACCTCGGTTTGAGCAGCAATTGCCTGTGTCCTGCAGTGTTGTGTTAGCAGGCTAATGTTAGCACACTGTGGTTAACTCATAGATCCGTGATCCCATCAATGTAAACATGGCTCTGACAACAATACAGCTGGTGGGACTTGAGCTTCTCACTCATTGTATAGTCATAACTCATGGAGATATTTACATTTACTGCTGTATTTATGTGTTAAATGTCGCACATTCTTCCTTTCAAGGGAAATGCACTTGAGCTGTTTTATTGAACCAATAAGACATTTTTAGTCATGACTAGTCACCTACCTCACACCGGAGCTTCAACTTCAACACAAACAGGTCATTCAATATCTTTACACTTCATTAGTTTGTATGATTGTTGTCTCTAAACTTTGCTAACTGGCTCCCTCACTTTCTTGATAACTTTGTTGGCAGCTGGTTTTGTGTGGCGCTCAGGTGACGCTGGATCACCTCCAACGATGAAATGACGATGCTTCCACTTCATTCAGTTCACATGCCACTTGTTGAAACTTCTACATTGGAAAAGACTTTATTTTGATTCATTCAAACTCACCACGACTTGTCATTTTTTTTAAATACAGTTTTTGTTTTTTGTAATTACCTTGGAGCACTGACATTGCTTGATTTCCCGTTATGTTTAGTGGCTTATGCTGACATATATCAGCAATTCATGAGTCCAGGTGGGAGATATTACAGCCTCCCAGAAAACAAACAAAAATGCCCCAACAAATCACAAAGGATGAAATTGGAAATAGGCAGTCTCGATCATGGAGCGGATGTTTTTGTTGAAAGGAAGCTTTTTAATCAGGATTTTGGGTTCAGCTCTGAGTTACGCTGGCCCTGTATGTCTGTTTACTCAACAGCTGCAATGCTGGCAAACTTTAGCGACGTGTTACGGTAATAATGAAAGTGATTGGAAAGAGAAAGAAACAATGATGATGATTAAGGATGAAAAGAACCTGAACTCAACATAAAACAAGTGTTTGGCTTTGACTACTTTAACTTTGTTCATCCGGACTTCCCTGCTGCAGAACACTGACAGTAAAGCGTTCAAATATTTCATTACGATATGGATTAGAAAGATGGCAAGAAATAGATTTTCTTATCTTTTTTAAAGCTTTAGTTTTGGCCTTTTTTGTCCCTTTAGAAAGAGAGTACATGGGACAGAGTCGGAAATCAGAGAGAGGGAGAGAGCGGGGAATAACGCGCAGGAAAGGAGCCACAGGTCAGGTTTGAACCCGGGCCACTAGCTTGGAGGACTACAGCCTCCGTACTAGCGCACTAACCACTGCGCCACTAGCGCCCCATACATTTTCCAGCTAAGGGGGGAAATACAACCTCAGATCTGCATAAACAAATTAACTGAACAGATTCTTACTTTATGTACTTTAAAATGACAACTGACATTTAGAGCAGCTATCCCTCCTTCTGTTGAACTCCGGGCTCTTTTTTTTAAAGGCACAGGCCTGTGACAGTGTCAGAAAATTAAAATGAAATCTGGGACACATGAGACATTTGCCTTCAGAGTGCACTTTGCTCCATTGTCATTTCAATTCTTTTTCAAATTCCAAATGACCTTTACAGTCCTATTTTCCCAAAAAGCTCTGCCTCCCACCAGTGTTGGACTATTTTCAGTGATATGAGAAACATACATAACTCATATTGTTTTATTAATATTAACTGGCACTTTGTTCTCTTTTATTGACTTATTCATATCAAATAAATTGGTTAAGAACAACTGATTTTATTCACAGTTTTCCCTCTTCCCTTTCTATTATGTTTTGTTGAAAAATTAAGAAGTTTTCATCTGCAGAGACCACAAAATAAATATGTAATATATAAACACTTTTTTATGCAGACATGAGAGAAGTTGATCTAGTTTTTTCCTTGCATAAAGAAGGTTTTCTGACAATAGATGTCATCCTGTTTTGTTTAAAATGTCCGAGGTAACACTAACCATGAATCTTTGCCGTGGGAAATGTAATCAAAGACTGTTCTGGGCCCCGTGGGCAGCTGTTACAGGCATCAAAAGTTACTTTATAGAGGAAGTGAATAGGATTTCTTATGGTCTGGTTTGTTTTTGTAGGTCGTATAGTGGCATCAGTATTCATTTCAGTCCGCCTCATGTCCAGCTAAAAGATCCTTGCAGGAGCTTTAAGCAGGTCTGTTAGTGTGCAGTTTGTGTTAATGGTTCCTTTTGACCACATCAAACCTCACTCAATAGGAGTAATTAATAACAGAGTACTGTTAGCATTAATGGCTGACTGTGAACATGAACACAGTGATGGTCTACAGAAGAGTAACTAAGGAATGTAAATGAAGCCAGGATATAAATGAGTTGAGACCTGAGGCCTGATCTCGTGCAGGAGGAAGACATCTTAATCCTAAGTGGGTCTGAAGTGTGAAACAGTGACACCTTTCATCCTCCTGCCAACTTGTCATAAGCTGTGAGGGATCACGGAGATGGTCTAAGCAGACTGCCAACATGGATTTAAGGTTACCTTTAAAGTCCGTGGCAGGCCCGATCTCAAGGCAGCTAATTAATATCTTCATTAGCATACTCACATGACTGTGAACATGCAAAGACGGAGAGTGGGGCATGACATGTTCCATTTAAGACCTTTTGAAGTATCGTCCGTATTTTCTGAAAGCTGAAAAACGAAATTGGACCGCACGGGAGAAACCCCTGATGAGCATATATACATTAGTGCTCTACCATAGTGATTAAGCATCTTATCTTTAAGCTAATGGAAAGTTATGAGAGCCTCCTTAATCAGTGTGTGTGACTCACTAAGACAGTGTCGCAAGTTTAAGACGAGGAGAACAAGAGCCTCAAAGCTCGCTGGCTGGAGGGCAATTCAGCGGTTTGGATTCATGATGAGTTTACAATCATCCCCTGATTATTCATTCATAAATCCCAGCCAGTTTTTAATGGCTAATCATCAAATACCCTTTACTATGTCACGGGCACTCACGTCCTATATAGATGCTCACTATAGAGTCTTCATAATCCCTTTCGACTTTCTACAAATTTCATCGTAAGACCAGCAGAAAGTTTCTGATTGCAACATACAGGTCCCAGTTTGGTGAAACTTTAGGTTAATGTTGGCTGTTTATTTGAACCCCCAAACTGATGTTTTCCCTTGACGTGTCGAAGTAGTTTTGTACCAATACAAAGCCAGACTCCTTCACTCTAAATCATTAGAAAGGGAAAAAAAAAGATGCAACCCTTCTGCATGTGGAGCACGTGTGAAGAGGTAACCAAAGATGCAAGGCCAGAAAAAGTGCAGATATGTGACTGAGGATTCTCCTTAAATTGGCCAATTAAAAGTCTTTGATTAATAATCCAACCAGGGTGCAATTTCAATGCACTCTGAATGTTTTCATGTACTTTTGTCTTCTGGTTTCAAGAATGGCCGAAATTATTGGTGTCTTGATGCACTGACATGGCTCTAAGGCCCCGGTGTCACTATGCCTATCCTGTTTGAGCCGATCTAATCACTATTTTTAGATTCTACAAAAGTACTTTTCTAGTTTTCGTATGTAGTACATTTGTAGTCCGAGCTGTATCGACCAATTACGTATCAGCAGGCGTTGGTGTATGCAAGTGAAACAGTCTGTGTGGACAGCAAAAAACAGGTGGAACATGAACCGTATTAATGTCATACCAGCTCCTATCAACAGATTTCTGGTGATGATTTCTGGGTAGAGATGAGGGGTTTTCTTCTCCTCTCAGGGACAGACCTGACAAAGCTCAGATTTTAACTTTTTACAAATCTGCATCATAATGTTGTTATTTCGCCAAACTTCAATCCCGTTAATTGTAAGTAAATCACATTAAAATGTGTTTGTTTTTCTGGCTCAAACAGCTGAAGAGAGCCAGTGTCTAACATATTCTACAGTTGAACTGAGATCTAACAGATGAACCGGCTCTACTCTGGGATGTAATAGACAAAGAAATCACAGCGTTTGCAGTGCAGATGTTGCAGATGTGCCTGAAAGTAGTTTAATGCCAACCGCCGGCTTTCCTGGAATTACTGAGAAATGTACATCTGTGTTCCCAGAGTCATATATCGTCTGTGAGACTATGATTTATCTTTTATTTACATTCCTTATTATATTCATATCTTTTTCTATTACTATATTTCTGCTGTTATCTTATGAGTAAAAACATCAGTATAACGAACAAATTTCCCCCCTGGGGATTGATAAAGTATTTCTGATTCTGATTACTGATGGGCTCTGAGATTGGAGCCAATCAGATTCAGATAAAAGAATGTTTTTATTAAAACATGAAGCATTGTTCTGTGTCTGATGTCTTCTGCTGAGCTCTTTAAACGAGTGTACCGTCATGAAGCTGCGAGGTACATTGCCTCTACTTCTATTACCTTCAATTTGGATCAGGTTTAATTATCCTCTGTTGGACCAGGTGTGACTTCCCCCTTTAGACATACTTGAGGGGTTACAAGCCAATGAAAATGCATTTTATTAGGATGTGTGACACTTCCTCTTGCATAACTTACATGATCTAGAACAATGGTTCTCAACTGGTGGGTCAAGACCCCAAAGTGGGTCACAGGGCTGTTTTCAGTGGGTCATGTATGTCTGCCTGGAGAAAAAAAAGCGCTTTTACAACACCTTTATTTTGTACCGCCTGACTTCCAAGCAGCACAATTTTTCATTGAATAAATCTGATAAGTAAAGAAAATCTGAAGGTCGCAGTTACTCATGGAGGGTTTGGTGTTGGGTCCTGAGGCTCGACCAAAGAAGTACCACTGTCCCAGAACACATTTTAGGTTCAGAAATCTGTCATCAAAGGATTGTCTGGGACAAAAACAGGAAGGCTGAGTTGCATTACTGCTGTGTGATTGCCCCCCCGGATGATTATGTGTAGGGCCCATGGTTGCAATTTTCCTCTGATTATCCCAGGTATATTTTCCGGTGTTGATTTTATGTTAATGGCACCAGTGATGGTCCGAACAGATTTGGTGTATGCACCGTTGAAAGCCAGCTCATTTTTGTCATTTTCGGCTCCATTTATGGTCCAGCTTCATTCGCAGAAATGTCACCCTGGGGGGAAAGAAGCCGAGCATCACACTGGTGAGCTCTAATTCTTGCTGTTGGAAAAGCATTAGAGATAAACTAAGCAAATTCAGCAGTGGCAGTATTGATATTAGGAGACAACCAAAAAATGGGAAAGCTGTGGTGTGTCATTTCAGAGCATTACTGTGGCAGAAATACAGTATGAATGTGTTTGACTAATTCAGTGCTGAAAATAAATATTTTGTTGTTGCATGGAAGGCCATTCATAATTTAGGTTGGAGTTGGTCAGGTTCTGGGACAGGCAAGGAAATGGACTAATGAATATTATAATGGTCATGTTGGCGGCCATTCCAAGATGGAGTTGCACCCTCCATAGCTGGAATGTGTTTCAACATTTCTGTTTTTAAATCTGTGCTTTCTAAAAGCATACAGATACAATTAGACAACGCTGAATCTACAGAAATCTGGATTTACATGTAACTTACCTGTAATGAGAACCTTCTCAAACTTATTGCAAGGTCTTTCTTCGTTGTTTTAAACCGAGCAGATAAACTATGACATATCAGATGGCATTATAAATTCAAGCCCTCTTCCTTCTGAATGCAAAGTCTTTGCTCCAAGTCTTTCTATGAAATGGAGTAATGCTATTTTTGGATCGTGCTTTTTCCATGACAGCACACATTCAGGAAGTCCTGGCATACAGATACATGCGTGATGTCAGCTGGAAGGTGTCATTAGATTTTTGCTTCCTTCCCTTTTCTTGTCACATAGGCCTCTCAAAAGTCAGCTCTTGCTCTGTCTGTCTCAGTCCCCCCCCCCCCCCCCCCGTCACCCAACCCAACCCCGTTACAGTAAAGACGCAACAGCAACCTGGCAAAGGACATGAATCACGAGAGGTTTCCAAAAAAGCCCTGAGCTGTCAGACAATGGAGGCTGTCGGGCTGCTGAGATCTGTCTTCTTATTCAATTAAGGCATCTGGGAAATATTAAACCCTGTAGGAACAGGTCAGATAGCACTGCTGCTGCTGCTGCTGCTGCTGCTGCTGCACTCAAAGTTTCTTCTGTTCATGTTATTTTGAGTCTTCGTGTTGTCATCGCTGTCACTGCAGCCTGTTTCACAAAAAGCACATTTCCATTATCACATAACTCCTTCTTTCTGGCTTTTTCACTTTCTTATGAAGGGAAATAAAAAATGAAAGCATAAACAACATTTAGTTGCGATAGAAATTCAATGATTAGACTTACTTTGTTTGATATGGATGTAAAATTATCTTTATTTCTAAAAGAAAAACATGTTGCACTGACAGTAAACAGCTAAAAAAATAAAATAAATTCAGTATCATTACACGGAAGAAGAAACATAAATACAAAAAGAGAGACAAAGTGGGGAATAATTTGAGGGGAAGGAGCAACAGGTTGGATTCGAACCCGGGTCTTTGTCTGGAGGACTTTACCTCATGGGGCGGGTGCACTAACCACCATGCCCCACGTTTATTTTAGAGTTAAATCATTTCAACCAGCCCTTATGTGTTCACCCTAAACCCTCAAAACACAAATTCACAATCTCCAAGGCACTCCCCCTATGGGTGAGGAGGGGTTTCACACCCGCGTCCCAGCTATGTTATTGGTATGTTTTGGTGTCTTAAGCTTCTCAGCGTAGCCCCGGTTGTATTATTTGTCTAGCGATATTTTGCACACTGTTTTTGTCCTGTCTGGCTTACCTTACCTCTACATCCTCACTTTGTAACAAGTTATCTCCGTGCACCTCTCTTCTTCAGCTGCTGACGTCAAACAAGAGAAGCCACATGAAGGTTGCGCCTTCTGCTGGTTTTAAAAGAATATTGCAATATATTTTTCGTCTAATCGATTCGAATGTATCCCTGACGCAAAGTTCATGGAAAACCAAAAAAAATATGAATTTAGAGTAAAATAAGCTGTAATGAGTGTACAGTTCCTTTAGCTGTATTTGTCTGTGGTGTTGCATTGAATGAAATATTTCAGCGCCTTAATGAATACCCCAAGGTTCCGCATTAGAGCACCGTGTCCAACGAGAAAATAAATGGAGGCAGCTTGAAGCCTGACACACACCTGTTCCCAGCTGTAAGCACACATGAGCATTTGTTTGCCTGTCACCCACAATGAATCTCAAAGCTGTTATTCCAGCAGTGTCACACTCCTGATAGGATGTGATTCTCACATTTTCTTTTAGAGGTTGACATGTGACCCCGTCAAGCAGCAAACATCTTTACTCCTCCGCTTTTCTTTGACTTTGGGGTCTTTGTTCTTCTTGCTGTTTTCTTTTTTTTTTCCCACTCATCTTTGCTTGCTCTGTGCGACTCTGTGAAGTGAACTCTCATGGTGATGCATTATACGGGGACATTTACAAATGTGAGAGCACGGAGAGAAGCAGTCTGCATTATGTTGTCAAAAGGTATGACTGCTTTGTTTTAAAAGCTTCACTCTTGCAGTCTCACACATCGTTCGTGTTAATGGTTAATGGTCTCACTATCAGGCGGCCGGGCCTCACTCAAGGTAACTGACTAAGTGAACAAACATAATGTTCTTTCACTCCGTATGTTGAACTGTGGAACAAAGACACACTAACCTTTTAGAATGAGGACTCTAACACATGAAGCTGTTCAGGAAAACTGGGAAATGAATTGATTTCCTTGTTTTATCTAAACTCCCAGCAGTGCCTGTAACAGAAACTCTTCTTGTTTGTTAGCATCCGCATTTCATGAAGGCTCTTCTTAGTCAAGCAGACACATTTAGGGGTACGCATGGTTATAACACTTCAGTTTACAAGCCAATGAATCAGTTGTGTCTTGAAGAACACCAATTCATGACAAATGCTATCTCATGACACTTTACATGTCCCCCTCTTTTAACCACCATGGAGTGGAGAAGGAATAAATATGGACAGAAATGTTCTGCGTCCCTCGGAATCCAGAGAATAATGTTTTAGTTCTTATCTCCGGTGCGAACCGAGAATGACCCTGGTGAGTATGCTATAGCTAGCTCGGGGAATCGCAGCAATTTCTGTCCACCTTTAGCTCTTCACTCTTATTGGATACAAAGGGGAGGACGTGTCAAAGAGCAATGCGTGCACTGTCCACAACTCCACTAGTTTCTCCTCCTTTTCCACAGAACAAGTGAACTGCACGTTCCTTGGCCTCCCGGTCATGTTCACTAGTTTGCAGCTTCCTGTATGGTGATGGTGAGACTGCTCCCATTGGTAGCTAACAATAGTCACATAATTCACAACACAATGAACAAGTTTACTCACCAAATGGTAACCACGTGCTAACGCTCTGTGCAGTCCCAAAGTCAGGTGACAAATGTGTAGTCAAGAAGCTTTCTTTTAAAAATCGACCTGCTTGTTATTGCTTGACACTGACAGCTTCGTTATGATGAGTTTGGTGCAGTTCTTTCATTACATGGTACATACTCAGAGGTTTTGCAGCTCTCTCAATCACAAGTTAGAGAAAAATCACCTTGTAGTGCATCAAACTTTGGTCACAGTGAAGGCTGTGAAGCTGTAATAAGCTGGCTTATTGGCGTAGACAGGTGTACTGATTAAAATGAACAAGTGTAAAGAGTAAACAGCCTGTGTGTCCTTTGTCAGACTTTTCTGTTGAGGCCTTAGGATGATGTGAGTCATCCAACCCCCCAGGTGACTCAGCAGTCTGTATGACAAATACTAACTTTTTATTGTTTTTTCATAAAGAGAAAAAACAACATAATTTTCTTAACAGTCAATCTGATGAGCACTACCTTAATACTTCTGTGAGGTTTTGATTCTGACAAACCACCGTCAGGTTCACAGCGTGCCCACTTAGTAGTACTTCAGAATGTTCTGTACGAGTTGTCTTTAAAATAACCTCCGGTATGAGAGACGACTTGAGACGACCCTGGCGTGATGTACGTGTTTGTCCTACCTCATTTCATGTAGATGTCAAATTGTGTGAAATAACCCATCACTGTGAACGACATGTCCCGCTTCTATCAACATTTGTTTGTAGTTGTGTGGTAATCGAGCGGCAACCTCTGATGTAAAAAAAACTTGAAGCCAATACAGAAGTGCAGAAAAAAACTGCAGTCCCTTGAGTGTACACTTGAGGCTGGTTACAAAAAGTCAACAACTTTGAACGCCACTTCAGAAACCTAAAAGGTGACGTCACTGAGACTACATGCATTTGTATACAGTCTATGCGGGTAATGCAGTTCTGAGGGCTTTTAAAACATACTTTGGTGCATTCAAGTGCTTGTGTGAATGTAGGAAAAGCCAGTTCCCTTATGTATTTAAAGGCAGAGTTGTAAAAGCAGCCCTCCTTTATAGATCTTTTGTGTGTTGTTCTTTCTGAATATTTAAAAGTGTAAAAGGTATCTGTTGTCAAAAATACACGTCTTGTCTTTTCTGCAGCAGCAGGACCTAAACACTAACTACTTTATTAGTCTTCTTTACTATCTCAGTCGTCTCTTCAGCAGCTGAACTTTCCTTCAATGTCTCCTAGTTCCAAAGTCATCCACATTTTCCGAAGTCATTATGTGTCCTTTAGGAGAGCTGCAGGACACAATAATCAAACTACTGGGTGTTGGGAATCTAGATTTTAAGAGGATCGAGACTTCACATGTTTGATGTGGAGACTTAGTGTTTGGAGGACAGAAATCATATGGGGGATGATTAGTTTTCATTTTCACTGACTGCTTCAAATTGATTTAATTAGACGCATAATGGTTTGGTAAACAGTTGTTGAAGCTTTTGAAGGACTTTCAGATAATTATCGGACTGAAAAAAACATGTTGTTTAAAATGGAGAATGAATGAAGGCAGATATTACCAACTCAAACATAACCCTCCACCCCAACCCCACCCCTCTCCAGTGGCGATTCTGGTTTTAACACCAATAATTCATGACACGCTTGCAATGCTGTGGTTTAAAGTTTGTCAGTCGTTGGGAGCCCCCCTACTGGCATGGGACCCCAAGCAGTTGCCTGCCTTGCTAAGTTCCCCCCCCCCCCCCAAGGATCTGGTCTTTTAGAAATCATCTTTATCATGAACTTACATTTTGAGAAAAAGAGCTCAGTCCCGAAAAATAAGAGGTCACATTGTAGTCACAGAAATAATTTTTGAGATTGGGGAAATGGGGAAACACACTTTCAACCAATATTTTTGGATAACTCAATCAAGTGGACCTGTAATGTTCTACCCTGGTAGCAACATATGTGACATGACATATGGAAGAGAAAACATTGGCTTAAAAATAATAGCTTCTGCAAGTCCCATTCTTTTCTTTATATTTGGTCAAGCCTGCATGTGGTGTTAACATGCTGCAGAAAGAGTCTGTACCAGCTGAGCTTCTCTATACCAACCCTCTCAAACATTCACTCTAATTAGCTCCCCATGATTTTTGCTTTGTGATTCCCTGTCTGGTCAATATTGCAGCTGAAATGCATTATTTAATATCTTCTCTCCCTGTTCTCTGTGTCTCCTCTCCTTTAGGTGAGTGTCAGTCAACAACATGTGGATTATTCCAGTCAGCTGTGAACTCCCGCTGTGCCCCTCTGCATTGCCTTTTCCTCTTGCTCATCGTTGTATGATTCTGCCATCAGGTTTGAAAAGAGTGCCCCCTTTCACTGTGATTCGCTGTGATTTTGATCAAAGAGAAAAAAAAAAACAGGGTACCAAGAGAAAAGAGGCTCATGCCGTGGAGTATCACGGCTGTCTGTCCTCGGCAGCCCTGGTTGCTGTTGGTTTGAGCCATATGGATATAAAAGTAAATGTCACTGGTGACTGAGGGCGTCAGATGTTCTCTGTGTTCGTTGTCTCGGCTTGACTCAGATCGCCTCCCGGGAGCTGAACGGCTACTGTATTTAGGAAACCTTTATTTGTGTTTTTTTTGGGAGTACTTGTTATTCATCCTTGTACTCCCCAGCCTCGAGTGTTTACTGCAGAATGTGGGCTGATTACTGATTACCGCTGACTGGAAATGGAAAGTAATCACTTGCTGAGTATTCTCTTCTTAGCAAATCCTCACGTATTTCCTGGGATATTTGAGGGATCATGTTTTGATGGTTTATGCAGCCTTGTGGAGTGTGTTTACCAGACAATCGCTGACCTTCTTCAAACTCTTACAATAAACATTGATACATTCTGTGTAAATGGGACGAGACTGACACTAGGTGTTTGTTTACGCAACATTTACATTAAGCCAACATATTTGATTGAAAAATATGTAATGTTTACCGGTCTCATCCTTCATGAGCCCAACTTAACACGGCTGAATTATAAAGAGTGTTGGGCTTTTTATAGAATAAGTCCAATAGTCTCTGCAGGACTCTGCTGTGTAGCCAAATTTAAGTATCTTAGGCTGATTATATTTGATTAATCTTTGCACTTCTGGTATGACTGTCCAATGTAGAATGTTTGTAGAGCTAAAATAAGTCTGATTTACCTGTGCCGTCCTGCCGTGTCCTTGTGCAGAAGCTGTCAAACACTTTCCCCTTGTTGTTTTTATGATGTATGCTACAGTAGGGCTGGGAATGTTTGGGTGTGTAACAACTCTGTTCGATTTTGATTCTTGGGGTCACGATTCGATTCAGAATCTATTTTCGATTCAAAAGGATTCTGGATTAACGATTCAAAGTCTATTTTTGAATTACAACATACTCCAGGATCTGCTCCAGTCATCTGTGAGACTGGCTGAATTTCTTGCTGAGTTACTGGGCTATAGAGCTAGCATTAGCACTTAGCAGGGAGTAACTGATTAGCCCAAAAATAATTAGATTTTTGGAAGTTATAAATCTATTTAAAATCTCAGAAGATAAGAATCTCGATTTTTACATAAATCCGTCCTCTATACTACAGTTCCTGAACAGAATCTGGGGAAATGATGCACGCATATATAGAACTAATGTGTGCAGGTAAATAGCAAGCGCTCCACTCTTCCTCACGGTTCATACGGTCCGTGTTTTATACCACATCCCCACCCCCCACCTCCCTGTCTAATACATGGTGTTTGATTACATGTTGGAACACCTTGCTACATAAATTAGTTAATTAATGAGGAAAAATTGCAGGACATTAGCAGCTTAACTGCTTCTTGTCAGAAGTGTTCGCTGATTAAATTAACATTTGATGATTTAGGGGATAAATTAAGACCAAAGCGGTAAACTAAGAGTAAACAAATCAGAACCCGAGCTTGATGTATCACTCTGACACGAGCAGTACTTTCATAATGACGCCATGATTACAACTCAAATCAGTTTTTGCTTTTCAACGAGGTCATCCAACAGAGCAAGCTATCTTAATACTCTGGGATTATCTATACTAACCAGAGGAGAAACCCGGTAGATCATGAGAACTCCTCAATCAGCCCGAGACAAAACATTTCTACTGACACTGTGACTGCTCTTAGACACAAACCACCATTATGTAGTTTGTTTCCTTTGATGCTTTCATATCATGGAGTTTAGTGAACATTGCAGCCTCCAGGAGCCACCAAAGAACTTCAGACTATAGTCTATTTGCTCTTTAATGTCATCATTTGCCAACAGCAGACAGATTTTAGTAAAGCAAGCATTTCTAAGACGCCTCTGTAAAAAACATAGTAGGATTTTCAGATGCAATTCTGTGGCAATAAAATGTAAGAGATTGGTTTAAAATGTGTTTTTACTTGGCCCTGGTAGTTCTCTCGAGCAATACTGTAGATTCATGCACACACACACACACAAGCACTCCAGTGGTCATTAAAATCTCACGTCACCAGGGGCATATCCCTGGCAGCACCTGCCAAAGCCATTATCTGCCACCCTGTCCTAGACCAACGCTTTGGCATACATCTGAGCAATTAGGCCAGATTATTGGCAACCTTCCTTGGCCTTGCCCCATTATCAAGACCACTAATTACGAGCAGTGTTCAGTGCTTTCTCTCTCTCACGCTCACACTGGTAGAGGCAGAGTGGGAAAGGATAAAAACTGAGGTAGAAATGGACCAAAGTGGATGACAGAACATGTGGGGTTTCATTAGCGCAAGCTACAAGAGGGGATGTGGCGGCTCAGTGACACCTTTCATTTGAGACACCCGTATGTTGTATGGTGTTGTGAGTGTGTGTGGGGTTCTCATGGGAAATATTCTGTCAGAAGAAGCGGTGTCCTCGGCATCGGCAGAGTGATTGAAGTCTTTTTGAAGCGTAATGATAGCTGACGACTCGTGATGGTGAGGTGCTGGCTTGTCTGTTGGTTTCGGCAGAGTGGAAAAATCAGGCCTGCTGGGCAATTGCAGCTTTAATGGAGAGTGGCACACAAACAGGGCACATAGACACACTCAGATGGACCCGTAACCACCCCATGTGCACGCATGGAGACACACGTGTGGACCGTATAGAAGAGCGCAGCCATTCTGGCCCACAGTGTAACTGTAGCTGCTCTTGGTACACAGTCATTTCTTTGAGTTTTTTATAGAGTTTATTTGTTGGCATTAGAAAGTGATTAAAAAGAAGAACCTTCTGACTGAAGAACATCTTTAACTTTAATGGAACTCATTGATTTTTGAGTGACAGCACCCTAAAATCCCTAAACTTTCTCTTGGCTCTTCGTCAGTGGTTTGAAATTATGGCTATGGCATCTGAGTACGCTTATTAGCTCTAAAATAAAATCTGGGGATTTATCTTTATTGAAAAACTGGATTCTGAAGGATGAGATTTAATCAGAATATTGGCTTGATTATTTACTCATGTTCTGTTTATCTCTTAATACTCCCAGAGCCGTTGTCCTTTCCTTCTGGCCAAAACACACAAACACAGGTTTGTTTTTATCCCCTCCATACATCTGTGTGGTCCTGCTGCAAGAAAAAGCAAAGCTCAGTAAAGGTCTAGGAGATGTTGAGCTGTAAGGAAAGCTTCATGCTAAGAGTGTGGTCTGCAGAGACATCGCCTCAGACCGCCGCTCAAGCTGACATTACCATCACCAAAGGTCAGATATCAGGGATAAGTTTTTCTTAGCCGCTCAGGGGCTGAACTACACCCACATGTCTGTCATTTCCTGGAGATGTGGTACTCTGAGCTACTTTAGGGAGAGTTTTGAAAGAGCATCAACAAATCAGTGGCTGGTCAACTCGTTCTTTCTCCTAAGTCATACATACAAGAGCTTAGTAAGTGGCCCAAACCAACGACATATGGTGAAATGGTAAATGGACTTGAGCTTGTATCGTGCTTGTCTTCTCAAAGTGCTTTTTATACTGCAGGTGACATTCACCCATTCACACTACCCTCACACAGTGATGCTATGCTGCTATGTAAAGGTCCATTATTTACTAATTCCAATCATACACATGCACTTGCCGCTGAGGCAGCAGTGGGAACAATTTGGGGTTCAGTTCCTCGCCTAAGTACACATCAACATGTGACTGCAGGAGCTGGGGATTGAACCCCTGTTCAGAGACGCCCGACTCTACCACTGATCCACAGGCGCCCCTAATGCATACCTCTGATGTGGCGCTGTAGATACACTGAACCCAGTCTCTTCAATTGATGTATGAATTATACAATTTTACACTTTAAAGTTGTGAGCAGTGCATCCGCCAAATTCCTGTATGGCGTGCAGTTGATACCCCCATTAATCTGAACGTACACGACGTCACTTTGACACGTCACATGATGTACCATGATGCAAAAAAACTGAAGAAACATACATGCCTTAGTTATTCATTTACCGTCAGTCTGTTGTAATATATATAGTATGTTAGTAAGATGAATGTACCTTCTACACGTTACCAAACCAAGTCATTTTGGGGCCTGAATTTAACCAAACTGGGACCTTTTCGTAAAATGAACCGTGTTTTATTGATTGCTACTTATCTAAATGTCTAAAAACTTGAGTCTAAAAAGCTTGATCAAAGCTACCTTATCTGCTTCATTTTGAAATGTTAACCAGACATTGTGTTTTAGTTATAAATGTTTAACTTGACTGCAGCCTACACATGCCCCACTACAGCTTCAGTGAAGATTTGTGTCACAGACCAAGCATCCATATTCGAAGAGTCGGAAGTGAGAACTTGCTGGATTTATAAACTTCTCATTAAGGGACAATTTTCCTTCCTCAACACCAATCTTCTTATTTCCTTGAATGCCAGCTTCTCTTTCTTCCCTTCCTGTTCTCAGTCCATGAAGTCTGGCCCTCCTCTGCAGCAGACCGAGCACAGCGTGAAGCCTGGACAGAATGGAAATGAAGGCTTATTAATTCTCCCTGGTGGCTGAAGGACTGATAGTCCTGGCCATGTCAGACGACTTTGGAAAGCAGTGTGGGAGAAAGCCAGCACTTGTCTAAGGATAATTTCATAGCAGGCACGTTTGGAGAGGTTTATTTGAACTCTGGAGGGTTTATTCCTTTAATTTGTTTCATTTGGGCAGTATAGAGCAGTGTCATTTGAAACAAATAACCACACAGAGACTGCTGGAAACACAGAGCTCAGTTTTCCTCCAAGCCAACTGTGGCTTGGTTTATTAGAAAGGAAAATGTAATCGGTTCAGCCACAGGAAACATCCCCAAACACATGCTTTTATTGGTAGAAAGGGATGGAGTCAGAGGAGCCAAAATAAAACCAGTGCATCAAAGCAAATTTTTCCACTGAGCCATAGACTCAAGACAATAAACTGTGTGTGGGATTGAAGCCATGGTGAAGTTTAGGCGAGGACAAACAAAGGAGGCAAGGAGTTAAAGGAGTGAAATGGTCTCATGGAGGTGTAAAATTGTCTTCAGAGTAGTGACCTGGACCATGAATGAATGGATGGTGCTGTGGTTTTGCATGTGGCTGTAATTTGCAGTCATAACGGAAGCAGAGGTCTGAGCAGACTCTATCGGTTCCACCAAAATGTAAACAATCTGTTGTAAGTTATTACTAGTTGTTAATAGTTTTTATGCTGTTTCAAACATTATAAGAATACATAAAGTGCATGCTGACAGCCCTGCAGGAGCTCCAGTTAGCTCTGTAGCACGCCTGTGATTAAGCTGTCTATGGAGTCATGTTTTTGGTGTCATCAGGGCGAGATGACATGTTACTGAAATCCGTTAACAGCTTAATCACTGTTTTCATAATCTCGGTTCTTACTAATGGTTACATCATTGTGCTCATGTTTTCTTCATTGGTGCATATGAACAGCAATTTAGTTGGATCAATGCCGTCATGTTTTCAGCTTGTTGCACGTTGTTTAGGCTCACCATGAAATCGCATGTGGCCACATTGATGTGCTTTTTGTATCTTGGTCACGCGCCTTCATTTGCTTTCTTCTGACAATAAAAGCACCGCTGATGAAGGGCCTCTCTTGATTCAGGCTGAAACACTTGAGACACATGAGAAAAAAGTTTGGGGCTGGAAAGTTCAAAAACGCTGAGACTTTCATCTTCAATGAGAGCCATGTGTCAAATTGGGAGCCCCCGCTGTGGTTTTGAACCTTTGTCCGTTAGAAGAGATTGAAAAATGCCCAGGCAGGCCGTATCTAACGCTTGGTTTGCATCTGCCATTCCCTTTTAAAAACGACCACATGGTGCAGCGACAAAAAGGCATTTTAATAGGCCTCAGATGAATTATCTATAACTATGTCTGAATAAATCTTTAATCGCTGTAATGAACTTTAGAGTATGGATTCAAAAAGCCATTTAGCTGATAAATGACCCATGGAGGGCTCTGATACCAGGATAAATCAAAAGAGGCTGGGGTCTTCACTTCTTTTTTTCATTGCACCAAAGAGCAGCTGATTTGAATAATTGGCTTTAGAGTACAGCCGCTTAGAAAACGTCTGCTGATAAGCAAAAAGAACAAGCTTGTCGTATTTGCATCACAAAAAAAAACACAGAATCAATTTCTCCTCTTGCAGAATTAAGAACTACAGCAGAGACACATTAGCATATTATGGGAGCAGGTCTGTCTTTGACTCGCTATCTTGAGCCCAGGCTGCCAAAATCCTCCTTTTGAGCCATGCATGAATACTAAATATGACTCGGCAGTGACCCTCCTCCTGTAACAGACTACGTTGATGAATATTCTGCGGTTTCCAAAGTGACAGCTGAAGGTCAAGCACTTCTACTATTTTGGTTGGTCTGACTCCTGCCAGCATGTCATGCTCAAAACCTCCAGACAATAATGTAAGGCATTCGTCAGAAATGCCTTTAAGGTATACAAGCAAAGATGAACCACTCTTATTTCTGTGTGTGTCAGCACTTTGGCCATGTGTGTGCATGTGTGTGCCATGTCTCGATCTGCTCCTTTATTTCAGGGAGCGGTGTGAGATTGCCTTTTCTACCTCTACATATTATATTTGTCATGTTGATTTATAGCTTTAAAAGGTGGATATATATCTACAGTACAGGTAGGCGCAGCTGCTCTTGCGATGACTGGGAACATTTCAGTGGCCCTGCTCTCACCAGCTGAATTAGCCATTGTGATCTTGATTTTGCAGAGCTGCAATATGCCAGCCAATGAGCCACAAAATGGGAGCAGGAGTACATGAGTATTAGAACCAGTGGGGCCAATGTTGGCCGCCACACACCATCAGCTGTACCTGCTTTTGTTGTACAGTACATGTGTTCCATTCACAGAAGAACAACCTAGCACACAGCAAATGTCAGTCACATAATCCTGCTGTAATTGTCCGACACCACTGAGCTGTTTGTGGTGGCCTATTTACCTGAAATATCCTGATTGTTGATGTGATAGACTCTGAATATGTGTGAACATCTTTGCAGCTGTAAACAAACATCAAAGTAAGAAATATGAAGCAGCTCTCAACAAGCAAACATATTCAGCCCTGGCTCTGAAACACTATACATCACTATCAATTATGTTTTTTTATCAAGATGAATTGCTTTCATGGTTTTCTCCACAGAAGCTGCTCTTTATGTAGAAGTCTGAAGCACTGTTGCGCAGATGATGAACCGACCCCGTTTGAGCTTTGCTCTGCAGAGCATTAGTTTAAGATGAGATCACAGGGCCCAGAATATAACATGTGGTGCTTCTCACAGTTTTTTTCATGTAAGGCAGAAGCTCTTGGGAGTTCCACCATCTAGTCTGCATATATATATTTTTCTTTTCCCTTGCCAAGGCCCTAGAATGGATAAAACAAGGACGTACTCATTGATTTCTGAAACAGCCGTATCTGAAGCCGTTTTTTTACAAATAAATGCTCCTGAAAATGTCTTGAAAATTTGAGACAGACTGCCACGTAAATCTCCCTGATATGCTTGTTCACACATGTACCTCACAGCTGCAGGTTTCCCTGAATGGAGGGTGGGGTGGTGTCTAAGAAGGCAAGACATGACCTAAAAATAACGATGCAGAAGTGACAGTGGAAGCAACAGAATCTGATGCTATACTGACAAGCTCTGCCTTTCCAAATACTGTATATCAGTGCTTAGTGTAGCTCGACATATTCACAGTATAAACAAAACAGGCATAAAAGAAAATACTAAACACAAAATGTAAAGAACCTGTAGGATATAAACAGCCAGCCTCAAGTGGACACTCAAGGAACTGCAGTTTTTTTTTTTGCACTTCTGCAATTACTTTATTTGTCAACAGCGGAGAGTGCAGCTTGTTCAGTGCTGAGCAGGTTGGATGGACCAACGTTCACACACAGCCCACGAAGTCCTGCTAAATTAAAATCTAAAAAGCTGTCAAAATGTGGGGAGTTAAGTGTGGAGTGTTTCTGTTCCCCATTGTTGGACCTGAAATGAGCAATTTCTTCTACATTTGTGCCGTTATTGGTTTTAGTTATTGCTGCCACCCACTATCAGTGGCGTTCCCTTTATATTGAGAAAGGGGGACATTACATATTCAAAGTGCGCTGCTGTTTACTGACAAGGCGGTGCAACCTTCTCTGCAAGGGCTGAAAGGTGCTCAGCTTTGACAATTACTTGGCTCAAAGTGACTGAGAACAACAACGACTGAGATGAAGCAGAGGCAATAACATTCGGCGGGGAAGCCGTTAAAACAGCGCTGCCAATTCCCTTCACTAAGGAGCTGTCATCTTGCCAAATGATGCGCGTCACTGGGCTCCTCTTCTCCTTTTCCCCTGCTTTACAGAGTTGTTTCTGCATCTGAAAGCATGCTTATTAAAATCTTTGAACTCTTGCAGATATCTGTTTTCACTGGTAGAGATGGCTCTGACAGCCTGCTCCGCACTTGGGGAATGTCAGATTTAATGTAGAAGAGATACTGATGTGGAATACTGTGTCAATTGGGCTTTGGTGTCGTGTGACAGTCAGGATAAAAATCTGGTATATCAAGAGAGCTTGTTTACAGTGAAACATCCGGATGATTACATTTTGACTGGAGACGTGATAATGCACACCTTGGCCCACAAAAATTCTGTGCTGACTAGTAAGCAGCTTCCGAGTCAGAGTTCTTATCTCCCAAGCTGTGAAGACATAGAACGACGGGTGTACAGTAAGTGTGTGGGGGGAAAAAAACTGTACGTGTTTACATGAACTGTCTTTTATATGAACATCATGGCCATTTTCATTAATTACTTTGGCTGTGTCCAAAATAACACACTCATCCACTACGTCCTGTGTAGGGAATTCACAGTCAGTGTTAATGTATTTTATGTTCTGTATGTATTGCTTGGTTAGTGACCATTGGTTGTACACTACTTTTCACATTGCATTGTGGGAAACAATGAGTCCACTATATAGGGTACAAATTAAATTCACTATTTGCACTATATTAAAAGTTAAATCCAAAAGGGAACTTGACTTGGTTAAAGTTCATGAGAATGTTTTG
Source organism: Tautogolabrus adspersus (assembly GCA_020745685.1). Taxonomy (NCBI): domain Eukaryota; kingdom Metazoa; phylum Chordata; class Actinopteri; order Labriformes; family Labridae; genus Tautogolabrus; species Tautogolabrus adspersus. The sequence continues at coordinate 26,877,120 of CM036546.1, forward strand.
TCCCCGATCCTGCTCCTTTCCAAGGCCGCGTTTCTACTACTTCATGTTATGGAGCATACAGTAAATACTCCCAGCCCTGTATTGATATAAAATGCACATGTTAAGAGACGACCTGATGTTTAATCCTAACCCAACTGGGTTAAGGTCCTTGAAGACTTTTCTCCTCTCACCGGAGGGACTTTTCTGTTCTAAGTTCTTAGGCTTTGGATCTGTGAAGAACTGAGAGGAACCCTGAACTCGAGACGTCTTTTGGATGGCAGGCCCAAAATCTTCAAAGACTTTATCCAAGTCCTGTAGCCTTTGGATTAAACTTTGAGTCATCTCTTATGATCTGCAAGTTATGTCAGTACTAGGCTGGAAGTTATGATGTAACATACCGTGCCATGGTAGAAATGTGTCCTCAGGTAGAGATTTGGTGAAACTGTTTCTACCCAGGGGGTAAACCCAGAAATCCATTTCCTCACACAGTAATGTAACAAAGGGAGTAGAAGAGATTCAATCAAGCATAAGCAGAGGCAACCAACCTGAACATTTAAACCTGTGGGATTTGAACTAATTGTTCTCTGGAACGCTTAAGAAAGAAAAAGTGTGACCGTCTTTGCAGCATCGCATCGTACTGACTGATCAGGCGCTCACAGATCAGAACAGGGTTTGGAGGGTTTAAAAAAAATCTCTTTTCAACCTTTAGGAGTCGACATCATATTCAAATCCCTACTGTACAATAAATGGAAAGTCATCATGTAGAGAAGATCTAACTTCAGATACTCGTACAGAATCCTGTCTTGAACTCTGGTAGGAACAATGACAAGAAGCTATTGAAACCAAGGAGATAATTTGGCTTTCACCTTTGCAGCTCCTTAAAACTACGCAAACAGCACTTTCACATCTTTCAGTGCAGCCTCCCTCATTATCAACACTCCCTAATGGCTGGACACCTTTTATTTTTGCAACACCTGTTGTTGTTGTTTTTATAGTATCTAACCATGTGTGACTTACACCTAACACTTTCATTACCCTATAGCAAAAACCTTTCTTAAATGCATGTCCACAATCGTACGATAACAGCGCTGGTATTTACAGCATGTTTGATGTTAACGATGAAAGATATAAAGTTTGTCTGATTAGGGGGGGCTTCATTTCTTGCTCCTCTTACTGCCTGACCCTCTTAAAGCAATTAATGAATATAATGGAGGCAATGTTTCCCCTCATGGTATTTTTTCCCGTTGCTGATTCCTGAGCATCAAAAGGTGCCTGAACATTAAATATCCGATATATTAACCGGCGTGAAAAGAGTTGACCGACACATTCTCTGCTTCTTTATTGAAGGTTGAACACGTGCTTAATGTTGTAGTAATTACAGGCCACCGCTGCCTTGTGTTATTTCAGCAGCGGGATTATATTGAATAGAGTTCGTCCGAGAACCTTCATTCATATTCCTCGTCCTCTGCCAGTGTGATTTTCTCTCAGACTATTGAATGGGAAATTAGCGCAGGATACTACTTACGAATCCAATAAACATTTAGTACAAATTGGTCTCATTACATAAGATGGCTTTGGGTCCCCTGCCTGCCACACATGCTCTTGTAAATTAAAAAGAAGGAAATAAAAAGCCAGCCATGATTCTGAGTGACACCTTCCTGCCCTTCCTTTTTATTATTCAACCTATCTACACATAACAGATCCTTCTAAAGCCATTTCTCTCTCTCACATGTTTTAGGATGTGATTGCAGCCGCGCAGTTTATCATCATGCAGCAACATTAGCTGTTGGCACAGACAGCCATTATCAGTCCCCGGAGCAGGCTGGTTAGCTGGGCAGAGGTGTATCAGCAAGGCCACTCAATTTTTCTACCTCTCTGACGCGGCCACGTTGCCTCTCATTTATTATTTATCGGCGTGATTTTTAGAGGTGTGTACAAGCCAGACACACATGCATCCACTGATATGTGTGTGGGCACAGGGCACCTGTCCACACTGTGCTAATTTAGTCTACGGTCGCATCTACATGCCACACAGACACACAGATCTCACTGCATTGGACACGCTGCTGACATGGCTTTAGCTCAGATTAGCCAGGATTAGATAGGATCTGCTGCAGAACTGAATAAATGATTGAAAAAATATTCTGCTCAAAGCAATTATGAGCTTTATGCCTGCTAGTCATGATCAAAACTGAGTATTTCTGTAGTTTTCAAGACACAGGGAGATTTAAATGTGTCACAGAAAACCTATTTGAGCTCTGTAAGAGTTAAACAACAATTTCAGAAAGAATGCCTCCATTTTTCAACTGATCGCAAAACCCCGATTCCTAAAAAATTGGGAGGTTTGGTGAAAAGTAAATAAAAATGCATCATTGTTAAGAGTCCAGACGATAAACTGGCTTACCTGCTCCCTGACTGGTCACCCATTTCAAATGTTTGGGGCTATATGAGGCGTAAAATACGGAGCGTGCCAGCAGCGCCACTGCACTCTGCTCCGTTACAAATACTGTGAGTCTATTTTCGATAGAGTACCCTGTAGGCCACGTCAAGCTGGACAGAATATGACAACCCAGACAGGAAGTAAGACAAGGAAACGCACAGAGCGTTCAGCCAATTACAAAATAAAACACAATATACGGACTCGCGATCTTATTTTTCATCCCTTTATCAACATTAACTCAAAACAGGCACCGAATGAACAACAAATCATCCTCAGAGAGACAAAGCAACGTGTTGTTTGCACGTTTTTCTCTTTATTCCCGCGTGATCTTGTAGTTCTCCTGAGATGTGTGTACAGCTGCTCATGGCTGCGCTCTGCTGTGCTCACGTTCCAGAATCGGATCCAGTGGGGCAGGGCGCGGAGTATGTGAGCATTGAGGGTCAGTCGGATGGCAGCGAAGGTGAAGTGGTGGTCTGTATTAGACCACTCCCACTTGTGGGAGTATATTTGAGCTGACAGTTTTATCCTCTAACATACTTCTCTATTTTCATACTGTAAGTAAAGGAAGTGTAAAAGAGCCTTCAGACTGATCTGACATCTTTTAGCCTTATACTTGTCTCTGCTCACAACCTTATTTAAAGTAATTGCAAGTAAAAGTTAGATGAGAACCCAAAGTATCGAGAAGAAAAAGTATTATGTAAACTCATGGAGATAAATGAGGTTGGTAGATGTCTGCAGCAGAAGGATGGAGGTGCTCTCATTGTGGGGGAGTTGATTAGTGGTTGTCTGTCACTTTTAGTTCCCCCTACACAACATCACCACATGTTATGTTTCGCTTTATTTACACACACACGCACACACACACACCACACACGCATACACACACACGCACACACCTACACGCTTACAGTTGGAAAGCTCAATTCCCCAGACTTGCTCAGTGGCCTGTGGTTGATGTGACACATCCTCAGGCCCTGCAGTGATGCTCAGAGATGAGCCACAATGGTGGGAGCGACACGCACACACACGCACACACACACACACACACACACACACACACACACACACACACACACACACACACACACACACACAACATGGATCAGGTGACCTGTTCCTTGCAGACTTCAACCATGCTCGCTGGCCCTTGGATGATGAGTGGCAGGCAGCTCCTCTCTCGCTGTCTGTCTTCTCTTGTCCTTCCTCTTCTCTCCTTTTATCAGACGTGTAGGAATCTCGATTTGTTTCCATTCTTTTGAGCGTGAATATTTGGGGATATTTCTTATTTATAGAACAAAATGACCCTAAGAAGGCGTCGATAGAGTTGCATTTTGATAAGAACCGGTAACTCAACCATTGCTTGCTCAGGTACCTAATGTGTTGCCTTGTCTAATCACTTCTTCTGGTGTTTTCTTTGTTGTTGTTTATCGTGGAAAAGCTTTTTACAAACAATATAACCATCGTTAATATTACATGTTTATGCTACTACAGATCTATCTGCCTTTTTGCCTGACCTTCTGTTTACATGTCTATCTGTTCTGTCTAGTGTAGTTTATGTAATTATGGCAGAAATAAAGATTTGAATAGTTTCATATTAAATATACAGTACGGAGAGAACATTATGTTTGTGCCTGTGGTCCCACTTCACTTCAGAATGCATCACTACAGTGTGTCGAGGGTTTTAATCCCTTCCTAAGGTTTTATAACAAACATGTTAGCTCACATTAGGCTTTGTATCCCCATATTTCGTGGCTGCTTGACATTTGTTTAATGACTCTGCTGCATTAATAACCATTATCTTAAAATTGGCATCATAACTCCGCCTCAGTTGTCGGTTAACTTGACCCATTTTTTGAGCCATGTCGTTCTGACGATCACGGTTTCTCCCCCTGGCTCTGTCTTTGTGAGTGGCAGCTGGCCTCAGTCATGAGTGGTACGCTCTTTATAAGTGGCTCCGTCTATTGTTGAGAACGAATTTCAAAGTCTAGACCCCAAGTGTAAGACGATCCCAGTCCAATATTCCCTCTGTTCCATGGTGGGTTTGGTCTCCAACACTACGTGAGGGAACATTGGGCTGCTAATTGATCCGCCATGTTCACCATGTAGCTGCTTTCTTATCTCTCAGTTGATGACCAACAGGTTGTGTACATGGTGAAGGCTGAAGAAAATGGTGTTTAAGCCAACACCACACACCCAAGAAAAAAACCCTCAATAGAGTGGAAGGGATGGCAAAGTGGGGTGATAATCCTTTGTGGATTAGTCACTAGAAAGCCACTCTTTCCCCATTACACATAGCAGTTAATCCCTTGTTAACATTTGAATAAGTATTGATTGGTTCGTCTTTGAACCAGTTTGGGATTGAGATCTGGATGCTACATAAACACCTGTTGCACAAAGCGCTCTGTGTGGTTTTTTTGCTAATTCAGATTTCTGAAATGTAAACAAATGTGTCAGTGAGATATCTTCTCCTTTTTTTAGAACTTAATGGTACTTTTTACAGATATTTAAAAGAGTCCACTGGTGCAACTGGAATCTGGATGAATGAATGACACCTGATTCATGCCACTGGCTTATTTTAATAAGCTGGCATTGTTGCACTTCAAAGGAAGCATTAGTAGATTTTTATTCTGATGCAAGTTTTGCATCCGGGGGGTTGCATGAATACTTATGACGCAGATCATGAAAGAGCTCTGTGCTGGGTTTGGATCAACAGGTGTTTAAATTTGTGTCCCACAGAAACAGAAGTGTTGGGATACTTAAGAGGTTGTTATAACAACTTTCTGGTTATGGTTGAAGTGGCTTTTTTCCTGCAGAGCATTCCCGTGCTTCCAGCAGTACATTTTCAGTGTTAACTGTGCTGGTAGAATTTGGTGATTGCTTACTTTGATGTTGGCTTGGTAAAGGATGGGGTTATACCAGATTCCCAGCTGTGGATGTTAAAGCACTGTGAAGCTTCACTTGGTTTTTCTCTCAGTGCATAATATGAATCTTAGCCCAGGGCTAAGTGCTGTGTAAAAAGGCCTATTGACTCATCGATACCCCAAAGTTCATTAAATCATTAACCTAATCACTGTCTATTGCGACTCACTGGAGGCTCTACAAAGGAAAATACAGCCTATAATGTGTTAATGGTGCAAAATAGTGAGCTGGTACAGATTCTAAAAGCTATGCAGCTGTCCATCTACAGTTAAAAAGTGCTTTGTTACATGCAGTTTTGCTTCCATTGCAGACAACGAGCCGAGAAATTTGACAAAATGACAACAGAATCAGAATTTAGAAGAAGACACTGAATGTGATCATTCATTTATTCATCATCATGGTGCATCATAGTCTAAGCCTCCTCAGTGCTGTCTTTTGACCGAGCTCATCTTTTTTTGGGTTCCTTATTTGATGAGTAAGATCAACGGCAGGTTCACAATATGGGTTTGGACACTCCAGCTGTGACATGCTTTAAACAATTGCACTCAGATTTTGTGATGTGTTTTCAAAACCTTCATGTAATTTGCCTTTGCAATGCCCATGTGAAGCAACAGCAGCAGGAAGTGATCACTTTGAATTAGCTTTGAAATGAGCAGAGCAGATTCAGGCCTGACTCGGCTCTAGATTCTCTAAAGAGCCAACCATCAACTTTGAACTCATGAAACACAAAGACCAAAAGGCCAATTGGACAGGTTAGTGACCCCTGGTTTCAACTCTTTGTGGTGGGTTGGAATGAACTATCATTACGTCTTCAAGATAGAGAAGAAATGTTATTTCATGAAGAGAATGTGTGACCTTTTGGGACACATTGAGGAAAAAAATGTACTTAATATTCAGATAGGATCCCAGATGCCGAGGTTATTACAGAGCTAGGCCGCCAGTTTTTCCTATCACATTTGTTTACTCTTTATGCCTCTGGTCCTTCCTAAATAGACATATCCTTGTTCCATGGTCGTTTTGAAAAATGACTCTATTATGAAGAAGTCAAGCAGCCAAAATAGCCTTTGGTAGAGAGAAAGCCCTGATTTATCATCATCCAATTATAGTATTCAGAAGGTTGCAGCTCTCTCCATACAAAGTGTTATACTCATCCATACTTGATAAGATGCGGCATGCTGTAAACACAACCCCATGTAGGTTTCTCCTTTTTTTTAAAACATCTTGAGTCAAATAAACTTCACAGAATCCTTGATCACTGACTCCTCAATGTTCTTTTATTTAAAGGTTATTACAGGCACTATAGAAGTACAAGACGGTGCAATAAAACCCTTCATGACCCCTTTTGACTTCATGCAAGAGACTCAATTATGAACTTGTAGTCACTTGTACTCACGCCTTATTAACCCAGGGGTTCAAACTCTGCCCTTCCAAGAACCCCAATATAGCCTTCTCCCCCGCCGGGACCCCCTCTCCCCTGGAGAATTCCTTATACTTAACTTGCACAGAATTTATCCATGAGGTGATTATACATAGTACACGTTACAAGACTTGTATAAATGCATATTGAGTTTAGAGAAATGTCTTGACACCACAGTTCTGTCTGCCTCATGCAGAAATGTAACCGCTAAAGTGAAAAAAAAGCACAAAAAAAACGTGATTATATAAAACTTTATGTTCACACTGACAACAAACAGTATATGAATGATCTGTCAGTGAAGGCCCACAATCATTCTGTCTCCTACCTGTCTCCACAGATGAATTAGCAGTTTTAAATACGAATGTGTAAGTTTTCCTATCTTTATATAGATGATGTATGATACCTGTATAGGGTGGGTTCATGTTCATTATACGTGTAACAAACACGTACACACACAAATGGAGCAAAGACTCTCCCATGAGTCACGGTTTCTGAGGCCGGGGGAGTCGTGTTGCTTCCCCATTAATCTCTATTTTTGTTCTGTCATACCACACACACTCAAACACACAAAGACTTCTTTTGCATTGACGTTAGCTCCCTCCTCCTCACGTCTTCAACTGTTTCAAAATGTCTCTTTAATGTTGTCATCCTTTCATTGTCATGTCAGCGCTTTGTTTTCTCCTCTTACTACTTCACTCAACGTATCATAGCATGCGTCACACCCTCTCTCCTCTTTATGTGCATCTCTAAAGTTGCATGTCTGGTCTCTTCTTCTCTCACAGCAGGAGACCTCATTAGGAGACCTAAAGCCCCCTGCTACAAAAACACACATCCCTGTGTGAATGGCTAGATCTTTATTAACAGCAGGGTTGTTCCCACGCGATTAATTTCCTTGTCATTAAATAAAAAATGTAAATGAGACCGACTTTAGTCTAAAAGTAAGAAGACAATCAAACTTGAGCACAGTTTATTTAAGTGTATCTGCGGGTAATGAATGTAATTTGGTTTGCAGAGCGTGATTAATGCTAACAGTGTTAGCACGGCCAGCCATCAACTTGCCCGTGCTAAATGTGGTTCCACATTGCACTGGTGGATATGCCAGTTTAACCTGACAGCCTGCATACATATTTATCTCGACTGTTCACATTAAAATACTGCAGGGCGCGCTTCTCCTATAAGAAGCTATCTGTTCGCTGTGGTTGTTTACATCGAGGTAGTAGAGCGGGGAGAGCAGGCCTTCAGCACCAGCTGGTGGTGGGTGGCTGCACATAACATTTGACTGGCATTCAGGGCCATCATCTATTACCAACTAGTAATTCTGAAAGTGAGGATGATGTTCAACCAGTTAGTCGACTAAACACACACATCCCTAATTAACACTTCTTTTAAACTCAAACCACGGCTGTTTTTAAGTTTTCTTTTGTTTCTATCCTGCGACTAGTGCACGTATAGTGAAACTATCTGTTCTTCTCTTTATATCGTCAATATGTTGAACACCTCATTGGCATACAGGAAAAAACTGTCATCCTAGTGTCAGACTCTTGAGTACAGGTGTGAAAACATAATGTTCATAATGCATAATTATTATAACTAGCCCTTTAAAAGTAACGATAGTTTGCTTTTATTCTCTCTTCAGCTATTTGAGAATTTATAGATTCTTACATTATGTTTAGGTGAGAACATGCATTTGTATATGGCTTTCCACGCATTGTGTTTTGATACCTAGCATTTCTCAGTTGGCTGAATGCCTGCCTCTCTCTGCAGGCCATTCATCTCTCTCTCTCTCTCTCTCTCTCTCTCTCTCTGTTTGTCATTTGCTGTATCTCTCTCTCTCATCCGTCCCAAATTAAAGGCTCGTCTCGTCTCCACTCCACAAACCTGCCAGCCTCCAGCCTGTTGATAGGCTTGGAACAGGGTCGCAGTGCTGATCTTGTCCAAGAGGCTGCCTTTGAAGCAAGCTTGGAAAACATACATAGACAACACTTACACATACACGCAAGCACTACACACATACACACTCACACTTACTTACAGCAGCCATCCCTCTCCCTCTGGGCTGTGATGAAGTGTCCAAGGTGCGACTCTACCCTGCTCACTTCTAACGCCTGTTATATTAATGAAGTTGGCTAACACACAGGCATGGCTAGTCGAATTGAGAGATGGAGTCCAGGGATGCTTTTCCGCCAATATGTTGGGAGTGTAACTCTGTCTATTATGGACGTTAATCAACTTCTCTTTGTGCCAGAAGCAGCAGCACTTCTTCAGAGGAAGGATACAAAGAGTAAAGCAACGGTCCATGAAAGATAAACCTATAAGTGTGATTTTAAGGAACCGTACGTAGGCTTTTTCTCCCGTTTGATCACTGTGCTGCACATCTCTTTGAGGTGCTTGTTAACTGGAATTTGGAGAGAAAAAAAAGTCCTTCTCTTTGTCCAACCTGACTCGCATCAAAAAGTTTTTCAGAACACCTTGAAAACTTGGAGCGCTGGTTGACCACGTCGCTGCCACATTATCCACTGGTAATTAATTCCAGGAAGTGTGAAGTGTGTAACGTTGAAAAAGCGGGGTGCCATTTGATATTCATGAGGTGTCATCCTGTTTCAAATGTCCCCTCCGGTGTTAGCGTGACAAAATGCAGCTCTGTTCAATCCCAGGCCTCCCGCAGATCTTAACTGGAGGCTCATCACTCATCTCCGGTGTGCGGTCGGAGGACGGGAGGGTTTCGGCCTGGTGTGCAGGGCCATTTGTGCATCAAGGTGAGGGATTGCAATCTGGCGGGCGCTTTCTTCTCCGGGGCCAAGCCTGACTGACCATTAATGTCCTGTGATACTCAGGCTCCCATTGGCCACCGAGGACCATGTGCACAGATTCCAGGCTCCAGGGAAAGGCTTGTAGGTTCTGTCCTTCTCTGTGGACTGTTGTTCTACATTTACAGTGTTATTTAAATACAGTTTGAAGTAACAGATTCAAAGCAAACGTAACATGAATATCAAACGATTTTGTCTTTGTGTTTGAGTAGAATATTTAACAAAAAGTTTGCCTCATAAGACTCTCAAAAGGTAGAAAAAAAACATCACAATATGTAGAACTCTGCAATCATGAAAGCCCCTTTTTAGGCTCAAACTCTATGAAACTTTTTTCTAAAAAGAGCAAACCTCCTCAGAAAGACAAGGATAGATCACAACAATATCAGAAGAAACTTTGAGAAAATATTGTTGAACAAGAGCACAAAGGAATTTCATTCATTTTTCATCGACTTTTGTTTTCTCTAAGGACTTTGCCTGGAAAAAAGGAATGTAAGACACGCATTTCAACATATTAGAAGAATTAAGTGCATTTAAAGCCAAAGTTCAACAAAGACCCAAGCTACTCTTTGTTTCCATGCCTTATGACCTACATAAGAATCCAGTGTTGAGTGTATTTGATATTGCAGACAATTCTCTGCACTGGTGAATGTCTGTGGTTGTCTAAGGACCCGTGTCCACCTAGCGTCCTTTTTCAATTGTTTTCAATGAGGAGAGAGTGTTCGCAGCAGAAAGTGGCCGCCTGGAGAAAAAGCGCAGCGCCCAGCGTACTTTTTACAAGCGCTCTGCCGTTGTTGTGTGGCCGCTCTGATTGTTGCCTCCTAAGGATCGGATCTTGTACCCACATCCTCTTTGCTCCGTGTCTGCTGGGGTAAAAAATGATCTCAAATATAAAACATACAATAAAAAGTAACAGAGCAGTATCGGTCATACAGCGGCCGTTGTCAACAGACTGTTGTCATAGAGACAGGACAGGCGAGCAGCGCTTTTCTTCTCAGCGCACAGCCAGTGCTTTTTTGCCTGGAAAAAAAAGCTAGGTGGACACGAGGCCTCAGTTAAGATAATGTGACGATCATTCTGTAAAAGATGCTGACTCTCAGGAATGCATTCAGCTGTTCAGAAATTTAATGATTCCGGGCAATCAAACGTGGACACAAATGTCCCTGATGAATGCTCTGATGATATAAAGCGTTGGTCCGCCACACAATTGGTCACAACTTTACCTGTGGCCATGAATAAATAAAGGCTTTCTAACTTCTGTAACGGAGTGCCTTGGATATCTTTTTGTGTTTGCCTACTTTATTCTTCAGAGGATTTTTTTTCACTCAAGTGATAAACACAGAGCCTAGTTTTTCATGGACACAATTGGTTTTACACACACTCCCGCCCATATTCTTATGCAAACAGCATCTTATATCTCGTCTCTCTTTAAATATCAACGTTCCTAAAAGAGGATAGAGATGAAATCATACACGTCTGTACTGTTTGGATCCTCGTGCAGTTCTTGGTTTTCTTTTTTTTTAATGCTGTTCTTAGTCTTTGGTGAGTTCAGATTATAACTAAGAGAAATGATGGCTAAGTGTAGAAATAACACTTGAGTAATCATCTAACAAGACTTTGCTGTAAAAGAGATCCTTTTATTGATAAGCCTTTTTCTTCCAATGAAACCTTCAGAAGGATAAATTCCTGTCAGCTCTTCATCCAGTCCTCAAAAACTCACATTGGTGTGACACTACAAAAGACAAGTGCTCTTATCCTCCGTCTTCTCTCAATTTGTTTGCAAAAATGTTTGGATTGGAATTGGATGGGGGGGAGGGAGGAGAAACACCAGCAAAAGCCTGCAATCAAGCAAGTTTAGACCAAAAAGACAAGTGTGTGTTTGCAGCCACAGTGATATATTTTATATTGACTGAACGTTGCAGCCTGCAAACAGAAATATCCTTTCTTTTGGGCTCCCTCTGCACAATAAATAAGACATTTCACTCCATCATTTCCTTTCCTCTGGATAACATCAGCTGAATCTGGCACAGAGTTTATTGTTTATGAATAAGGCCAAATCCCGCCATTACAAATTTACTGACAATAATGCTCTAATATTGTTTGTTTGGAGTCTGCTGTGGAGGCAGCAGTGGCATCAAGTTAAATATTGATGCTCGGCCTTTCTTTGATAATCTGTGAGAAACGAGAAACTGGGAGGAAAGCTTTTTGTCACTGCTAAAATCCATAGTGTTGCTCTTTTTTTTTTTGCTGGGAAGCAGCACCTGTAGTGAGACGACCTCTTCTAGAGAGTCTGAAGCCTGAAGGAGTTTAGTAAGCTTTTCAAATCTCTCTGCTTTAAAGATGTTGAGTTTTAGGACATAAAAAGAGGAGACAAAAACAAACACAAGCCGTCCATAAACAAACACAATGAATCTCTCCCTGCAGATTTTAAACTACTTCAATACCACGCTGAGGTGAAGTACAAACCTATCATTGTTTTCTGTGTGCACAAATACATGCACCTCTGCAGTGTGTAAATGCCCTTGACAGCAAAGACTGTTTAGGAATGCTGAACAGGGTGTTACCCACCATTCTCTCCCTGCAATCATCGCATGATTGGCAGCGATAGAACACACATCACACACATACAGCATGTAGTGGGTAATGTATGAGTGTGTTTGTGTGTTAGCCGGGAAACATGAAGAAAGAAAGAACCCTTATTACCAAGAGAAAGCTGTCACATATTATGCATTTCATGGGTAAAAATAAGTATTTGTAAGAAAGCATCAGTCTGAAATTGCATCAGTCAAGCCCCGCCCTCAACAGGGAGCAACCCTCTGTCAAGCCCCGCCCTTCTTAGTTACTGTTACCATAGGTCAGACTAAATCTCTTGTCGCTGAGCGCCTTCCCCTTTGACTCAATTGAAAATGCCCCACAATTTCATGGCTTTTAATTTGATTGATTTGATTCTTTATTAAACTTGGCCTGAGCGAAAGAATAAAGACAATAATACGGTAGGGTGGATGAGCATAACTGGAAATCTCTAAAATCTTGTTATAATCATTTAAACTATGACCGATGTCGGATGCTAGGGATGTTCTGCTAAAATTAGCCGCCCCCTAGCTGACACATCCTCAAAATGTTGGCAATGGGGCCTTCAAATTGTATTTAATAGTTCAGTTATGTGGACAATTTGAAAATCTCAGCAACATCCCAGCACTGCTAAATGCTATTGATCCAAAAAAAATACCCTGGGGATTACGATGTGAATATCTTGATTGACTCTTGCAGACACCCCAAGAAACTTTTAACCATTTTGTAGTAACAAAGTTAAGGTCACAATTTCACTTGGCCCAGGCGAAAGTTTTTTTAAACGGAGATAGCCCAGCAACAGTTGCTATGAGAGGGGGTTCTCTGATTTGTGAGTAAGCTGACCAATCAGAGGGCCAACGAAGGGTCTATTGGACCCAATACATGACCTGGTTTGGTAATAAGAGCTAATCACTGACCTTGGGTGTCCAAAAAGGTCTTGCTATTCTGCTTGATTTTTTCCCTTGACGAAGTGATTTGGGAAACTTTAAAGGGACTGCAATGACAATGGACTCACTGAAGGAATGTGTAGGCTTCTTTTTGGTACCATTTCTAACTCGTATAACATGAATCAAGCTGCGTTTCCACCAACAGAGTCCCTTTTACCCCATAAAATAATTATTTCATGGTGAAGACACCCTGTAAAGCCAACATACAAAGTTTCTCTCGAAGAAACTTCTAAAAAATGTTTAGCCATGCAGCACCAGCCTTACTTTTATTGTGCATTGGGAACCTGGGACTCTTGAGGTCCCTTGGGGTACAGTCCCAAGGGCTTCTGTCTGCTTTGACTTGTTGGTAATCCAGCTCTATAGTCCTCTCATCTGAACAGTCAAAGTGCTTTACAAGAAAAGATAAAACATGAACATGGAAAATGATAAAACAATGGAATAAGCTTCCAAAGTAAAAATGGTCTATTTTTATCCTTTTGGCCATTTTTGTATGACCGTCCTTTACGGTGGATTCACCCTGACTGAGCTTTTTTCTGTATTTTATAAATACCAGTATATGAGCACTTGAGGTGAAAGGTGGAGGTAGGGTACATGGGGTTATTGCTGAGATGACAGATGAAAACAGCTCGGAAAGGTCCAGATTTAGAGTCTGACAGCAACAGCGTGATTGGTTGGCAGAGGTCACGGCAAATCAGATCAGTTCAGGCATAGCGTGAGAACCCCTATAGTCATCTGACATATAGAGCTAACAACATAGAAAATATGCATTAATATGAAATGAGCCCGGGAGTGTAATCTCTTTGATAAGAAACACAGCTAGGCTCCATTTGGCTGTTTCTTGTTCCTATAAATAAGCACAAGTGGCATTAAAAATGTATTAAAGGGTTTCACTTGATGCAACCTAATGACACCTTGTTATCTATGCAGTGTGTTTCCCTTAATATATGTGCTCATTACATGTGCAAAGCAAATTCCCTCAAGGGGGCAATAAAAGGTTTCACTCCAGCTGCGTTTCATTTCGCTCCAAATCCATGTTGGAAGCAGAACGAGAATATCACCCTCCACAGCTAACAAGACCCCTCAGCCCTTGACCTGTGGATCTATAGAGAAAGTGTCTGAGGCTCAGCAGTAGTCAAGAGCTGCGACAGTTTTCCCAGCACAGCTGACAATGTCACTGCTCCCTGTGCCTGCTTCTGAGGGGCAGGCCGGCTCAGTCAGCGGTACCATAAATGTCACTCTATCTTTGATGGGCCCTCCTGTGGATCGATGCCAATATGTAGCATGGCTCCCTCCAGCCCCTTAACCCCCATCTGTCCATCCATCCATTCAGTCACTCAACCATCTATCCATCCACCCCCTCTTGGTCCCTCCCTCTGTCCTCCTCCATTCCTTTCATCTTTGTCCATTTATATCCATTCCTATTCTTCTCTCTTCACCGCAGCAGGTCTAACCCTCTCCCTCCTCTGCACCCCCGCACTCTTTGCCATGCATGTGTCACAAAGCATGGGCATTTCTAGCCAGTTTTTCAAGGGATTACATCAAAAATAATGATCACCATCAGTGATCCGTGTGTAGGATCTATGCAATCTGTACATATAACATAACATTTGTTTCAGTGAGTTAAAAATCAGATTTTCTTGTGTGTTGTTACAGCTCACTGTTACAGATGGACTGATGGCAAAGGATTCATTAAAAAACGACTAACACTTTGCAACTGCTCACCTTTAATCTTTCTACAATGGTTTGCTGTGATCATCTCTACAGCGTTTTTGGTAACCACAATGTACTAGGGGTTTGTCCAGGTGTTTGCTTGGTGTGAAGGATACACTACCGTCCACGGTGTCAACTCCATCTTTCTCAGTAGTGAGTTAGAGCTTTGAAAACTGTAGACAGCCAGGGGGCCTGAGTATTCACTGACCTCCCAACACGGATGTTGAGAGGCTGCATATCTTTGGTTTGTGCAGGAACACGCACAGAAGGAATAGTGTTGGGCTTTAAAAGTAAGACTAAAGCATACCAGAATAGACCCAGCACTGGCACAAAATCAATGCAGTCCAACACTTAATCACAGAAGCTCCTCTGACACAAATGCTAGGTAAGCACTCTGAAACTTGGAGGCATGTTGAATACCTGAACAGTTGTGCCTTTGAAAGATGTGAGCAACGTCTGACGGCATAATGCCATTCTGAATGGTAACTATCACAGCAGTAATCATTGTAAAAGAACACAAGATGACTAAGAGGTCTGGTCAGTGGCCAAACCTAAACTTTTGAAAAGACAACCCTGTTAGAACAATCTCTGAAGGAGGCTGACAATGACAGCTATACAAAAAGACAGGATGGAATATAAGTTATTTAGTAATCATTTTAACCTTCTTACCACCTGCATCTCGTCTCTGTGGGACAATATAAGAAGGTATTAGTGTGAATATGGGCTCTGTAAAAAGAAAGACAGTCTGCTTCTATTGTATTAGTGACTAAGCCAAGAGGTATTTGTTGCTTCCAGTTGTTGATAGTGTAAACCTCTATTTGCACGAGGCGGCTGTGGCTTAGTGAGTTGTCTCTGAACCAGAAGCTGATCGTCAGTCACATGCCGAAGTGTTCTAGGGCAAGACACTGATCCCCAAATTGCTGCTGCGTCAGAGACGTGTGAATGAATGGGATTGGTTATTACTGATGGTCGGTGTGTGAATGTGGTGTGCTGTGTAAAAAATGCTTCGGTGGTCAGAAGACTGGAAAAGCGCGATACAAGCTCAAGTCCATTTACCATTACCATATTAAACGATAAAAGAGGACTTACGTATATAACATATTATGACAGAGATTCAGCTGAAACATATCAGTGGAATGGACATGAATTGGAAACTCTAGTTTGATTGGTTGGGTTACCTCTCAGGTCAAAAGGCTGTCCATTTTCTGCTTTTTTTCTGAAAAATGGGTGCTTTTATTACGACTTAGAAGTGAATTCACAGATAAAAGCATCGATACTTGAAGATTTTGTTGAATCAAAACGTTTTGAAAGGAACATATCTAGTCTGCTAAAAGTTTTTCTTTGAATTGTACATCAATGGAAAGCCTTTTCAGTAAAGTAAAATGTTTTCATGTAGTCTAAGCTATAGACATTGTTGAAGATACATCAGTCCAGGGTCAAGTTCCAAGCTGAAGACTCTGCTGTTGCGCTGGGATGCAGCTACATTCATTTCTCACAGATGAGAGATGAAACACAGGCCTTGTTTGGTCCTTTTTTTTTTCAACTGAGAATTCTTCTTACATGTTTTGCGGAAAGCTTCAGTGTTAGAGGTGATGAAGTACCTTTCAGCAGAGTCCACCACATTAGACATAACTCTGAAAATTAAGTGTTGGTTTGGATTAGGATCTAATAGAAAGTTACTGTGTGTGATAAGCAGTGCAGCAGCTCAAGGTAAATCAATACTCCCAAGGCCTCCTGAATATTACAGGTCTCTTTGAAAACTTTGTATTCATATTGTTGTACCTTGTGACCTCCACTTCATGTTTATGTCTTTTCCTTCCTTTAGCCTCCATGTGCATGTTTTCACCTATTCTTAAAGGTCCAATCTGTAAGATATCTACTGAATGCTATGTTGAAGTGCTGGCTTCTCTGACAACAATGCAGCAGCCAGTATGTCCTCCTTCTAACTTTGGATTCTGGTCCTGAATGGTCTGTTTTTGTTTGGACCAGAGAAGGTAGACGGTTTTAAGGCACCTCCACACGGCCGTTTTGGACGCCTATTTGTTTGTCAGGGAAACGTCAAACCAACAGGTGTTGCAGCGATGGAAGCGGGCAAGAGAACTGGTTCAGATAGAAGTGATTGTACCCGACCTAAAAAGCCTCTGCATGTTTCTAATAAGCTCCACGAGTTACATATTGCTCCTTTACACTTACTGCACAAAAAAATGGTGGAAAACTCTGTAGCTTAAGGTAAATCTGGTTTTTAATTTTCCAAACCTGTTTTGACTTCCGGACTTCCTAAAATATGCTGAAATATAATCTCAGTTAAATAAAATAAAAATGAATTAGAATTAATGAAAGGCTTATTTCAGCCAATAAATATATTCCTTGATCTTGATGTTGTGCACACAAAACCTTCAATGTCCTTTAAATCCCTGATGTCCCGATTTAGCTTATTTAAACAGTCAATGTTCTAAAATTCAAAATGAACTCTTTTGAGATAAAAATAAATTGGGAACAGCTGACTATTTTTTCGTCCCTGTGAATTATGAGAAAGTGATTCTGAGATATTCATTAAACTGAATCACGGTGTGTTGTTTGTGTCTACGTGTTCCTTCAGGTACTGCTGAGGAAGTGAAATATGAACCTGGAAATCCAATTTGAGAAATGGATCCCTGAATTTGTCGGCTCATGGGATGCTGAAACAGAGCATCGACAGTAATCATTTCAAGGACAAGGTGTAACAACCAAACACATCTGTTAAACCTAAACTAAATGTTTGTTTTGGTTACAAAAAGTGAGTGAGTGAAACGAAAGCATTAAAAGCATACTTAGGTGTCCATGACCATTTGAATGGAACTCAACCTATGTGAGTGCTCTGGTCTCTTATACAGTATGTAGTAGTGTAGTATGTAGTTCAACCATGTTACCTAACAACTCTTCACAATGAGATTAGCAGGAAACCAAACATATTGCATGTCAGAGTGCTGCCTCTGAGTGCAGGAAGCCTTTAACAGTAATGGGCCCATTTATCCAGCATCTCACAGCTTTTATGTACATCGTGTACGGGGTTTCCAGTGTGACATGTTTTATGGCTAGGAAAGGTCTCGGGCACATTACCGGGTAAGAAAGTTCCTGAATCTCTGCTTTCATGAAATGTCCTTTTACTGTGGTAGGTCAAATGAATAAAACAAATAGTACCCACAATTCTTGGATTTCTGTAGAGGAACAGACTGAATATATTTTTCTGACGTAAACACAATGATGGTGTTGAATGTGGATCTTTTGTGACAAATGAGCTATTAATTAATCTCAATGGTGCATGATATTGATATGTATAGTGTGTGGGGGGGGAGAATGAGCCGCAATATGAGTTTATATTAAAAACTCAAACTACTTTCAACATCAAAAACTCATTTCATGTAAGTGATTTATTAAGTTAAGAGGTCCAAAGTGGAGGAGAATTTAGAGTGGGCTCTGCATTTAGAGATTCATTTTCTCTGGCTTGTTTGCTGCATCAACAGGCCCAAAGCACCAAAGTAGTTTCATGAGTAGTTCAGGGACTGAGGCAGTTGTCACATTCATTCTGGGCAGCTCTATTGCACAAACAGTATGAAATCATCGTACATTTATACTGATTAATGGATAAATATATGGCCAGACACGAACGTTTTACAATCTATCCAAAGTGCTTTTAGAGCTGCATGCATACAGATGTGCAAAGTTCAGTAATGTCTGCCAAAAGTAACATGTTAAAAGACAGGAAGATGCAAAATGTGCTCAAAATGTGACACGGATCACCTTTTGCTGAAAGTAGAACTCTTTGTACTTCAGTGCTTGGGGATGTAAGACTTTCAAAAAGCTGTTAATTGTGGCGCCAGATAGCCTCGCGGTTATATCGCCAGCCCCGTTTATAGAGGCTTTAGTCCTCGAAGCGAAGGGCCCAAGTTTGACTCCAACCCTCGCCACTTTGTCGCAGTTCCTCGCCCACTATCTCTCCCCTAGTTTTCGACTCTATCCACTGTCCTTATAAAGGCATAAAAGGCCCAACAAATCAATCTAAAAGGAAGAAAATAAGCTGTTCATCCTGTGTTTTACTTTTTTTTTGACCTGCAGAAAAAAGCTGTCAAGAGTTGTTTTAAAGAAATTCACATAGAGCTCTAAAGTGCTGCCTTGAAATGTCATCGTATAAATCGCTATAAGCGCTAAATCCTAACTAATTTAACCCAAATCACTTGTGAAATTTTGCTTTGAATTTAAATAAAATTCAATCATGTTAGCTTGGATAATGTTGGCCTTAAAATGAAGCATGTTCTAGTTTGACTCAAGCCAGGCTTTTCACATAAGATCCAGGTTTAAAAAAACTTCAATCTAGAGCTGTTTCCACACAAACACAAAACTACAGAACATTTCAGAAACATTTTAGGGCGAGCTGCATGTGTGAACCTCCTGCTGTGAGGTGAACATGAGAACAGGCAAGTGAGGAAGATTTCAGGGGCAGCAACTTGAGATTGTGCTGTCCTTGAAATCTAGAAGTCTGGAAAACTTCAGGAGTGCAGGCGTGTAAGATTCCTTAATGTTCCCTCGATGTGTCTAATCCAATACGCAGCCAGTAGAATAACAAGTCAGTACTTTGAGAAAATGTTTGTTGATCGCTCTGATCACGATTGTTTTACAAGACAAAAGTAGAGATATATGAAACGTTATATATTGTTCACCTTTTAGTCGTTTCTTAAGAAGCTTAATGCCACTGAGCACTTCTCACCTTTCCAGCAGTGTTATAACTAAAACATGGCGAGGACATCTCATGAGACCTGCCAACACTGCTGGAAAATAACAATGCTTTTCTCTCTCTCCAGCAGAAGGAAGTTATCTTTGCTATCAAAGAGACATCCTACAACCCGTTGTCCTGCATATCTTTCCAAGCTTACAAAGACAACACTGATGATCTCTTGACCATTACAAACATCTGAAGACTGTGCCAGAAAAAGATCATTTTCAAGTTTCAGTGCTTGGAGGAACTTGCACATTAAAGTGACCTATAAAGATGTGATGTCTCTCTGTTTACCACCCATGTATGCTATGTTGAGGTATTCTTATAGGCTAATAATCAGCTGTCTTGGTTGGCAATCAGCGCATTGTAGCTGAATCCAAATCTTCAGCAGACCTAACTGAAGAAGGACATCAGCTTTGTTCTGTTCTGCTAACGGGAACCTTGGGTCGTCATGGCTGCCTAAATGAGTTGCTCATTTATTCACAAATCAATGGCATTTGGCCCCCACTCCTTTGAGGTCTCCCTGTCTATAAAACCCTGTAGTGTTGTATCTGCTGCTGAAGCTAGATAAGAGCAAAGGCCTGAATTCTCATCTCAAACCAGTACTCTTCCAATTCATTGTCTTATGTGACATTTTTTATCGTAATTAAGCAGTTTCTTCCAACATGTTTTTCACTCTAATATTTGCTAAGCTACATGCTTTCATGTTGAACTGACTTCAAGAATTGACATAGCCCATAAAATGAGAACCAGCAGCACCATGACAACATATGAGGGATCTTTCAGGCTGCCCTCTTCAGAGCTGGCTTTAGCTTTTTTTTTTTTTGCTTTATGAATGAAATGATTCATTTGCAACTTGGTAATGAGCTCATTTATTCACATGTTAACATATCTAAAGAAAATATGGAAAATGAAGAAGGATATGATACAGTATGTTCAAGATCTTTGTGAATAACCTTTAAGAATATTTGGAGCCACAAAGGTTACATGCAGCTTCATCCAACATTTCCAATATTCATGCAAATTAAAATAGTGATCTTAAAAAGGAACGAGAACAGAATCTCCCTTTTAATCCAATATCATTGACTGTTATGTCATCTTATGTCAGGGGCATAATATCAATGATTACAAATAAAACAAAGTAAATGTTTGAACTTGTTGTGACCATATTGAAAAGAAGAACAGACTTCTATTTATTCAGGAGCTTAGAGGTGTCATACTATGTGGCCTTCAGATTAGATGTCCTGTACATGTCGCACTTTAGCACCAGTCTCTGACAGTACGGACCGACTTTAAGAGTCCAGTCACCCCGCTCTGCTGCTCACTTGTTGTCTTGAATTGAGTAGTCTTCAATGGACACAGCGTCCCATAAGGTTGATTTACTTAAGAGTAGCTAGTGGCGTGATCCAGGCTGGTGATGCCTCTTTTCTACCTCATTACTGTATGTCAAAATCCTGCATACAATGGAGATAGATGTGCTCAGCTACAGCTATGAGGTACTGTAAGTATTTTCAATTGTGTAAAATGAAGGTGAATCTACAGAAGATTTGCAAGGCTTTTTTAGTGAAGGGCTTTATTGCAAACGACAGAGCTACAGAGACAAACACTGTGTGATATTAGCATCATATTAGGGTTAAGGGCTAGGTAATAAACTCAGCCACTGAAAGGTCCTCATATCGATAGCAGTGCAGGAATGTTTGAGTGTAGGCGGGTGTGCTGGCAGATCTGCACTGTGTGACGGTGGTCAGATGTGTGGGTGTGGGGAGGTCATGCTGACTGCTGATTACCCAGATGGCACACACACCATAGGTGTGTACGATTGACAAATGCCACATTCGTCATAGCTCCTTTCCTCCAGCATGTCCCCGATGATGTGATATCCCTTTGGATGCCATTATGGTTTATTTTACTGGGTTTATTGGATTGGGTCTATTAAGTCGCTGTCCTGATGTAATATATTTTCACAAAGGGATATGAAGGGACAGTCCAAATTTATGCAGTGCTGCCTCACTGCGCTCTCGTCTCTCTGCTCGCATTATTTATGGCATTCAGCCTTTTTAAAGCATGAGATACAGGGTTTTGTGTGTATTTCAGATTTCGAGTTAAAGGTTGGTGCTACAGACAGAGATCATAGTTCATGGACTGGGGACCATAAATATCAACACTAAATTCCATAGAGAACCCCTCAGCCGACATGTCATGAACGTGGTCAACCAGCCCAAGTGGATCCATCTTGGCCTGGAATAAGGAAATGCATGCTTTTGCACGCTCTTCAAACCTACCGTAACACGAGCTGTCTGTTTGGTCAGTTTCATGAGGACTTGTATTTGACATCAAAGAGGAACATTATGTGTTTCACGGCTTTGATATTCAGCAGAGTTTCAGATAGCCGTCTGGGAGGTCACAGCATGCTGACTCACTCATCTGCTAAGTGGTTAGATCAAGGGTCTTCTTAATAATAGAGACGGGGAGGAAGAGATTCGCTGCATAATCGCCGTGATGATCTCATGATGTTGAAAACGTTTGCCTCATCACCACAATATAGTGAATATCTCCAACAATGTTGAGCTGTTTTATTTTATGCTAAATCTCTTTATCCATAAGAAACAAAGACTTAGTCTAATAAAGATTATGTGATGCAGTTGAAACAAAGACTGTGTAAACCTTGAAGGTAATCTCAGCGGCATCACCCATTGGCTCCTGAAGTGGGGGTATTGAAGCCCATTAATGGCGCTCGCCATATTGGAAACGCTGTCTCAAACTAACTTCCGGTCAACTTAGCAACAGTCAGAGTGGCAGAGCTCAGGCTGTGAGTCAGATCAGCCACGCCCTTAATCAATACACTTGGTGCATCACAGGTGAGTCACTTACAGATAAACAGGTAATGGCAAGGACAGCTGGTGACCCAAAATCCTCCGCAGACCAAACGTCTCATTACAGTTTGACCTAAGCGGTCTACACAGCCTACGAAGACTAGGTCCTTAGGGGGCTAGGTCCTTTGAAGGATGCTACCCATGAATAGAGATATAGATGTTGTACAAGGGCCTTAAACCTGTATTTTGACCTATTGGCTAGCAAGGGGGCAACCGCTTTCTGCTTGGTTTATCACCTCAGAAAACATTTTGCCTCGACTTGATGTTCTCAATCAGTCGTTTAAAGTCGTCTTCGATACAAAATGCTGTTAACTTGATAAACCATGGTCCCATTCAGAGAAGAATTACCTATAAAGCAAGGGCATGCTTAAGTGCATGGCTATCTGTGTTTGACAATCTTTGTCGACTTCTATTCTTATCCTTTTGCTCGCTGCAGAATATACCCTTTTGCTTTAAATGAATAGATCTCGGCAAGATTGCATCTCAGCATCAATCTGTACCGCTTGATGAGGAGGTTATCATCACAGGATTAGGGTGGATGATTAGGATTCTTGTCTCTGCCACATGTTTCGATCATATTTTTAAGCAGACATATGTTGTGTCGTGTTTTAGCTTCGGGCAAAGTCAAACCACTGTCAGGTGGCTGCCTGGATAAAGCCAACAAAGCGCATTAGCCCGTAGTAGAGCCGGTTAAATACCTTCATTGTCTTAATGTCTAATTAGTGTTGGAGCATTTTCAGGTTGTCAGCTAAATGGCAGGTACACATCTCTGCTAGCTCGTCCACAAGTGATCTGAATGATTATATGCAAAGTCAGCGTCTGTTAAACCATAAAAATCAAGATCATATCATGACAAGGACATTATGTGTTTCTGTAAAAGCATATACATAATCATTATTTACGCTGAGACATACAATGGAATACTACTAAAGACGTTTGTAAGAAGTCTGTACCTTGTTCTGCATCCAGTGAACAAGTCAGCAGAACAACACGAGCTGTATTTCTCTTGTGCATTAAATATTGCTGCTAGTAAATATGGACATGGCCTCTGTTAATTAACTTGCCTCACTAGGAGAATTAAGTGTGAATGGCAACCCTAATCTCACACACACTCACTCTCCCTCCCTCCCTCCCTCCCTCACACAAACAAACATACTCACAGATGTTAGACTAAACTGTCAGCGAGAGGACTTAGCCTACTTTTCTTCACAGTACAGCTGGAAGGATGTGGATGTATTTACATGCCTCCACATGAGCCCCCAGGGGGACGACCGCTTTTGATGTAAGAGTTCCCTTAACACGCGTGGCATCACGTATTAGCTGGTTATCTTTGTGTAAAAGCATGTTATGTGGAAATATGTGTGTGTGTGTGTGTGTGTGTGTGTGTTTTTGTGAGTGAATTGCAAGTTTGCATGCTGGATGCCACAAATCACATTTATTTCTGACTGTTCTGCCATCGAAAAAAGAAATGCACCTAGTTTTATTACATTACGTTTGTGATACAACGAAAACATCCAGTGGAAGCTGAATCATTTCTTTCACATCTTTTTCTGGCACAGCCTTTAGATGTTTGTAATGGTCAAGAGATCATCAATGTTTTTTCTTTGTAAGCTTGGAAAGATATGCAGGACAACGGGTTGTAGGATGTCTCTTTGATAGCAAAGATAACTTCCTTCTGCTGGAGAGAGAGAAAAGCATTGTTATTTTCCAGCAGTGTTGGCAGGTCTCATGAGATGTCCTCGCCATGTTTTAGTTACAACACTGCTGGAAAGGTGAGAAGTGCTCAGTGGCATTAAGCTTCTTAAGAAACGACTAAAAGGTAAAAAATATATATAACGTATAACACTGTGTAGTCCATCTTATGATGTGATGTTTGTAAATTGCATGCAAGTATCGTCGACTATCGATGCAAACAGTTTCCAAACACTAATCTTGACCTTTGCCTTGCATCACTTGTCTTCCTCCTTCCTTTCTCACTTCGTCTCTTTTCTGGTTGTTTTCTGTTAACTGTTGTGAACAAAATGATTCAATTCTGACATTCAAAAGCCATCAACATGTTGTAGTCAAGCAGCAACCTCCGGTCTTGAAAAATGAAGCCGATGCAGAAGTGCAAAATCCTGCAGTTCGTTGAGTGTCCACTTGAGGCTGGCTCCAGGAACACCAGAAGTCACACACAAACAACAGGCAAAAAATCTGTTTTTACAGCACAAATAAACATGTTTACAGCCTGGTACAAAAACAAAATAGGTCTGATTAGTTATTGTCATCACTGGCACACACTGTACGGGGGCTGATTATTATTATTTTTTAATGGCTTTGTTTTGATTTGATGAACGATACGTGTTATCCATAGTTCGGCGCGTAGCTGACATGATTGACAGGTGGGCGTGATGTAACGGTTCATCAAGAGGTTTAAAACCCGCCTCAGCTCCAGCTCTCAGCCTGTCGTTAGGTTGACTGAAAGTTAGGCTGAGACAGCATTTCCAGCATGGCGGCTGCTGCTGATGAGCCTCCTGCGCCCCCTGCAGGAACAGATGGCTGACGTCACTCAGGCTTCATCCATTAGTATTTACAGTCTATGGCTGTAGTGCTTAGATGTATCAAAACGTAAAAACATGAAATAACTTTTGCAACAAAAAAAAAGTCCCAGTCCTCTGATCTCTTGTTTTGTTTCTTAATGTACTGCAGCTTTACTAGCTTCCTTTTTTATGTATTCATTCCTACTCCTCCACCTCTTTTTCCCCGCCTTGATACTCCTAAACCCCCCTGAGCAGACCATGATCTCTCTTTGAGCTCCCCTCTGTGATTTCTTTTAGTGAGTTACAGGGTACACACTGTTAATTTCACCTCCCCGTCCTGTAACGTGCTCTCCCCAGCAGCAAGCTGATTTCTCCTGATAGGCTATCAGGTCAGCTGCAGCGGCACAGAACACTCTCGTCTATTCATTACACAGCAGGTAGTAAAAAATACATGCAACACAAGAACACTTTTTCTGGCGTAGCTTGTCATTTAAAGCAATGCTGCCTGGAAATGTTCCCCATCTGTTCTTTCTGCTAATATAGCTTGTTTAAACAGGTGAACATAGAGTACTCTGTCGTATTCGAGAAAACGGTACAGTCGGTCACTGAGTAGTCAGTTTATATATTATAGTACGCTTTCAGAGTCATAATCATGCTTCATCTTGGAAGATGACCGGAGAGATGATGCATTTTTCTTTATGCATGGAATAATTTTCTACCTCTGCATGAAATTGGGGGAAAAAAAAGACAGATTCTCAAGAAGGTATGCAACGTTTTTCCCCATGAAATGTCGGTACTGGGTATCAGTGATAAACTCATGGTGGTTATAGCTCCATATTTTTTCACATGTCAGTTCATCTGTCCATACCATGTTTTAGTATTCAAGCCGTGCATATTGCCAGCGAGTCATGACTAATATGAGCGAGGAGCCACCCCGAGTCCAGCTTTAGAGCATGTGGCCCATATTTGCATATTTTTCACCACCTGGTATGATATCCATCACGGCATGGTGATGTTTGCCATCGCAGAGTAAACCCTCTGATATTTCAGCGGCCTTTTTCATAATCTTCAGAGTCATGTGGGGGGCCTTAAAAGCTTTAGAAAGAACAAGACGAGGCTTCTCCCTGTTCCTTGTTCCCTCACCCTGTGTGTCTCACCCTATGCGTGCCTGTCTTAAAAGATATGTTGCTACATATTCAGGCTTTAAGATGAATGTAATCACAGAGCTTCCAAATCCCAGAGGGGTTTTTTTTAATGTAATTTTGAGCACTAATTATTATTTAGTGTTTGCACAAGATATGATCTGTATGTAAGTTATTACCTTGTGCAGCAGGGGTGGGAAAAACATCTACTCACTAAAGTAGGCCTACTGGGATTTTTCATTAGACAATTGTTAAAAAATGTTTTTTTTTAAATCTTGGGGTCGATAATCATGACGTCATATCCGGTTACAGAAAAACAGCTCATGTGAGCCAAGAGCAGCCGAAAGACAAACATAGCAGACATGCGTGTCTTGTTTTCTCAAAATCCCAGAGTTGTTCAGGTTATCAATAAAGCTATAACTCTGTGTCACTCCCCAACAGTCTCTCTGACTGAACAGGCTAATAAATGAAGAATGGGGATATGAACCAGCTGTTGTTCCATCATAACTGAAAAAAGTCAACATGTGGTGAGATACTCATCTCACCTCCATGAGCATGTTGGATCGATTAGCTAATAAGTTAGCATAATGATCATTTGTTTTGTTTTTTAAAAGAAAGACTTTGAAACATCAGTCACCAACCACAAAAAAAATGGATCCCAGTGTTTGCATCCTGTGAACAGCGGATATTTGTTTCAGGTTAGTGATGTGCTTGTAGCAGAGATCTAGTGATGTGATCAGTGATTTATGTTAGCTAGTGTTAGCTGCATTTAGCTCACACGCTACCTAAGTCCATTTAACTTATTGCAGAGCAAGATTAGCAGTGTGTGGGTACTTGAAAGGCAACTTCTGCACACAGCTTCTTTTTCAGAGCATTTAGAGAGTGTTAGTGTTTATTTAGACGCCCTGAATGCTATAGTTAAACATCTCAGCCCATGTTGTTCAGCAAGGTGCTGAATGTTACTGCGAACATTCAAGATGAGGAAGGACACGATGCAAAGAAAACAGATGCTTGTCTGAAAATCATCAAATCTGGTGAAACTTATACCTCTCATGGGCAAATAGTTCTTATTTCAACAATGCAATATGCAGAACTTCTTTCTTGCTTTATAACCAAAGCAAAAACCTTCGACAATATTGCTGGATGTGATTATACAGCAGGCGTGCGATCACCACAGCAAACCATGCCTCTGAATTTACTTTTGTTTGCCGAGGAATGATGAAAAGCAGACATGGAGCTGGAGAAAGATGTGGTACCAAATACGATTGTTGCCCTCCATCACCAGCGGGACCAGGTTGTTAGATTAGCGTGCCACCCAGGCTCTGCCGAGTGCTCAGTCATCCGCCATCTCCAAATGCGGTGCAGTGCAGCGACACCGCCTCTCTCTACAATCTGCTTTTGATGGATAAACACAATGTCATCATGTAAACACATCCTTCTCCTCCTTTGCATTTCAAAGCCTCGAGCAATACATCTCCCCAGCCTGCTCATGAAATAGGGGCTCTCAGCTCACCTTTGATTTGTGGCCATGTTGTTCTCTTTGGCCTGTCACCAGGAAGCAGTAGGAATGACTGATTGAACTTTGAAAGACTAACGTTCATGTCAGACCGGCCGCGGCAGAGAAAGTATTAAGGCTAACAGGGAAGGAACTGGAAGTAAGCTCTGTGTTCACTGGATTCTTATTCTGGAGGCAAGCCAATTTCTTTGCATTGAGGAATAATTTTATTTTGCAGAGACTGAAGGAACTACAACTGAATAAATAGCACATTTCGTGTGCACTCTTCTGCATCCTTTTCTGTGATTTAGTCTCAAATTACAGCATTGGTTTGGTGCCAGCCGTGGCTTAGAAAGAGAATTCTCGTCTCCAGAGTGTTGCCCTGAGAGCGTACGTTTCTCTTTTTCCCCCACTCCATTAGAAAGCATATCTGAATAGAGATACAGGCATTGCCATTTGAACATTAATAAGCCTGTTTTATAAACCCAGAGTGCTTTGCCTGGTGGAGAACTTTCTCCCCCCTCTATTCCACCATCAAAAGCTCTCCCCTCTTCTCCCCCAGTCTCTCTTGTCATTTATCAGGCAGTACCATAGGCCTGTTTGGCTTAATAAGTCTGTTTGTCTTTGCACTCGCATGGTTTGCTCCCCTCAGCAGTCCTCCACATTAGAAGTGGGAAAGAATACCTTGGGGGTCGTAGCTTTAATTAGACCCCACTATAGCAGACCTGTGTGAGACGGCAATGCTGGGTTTCAACATTTGATTGCATTTGATTGCATGTTGTGAGTTTTTTACACCAGGATTGGAAAGCAGCCATGAGTAGAAAATCAAAACTTCTTTTCAAATTCAGTGTAATTTACCATCAGATTTCATCATGCTGTGGCTCCGACACGTTTCAGACGCTGCCTTCTTCAAGGGGCGCACCTTTGAAGGGAGAAGGAAGCTCTACAGAGGATTAGCCATAGTGTCATTAAGAGTTCAAACCTCTAAGTAATGATCTGTACGCATTGGTTAAGGTTACAGAAGACTGCCGAGGGAACATGAATTGGGTCCCTATATTTAAAGCACAAAATGTCACATGTGTCCCTGTAAACCCTGTAGGTCTATCTGTAGCCTATAATTGGTGTCATCTCGTTCTTTCTTCCTTTCTTTCTCTAAATATCTATTTGTCTGTCTGTCTGTCTGTCTGTCTGTCTGTCTGTCTGTCTGTCTGTCTGTCTGTCTGTCTGTCTGTCTGTCTGTCTGTCTGTCTGTCTGTCTGTCTGTCTGTCTGTCTGTCTGTCTGTCTGTCTGTCTGTCTGTCTGTCTGTCTGTTGGTAGAGTCGGTTGTCTCTCAACCGGTAGGTTGGGGGTTCAATCCCCAGCTCCTGTGGCTACATGTCCAATGTCTCCTTGGGCAAGACACCTGTATGTATAAATGGGATTAATATAGACTAGAAAAGCGCAAGCTGAAGTCCATTTACTATTTACCATCTGTCTGCTAGCACACTTTATATCCATCTAACAATCTCTGTCTAAATATACAACATAGAATAAACATGTTTTTTGAAGAAAGATTTTAATTTGAATTGAATACCCATTTCATTCCCTTTTGTTGTGATAGCTACGTGGATCTATTTTTCACACTACTATTTTCTTTCTCAGCAGCTTTCAGGATGCACTAGTCGGCCTAAAATGTGGTTTGTAATCTTGCTGTTCTTTAGGCCTATCCTGTTTTTGCCTTTGGTTGGGCTTTGATCAATAGTCTTCTTGTGAAGTGTCTGTGAGTGGAAGTAACAGATCCATGCCTATTTATGTTTACCAATATGGGTATTGACTGTAGCCATGGGGTGACTTCACTCCTCTCTCTCACCGACAAAACTTTTCTTATATTTACTCTTCTCTCACAAATGTAGCAGCTACAACCCAAGTACCGCTCTCTGTGGGTCTGACGTGAACCATTTCAAAAGACCAACTGTGCTGATGGACAATGACAAATACAGTGTGGTTACCTGTTCACTAAAATGTTGAGTATGCTAATTAATGAAGAATTGATCTGTTTTTTACTAATCTGTTCCATCACTGACATTTTACAGGTTTTCACAAAAGAAGATTAACTAAATGATGCACATCTGATAAGACAGGGCATCAGTGGTTACATTGGGGTGGTAAAAGCATGGTTGATTCGCAATTCTACACAGGGACCTAGAAAGACTTTGATAAGCCCGTATCTTCACCAGTGTTTAATTTAGACAAAAGGTCAAATCTATGGCATCACACCTGGGGGGGGTGGGCTTCCCTTATCTGTATGTTGCCTCTCCTTGTTTAAGGTTCATGTTTATAATGGCATGCCTTTCCCTGCGGCTTCAAAAATAAAACACTGTGGATAAAAACGATAGCAATACAACCTGAGTATAATGTGGTGAAAGCCCTTACTGCAATGCTTACAATGTAAACTACCAGGTCTCACTCCCCCACATATTCTCCATCACATCTGACCTCGACATGAGCGCATCTTCTAGGACTCCGAGTTCAAAGAGGGCAGTCGTAAATGAGAACTTGGTCTTCATTTCGACTGAATAGTAGAAACTAATTGTGTCTCAGCTGAACGAGGGAAGAACTCTTAGTGAACCCTGGACCTAAGACACAGGCAGCACACTTAATTGTCATTTTACACTTAGCCGTTCACCTTTATTAAAAGCAGCCAATTTAATTCTTGCTTCACAAGCATTCGACCAGCCTGTGCTCTTACATCTTCCAAGGGACCTGAGGTTCAACATCTCTGATCTGTCTACTTTCATTCTTTCATGACAGCTGTGGGCAAATCAAGAATTCCATCATTAAGAAGTTCATTCATTAAGTACTTTAAGGAAATGAAAATTCAAATCCATGGCCATTTTTTTTTAAAACCGTTAATGCATTCTACTCCCTGAAGCTAACACAAATGTAACTTATATTATTTATGAATTTGTATATGCATTTCTCTTTCCAACTTCTTTGACATGAGCTCTCCAGTAAGAGTTTCTTAGGTTAATGTCACACCATCTAGATTCTTGTTGGAAGGTGTTTTAAGATTTGTTGTTTGACCTCTGGTGTCAGCCAAAAATCCCAATAAGATGCTTAAAAAGGAGCTTAAAGCAACAATACTGTATGTAACTTTTCCACCTTAAAGTAGTAGTATTAAAGTCGATGACTTTCAGCAGGGAGAATGTCCACAGCGCGGCCCCGTCTTCTGTTATTAGCACTATGTAACTTTCTCACGAGAAGTGAATACGGCTTTACAGCACTACTTCACACAGCAGCCTTCAGCCGTCTCTGCACTGTTTGATTTAATGGCTGAGTCTAGACACGGAAGAGGACAGTGAAAAAGTGGGTATTATGATCTGTTTCGACTCTAATGGGAAAGCAAAAATCTGATGGCCGAGTATACATCCCTGCAGATATTATTCATAGCAGATTGTGACATTAGGCTGTACTTTTGTTGTTGTCTCATGTTTAGCAGCTTTACCGGGTGCAAAAAGTCATCTAACCCAAGTCATGCCACAGACTTACATACAAATACATAGGTAAATCCATCTTAAGTCCAAAAGTTGTCTCTTTCCTTATCAATCTTCAAATTAGCTGATCACCCTTGTCAGTGGATGTAGTCTCAGTGACGTCACCCATTGGTTTCTGAAGCAGACTTTTGAAGCTCATTGATGGCAGTCTCCAAATTGGAATGCTGTCTCAAACTAACTTTTGGTCAACCGAGAAACGGGTGAAGAGCTGAAGTTGAGGCGGGCCTTTAGATTCTGGCAAACAGCAACAATGCATCCACCTGTCAGTCAGATCAGGAACGCTTTTAATTATACATACACGTTTTTCAACACCGGAGGTTTCCGCTTGGTCCCATCCCATCTTATTGAAAGTTCCTCATGAGAAAGTGAACAATCACTGTGGAAACCCTGAGACAGAATACCTCTTTTGTCAGTTTCTACTTGTCATTCATTCTTTATGCCATGTGAGGACCAGTTGATATATCAGCTTATCACTTTTTCCTTTCTCTGGATCAACTCAGCTGAGTCACAGGAGTGAGAGTCATCTATAATAAAGGAAAATCTTATCCTGCAGTCATAAAACTCATTCATACTAAGGCATACACTGCATTTTATCTATGTGTTGGCAGAAATATATCCAGTCAGAGTGCCTGTGGATTTGCTGGTATGACGAATACATAGTGATGATATGATTAGCATAATTGGCTGCAATTCCCGAGTCATAATTAAATCTATTCTTTCTGAAAAGTGTCACTTAAGTCTGGGCCCTTACCCAGCCACTTAACTCAATTGTCAAATGGGTCGTCTGATGGTTTCCTGCTGCCATTAAAACAAAAGTTCTTTCCCCCGTGTCTGTTCTTGGGCCCATACATGACCATTATATGTGAGCTAGATTACAGGTTTGGGGCACAAAATGTGGCGTTTCTTCCATCTAGCTGTCTCTGGCTCTGGCACATGTTGGCTTGTGAGACAGGATGTTGTTAAAGCGTTTCAAGGACAGCGCTACTTCAGGAGACATCTGTGGGAAAGGGAGATGGCTGGCAGGTAGCTCTCCAAGGGGGAAGCAATGGATGACGTAAGTTTCGCAAAGAAGCCTCTTGAGACTGGATGAGTTAAGGACCAAGCAGCTGTTGAGATCTTGTGTTTGAATTTTTGCATTCATTGTCAGGGGTTGATGAAAAGACGATGTTATGGAGAGAACAAGGTTGCTTATTAGATGGTAATTCTACTGGTCTCTGGTTAATATGTTGAAGATGATGAGTCAAACATTGAGTGTAGACTTAAGTCAGGAAAACATTCAACTCAAAGTGACAAAGTTATCCTTTTTTGGATGTCTAAAAAACTTACAACATACTTTACAATACCATCATTGAAAACTATTTCTGACAGTGTTGAACATTCAAATACCCAGTGTAATCTACAGCTGAGGTAGGAAAAGTGTTTTACTGGCTTAACCATGAACTACATACCATATTCAATGTGTCATTGTAACATTAAAAACGGGCAGAGTTTCAGTACTGTTGGTACAATATACACCAAGACATCTTCCAGGTGTCATGATATGAAAATGCAACATATCCTAAAGGTAAAAAAAATGGAGTGACTTTTCATTTCAACTGAAATCTCAACCAGCGTATTTGTGCATGGCGGTGTGTCTTCAGAGAGCTGTTGCCGTCGCCTTGTCTGCAAACAGAAACGCTCCCGAAATGGCTCTGACTGTCATTTCATGCTTTGCCAGTTGAATAGGAGTGATTGGTACTATGTGTTTGCACACCAAAACTGGCTGCATTGTCCAAAGCTGCCAAACAAATTGAACTGGGGATGTAGCAAATGTATCCATCGAAACTGCTCTCTCTTTTAGCCTCGAGCCATTGCTGATTGATAGCTTTGATAGTTGCAGAAGCAGGATTGGGTTTTCTTTTTTATTTGTTTCTTTATGTGTGTGTGAGTACAGACTTTTCCTTCCTTCCCAAGAGATGGGTGGGCAATGGACATTGAAACAGATAAAAATAGTGGATGAAAATGTGAAATGACAATTGTAATGCCTGCTTCTTATCACCACGCGAGGAAGGACAGGAAACAGATGTGACAGGTGTCGGATTGAGACCTATTGGAAGCTAAATTTGAGGTTGGCTGTGTGTGTGTGTGTGTGTGTGTGTGTGTGTGTGTGTGTGTGTGTGTGTGTGTGTGTGTGTGTGTGTGTTTAACCTTGGGGATGATTCAACCAAGGGAAGGCTATCATATGATCCTCTTGCCAGGGTAGAGCGAGTCAGAAAATGAAAGATTGTCAAGCAGGAACCACTTAAACTCACATTCTCTTGGTTCAAAGCAGCTTTGTGATATACAACCAACCTACATGCAATCAAAGGGCCATAATGGTAGCTCATTGAAGCTCTTTCTTTAAAATAAGTCTTCCTCTACAGACACTAAAAGGATTATTTGTACAGAGGCTTTATCATGAAATTTGGCTGAATGGTTTTAGATTTGTTGGTTGTCATTTTTGGAGAGAATGAGCACTGGCACTACAAGTTGGACAGCAATCAATCAGAGATATTGATTTTGGAGAGTTTCCCGCTGTCATGTTGGATTAATATGGATTAGTCACGCCGTGCATCTGAACACTGTAGTTAGTCAGCCGGCTGGTTCAGTATGCCGATTTAAAAAAAAAAAGTAGAAAGGTTTAATAAGCATGTTTGTGCCTCACACATCAGGGTGCAGACATTGCTTTGATGTTTTTTTATCCGGCTTTGCAGTTCTGATTTAGTGCTCATCCATTCAGTGCTGTGTGACATGCATGATAATATAATTAATCAATCACAGATAACTTCCTAACACATGTCAGTATTTGCCTTCCTGGTTGTCTGATTGAAGGAAGTTGGCATCTTGATTGTTTTTACACTGCAAAATGAGGTGGTTAATGAAAGCTGACACGTGCTGTCAGGGTTTTATATAGACTATAAAACATTATGTTTGCATGGACGTAAAACAGATTCTAACCTCTTAATGCTACAATGAGACCAATGGGTTCACATCACCCTGAAGCATTCTGTGATGTTATTCAATGCCAGTGATGGGGTTGGTATTGATGCAGGTGTCCCATCGTATTTTTATCAATCCACCGACTCGTCTGCTTTTCTGATGCAGCATGATTTCAAGTATGATACATGAGTATACTAAGAACTTGTCGGGTGTTTCCCAAGGCAAGATTTCTCTGAGTTATTTGGCTTTACTTGTGACCCTAGAGATCACAGGAAAGTAGAGAATTCAGATACCCTCTATGATATCTACACTGCAACACACAAACACACAGATTCAGATAATTATCCCTGGCTCCACTAGACTAACTAGTAACTGCTACATACAGAGATTTGATTGAGGTTAAAATGGACAGTAAAACTCAAACCCAACTCCACAACAACATAACTTCTAAGCTCTACACTAGCACCAACACTGTGGGAATTGAGGCTGTTACGGATTCCGATTCTTGAGTCGCACAACTGACTTTGTAATCGAGCGGATTTTCAGCTAATTTCGTTAGCAGAGGACAGAGGGGCCAAACACAACCCGATCTGCTGCCCCTACCTGGTTGGTCAGCTGATTGCATACTCAAGAGCAGAGCGGCAAGCTGATTCCCCAACATAAGTGCTGATGCCGATGGCACCTGCACAAAAATGGCAGACAGCGTCTTAAAGCTCCATGACAACAGCAGGCATGTCTGTTTGATGTGTCTTCCCCCTCCTATCATGAAAGATATAAGCGAGAGCTGCGGTCCTCCAGCTGCGAAGGAATTGAGCTTGCTAGCTTGTATTTGTTGGTGATGCTGAGTGTTTGTGCTTGTGAGAGAGCAAGAACATTTTTGATGGTGTTTGTATGTAAACTGTAGATACAAGACAACTGAAATACATAAAGATCTGACTTCTACTTCCATCTTTAGGAATTTTTAATAGAAACTTTATCAACAACTAACAATTCTCCATCCCATATGTAACACCAACCATGTGAGCACTCAGGTCATGCTTGGCGATCTGATGTCCACAGTGTGAGGACATCATTTGTGCGCTTTGGTTGTGCTTTATAAACAATTCACTCAAACAATGTGAGTTGACATTTCACCACGACATTTACACAATCCTACAGTGTATGCACGCCCTTTAAACCACTTACATTCTGCCTTCGCATTCAGGTATAAAGAATTTACTTCAAATAGTAAATCAGAGACATCTCAAAATTATCCTGTTAGGACAAATCTAAAAGTTTTCCCATCTGAAGTGGCTAGTTGTGTAAAGAGTTACTTAGATTAAGATATGGCTGACCTTTGTGCTGATAAATAGTCTGGCCCCGGCATACCAGCTTTATTACATTACCCAAGAAAATAACAAATATTTTACATTCTGTTTGTCATCTGCTTTCCCACTTCCACCTCCCCACACCACCAACCTCCCTCCCTGTACGCCATTATCACAGTGGAGCACAATAAAAATACGCCTTCAGTCATCGCTCTGCTTTTATTTGTGTTAATCTGTTTTGAACGTGTGCAAAGCCTAAGGCAGTCATGTACATAATGTTATTTAGATTGACAAACAAACCTGCTCCCTCATTACGTACGACTGGTAAAATACAATAAAACAAATGATCAACTCAAGCAAAGCTAATTGTGGTGGCCCCAGAAATCCCACAGAGGTCCTGACTAATTACAGTGGTCTTCTCTTCTTTTTTTCTGCTTAAACAAAGGCAGCAAGAATCATATGGTTTTTATCACCTCCTGGAATCTTAATGCCTTTGTAAGTAGGGCTTTAAATCCAAAGCTGTTGGATATTGACTTTCTGTCGTAATCTGTTCTCTAATGAAACCAAGGCCCCTTTCAATAGATACTCTAGGTTATGTATTTTCTGATCCCTTTTTCTTAGCCCCAGATAGCCATACCACTCTTAACATACAGTATCTACTAACAACCTTTACGGCTGTCTTGATGCAACTGCCTCTTGGCTGGTAAAATGTGTGACAGGCGCTAAAATGGGTTTGAGTGGTAAATTGAATTAGAGTAGGATGCAGAATATGCCAGAATGGCAGGTGTACAGCAGTCTCAGTGTGGACAGCCGCGATTGGCAGCATCTGTGACAGCCAGTGTTGCTCATTCTGGCTGCTGCTCGGCGCTAAGTGCCTGCAGTCGACATCTCTCCGACGAGTGTATGAGATCAGCACGACCAAAATTACTGGACAGTCAGATGAAGTGCGCCAGATAAACACTCACAAAATAATAATTGACTTTTCAAAAGCTATACTGAATGAGAGCCCAATGTAAGCACATCATCAACAAGCTATCATTGATTTTATATAAAGGTGAAATATCAGGTAAACTCAGCACCCATTCTGGTAGTCAACAGCACTCTGACAGAAAGCAGGCCCTGACTTATTGGATTGGACTATTTAAATATTTGTATATTGCAAATTACAAATGGATTATTGCCACTTTAAGTTGATTAGATTTCTGTGAAAACCATTTGAAAGAGTACTGCTTGTAGCATTAGCTTGGTTCCAAACCCATAAAGTGTTGCCTTCGAAACCAATTTTTCCATTGGTTCAAATCAGCCTGGAGCTAATGGTTGCAGATGGAAAGCAACTAACCAATCAGACGTTTGGATGGGGAACTACAAATGATATCATCTTGTTATTCCAGGGCCATAAACTATCATTCAATAATCATACAGTTATGGTATTCTCAGAAACTGTAAAAGGGACAAATTGGAGTAAAGTGGAGTTGAGGTATCTAGCAATACATACTGTGGGGTAACATTTAGTACAAATCCCTTTGCTTGTTTGTGAATTTTGAGTATTTTGAACAACCCTTGACTTTGGCCCTGTGTTTTTCCCAACCAGACATATTTGTGTTGTTCAGAAAATACTCTAAGAAATATGAAACTGGTTTTGATTTGGAGGTAGGACTTATTTTAAGTTGCTTATGTAGGTTTTCATCTTCACCCAAACCACAGTGCCATATAGCTTAACCTCTGTGCTGTGCTTGCTTCTCCGAATACTGTCTGTGTTAACCATCATTATTGGTAAGTATTACACAGTGAATTGATGAGTAGTTGCCTTACACACTCCCACTTCAAAAACTCTCTTACGATCTTTCGTAAACCTTTGGCAACACAAACACAGAAAATGTGAACTTGACACAACATGCCAATAAGATCCTTCCATCTTTACCTAAACAAGTGATATGCTTGGAAAATCAACATCCAAATGTACCATCTTTTTTACTCAATAACCAGTTCAATACCAAAGCAGGGAAATAATGTGTCATTTCCAAATGAGACAACTGTATTGATGCAACAAAAGCATTTGGCACATCCAACAATACATACTGAACAGAGACCCATCAACAAAGCTGGTATCAGTGTGAACATCAGTTACAACAATGTGTATTTGGACTGACACTGTTTTTTTGTTGTGCATATCTTTATCTTGGATGACAAAAACAGTGAGAAACAATGTGTGAGAGCTTTGTGAAGAAAAGACAGATGTCTGTTGTAAAGGCTGAGTCAACTAGGAACCGTTAAAGAAAGGAATTTGTTGGGTGGATATGTTTCTCCACTGGTGATTCTGCACCAAAGGAATCTCCTGGCTGTTATTCAAAATACTGTTTATCCTACAGTTTGTTTTGTGTATTGAGAGTTAATATGTAAATCGGAAAAATCTATTGACCAATGGTGTGAGTAACCTGGTGAGAATTCCCAACTACTGCAAGTTTATCTGTTGGCAAACAAAGTGTTTAAAGTTGAGGGATATCACATCCTCACCAATTGTTACCAATAGCCAAAAGAAAGACAAAACCGTTTCAAGAGACATTTTCCCAAATGTTTTATACCCCTATTCCATGAAGCTGCCGACTGGTATCTAGCAGTTATCACTGTGTTTGAGTTTAAATGGCCTCGCATTGAGCACTTTCTATAAAAAACAAACTATATCTGCCAGAAGCCCCTCCCACTGTATTATCAGGACTTTAATATTTTAAATCAAGAGTCAATGTGGGAATACAAAATTATGCATTTTTTTATCAAACGTATTCAGCTGTAATTTACAAAGTTTATAAGGACTTGGTTCATCAGTCTTGGGAAAAGAAGGAGGTCAACAATTTAGATTTTGACAGAACAAGGTATCGCTAGACCTTTAATGAAAGGATTATTTTGTTTATTTTAGAGAAAAACTCTACACTTTGTATATTTATGGTGGCCAACAAGGGATAAACAAGGAGGAAAAGGCTCAACTGAATTCACTGGCTTGGGCTGGAAATTCAGAAATCATGCGCATTCCAAATGAATGCAGGAGTCAAAAACAAATGCTGCAGTAGAAATGCATGAACTATGTAAGAACTAAGTGGACCTGCAGCAATACATTTCATTTTACTCCGTCCTTCCTGCGATAATAAGTACATTTCAGTTGTTTTTACGAACTCTCCATTCCTTTATTTCTCCTTCGGGGGATAACAACACTGCTAAAACAAACAACCGAAAATGTACTCGTTATAATGGGAAAAACCAAGTAAAATAATATGTATGGATGTGTCTGCTACGGGCTTCCGCAACTAACAGCAAACCTGCTGCAATAAGAAAAAGGAAACAAATTCAAAAACAGACAAACAGAAAAGAATGCAAAATTAAAACGCTGCAAATTCAGAGATCTCAGCAGACAGCAGTGTAGCATCTTCACATGCTCTCATGGAACTGGAAACCAAGCTATAACAATCTGCCCGATCGCTAACATTGACACCAAGCCAACCTCTTATATTATTGCTATTTCTAACAGCCAAGGCCAAACTAGATCTTTGTAGCATCATGGGATGTATGGTGGGAGGATGAAGCATATTCTGTGAAGTCATACTGGCTGTTCGCTCCCTTGATCCGCTGCAATTTATTGCACCAAAGATCCCCAGCTAATTTATCACAGACCATCATGTGAGTATGTTGGCTCATCATTGCAGTCCAAGCATACCCTCGCCATATTGTATGAAGCAGGCTGTGTGTGCTTGGGGAATTCTCACAATCTACTTACCAGAGGTCTGTACCAGTTAAGTTATCCTCAGCGTGGAGCATATGCTTCCTTTTCCTCCCTGTGATACTGCAGTGGTAGAGCCACATCTGGTAG